>JAJTWQ010000233.1:0-579668 GCA_029007595.1 Solanum commersonii | reverse complement strand
GCAATCTATTAAAAGCTTGTTGTGTTAATAGATCTGATATTCCAAAAGATAACCTTCATCATCATCTAACAACTTTGTTTGTGGTCCCTCTTTTTGGCACAACTCTTGTAGGTTGCTAATTTTCTAAGCTTGTTTGCTTTTTGCCCCACTTAGCAGATTTATTTAATGATTTGGGAGACAAATACCTGTCCTACCAACCTGCTTCCAATTAGAATCATCCTCCATATTTTCAGCAATATCCTCTTCAACTTTTGTCACACTTTCATCATAACTGTTTTCTGCCTCTTGTAACGTATTCATCTGGTGCGTAACAATATCATGTAATGTTTCAGATGGAATTTTCTAGTAAGGTGTTGCCAACAACTAGAATTTCTCTATATCATTTTGATCCTCCTTTTCATTTTTTCTTGAGTCTTCAGAATCTACTTTTCTTAATTCTATATCAAGTTCCTTGCAGACCTGGTTCTCCTCATGGAACTCACCATTATCATTCTTACTAACTAAAGCCTTCGATTGAGTAGAAAGCATGATCTCTCGGCACTTCATACTGGGATACCTTGTCTCAATTTCACCTTCCTCCAGTTCTTTGGCCTGCTCAATTTCCACTCTATCTCCCTATTTACTGGATTTCCCATTGCTATGACTACAAGGAGTGGTACTGGAAGCTGCTTTTGAAGGTGTAATCTGATGTCTGGAGTCTTCTTTAAAAGATTTATCAACCCATTCTCTTGTAGTCTCTTTCTTTTATTTTGTAGGATTTGCTAAAATACAATCATCCTTGGTGTTTATGTCATTCACTTCTTTATTTGTATTCTCTACTAACACTTCAAAAGGATTACAAGTGTTTACATCCCCATTTTTGTCTTTTGCAGGACCACCTGGTTGTTCAATATCTTTGGTTAGAGTAAAAACTCTGGTTGTTCGTATCATTTTCTACTGCCAACACATTTGCCATTTCGCATTCTTCTTTGTTTATCTTGTTGTGTTTCCTCTTTCGGATAGCTTGTTGTCTTTTTCAGCTCAGGGTGAAGTATTCTACATTCATCCTCCATATGACCTTGTAGCTTGCACTTCCTACAGTATGATGGAATGTTATCATATTGAATCTTAACCTTTACTGATCTTGTTGCATTAGTGCTCTCATCCTCTATCTCCATTTGTACAAATTGAGGTCTCTCCGCAAACAAGTCTAATTGTACTTTTACTCTCGCGCAACTTGGGCGAGTTTTGTTAATAGTAACCATGTCAAGTTGTAAAGTCTTACCAACTGCATAAGCCAATGTAAAAAGTGCTTCTTTGAAGAAAAAAGTTGGCAACAGGTCGGGGAAAGAGATCCACACAATAGCCTGTGAGGTCTCTTCCTCCATCTTAAACTTTGCATCATAAATAAAAGGTCGCATTTGGTATGAGCTACCATCCTTAGCAGTAATGTAATAAGCATTTATTGATATTATATTAATGAAATCCTCAACCAATTCAAATTTCATCAATATATGCCTATTTCGAAGAAAGCCAATTTTGCAATCACCTTTAATTCCACATTGCTTAGGGATCAGATCCCTTAATTACGATATTTCTGGCCATCCATAAGAGAATTTACCTACAATAGCATATTGTAGGTTCTCAATAATGTTCATTCTAGTGACCTCTTGTTCAGTCCACTTTACCACCAGTACACCATCTATAATGTCAATCTTCTTCATAGGTATGGGCTCTACATTTATCTTTGCCTTTGAATTCTTATTGGTTACCACATTAGGATTAGTAATAGCTGCGTAATTAGCAATGAAATCATTAGATATAGAAGGGGTCTACTGGGACTTTGTCAAAGGAACCAAGGGAGGAAATTGGGAAGTGGAGGCAATAGTTGTAATCTGGCCAATCATCGCCGACCGTCGTCATAGGATAGTCAAACTAGGGTTAACTCCTAGTGAAAGATAGTTTGTTTATCTTAAAGTCATTGCCTCAAGTAAAAGTATTGTGAAGTGTGAAATCCCCTTTTCCCTTAGTTCTTTCATTTCATGTCTTGGACTATTGTATGGGTTGCGTCCTAAGATTTTACTCATGTTGTTTTTAGATGGTTTGAGACTATGGTATTAGACTTTTACTCTTTTATAAAAGACTATGATTGTATTGAAAAGTTTTAAATTCCCGCACCTTTCCTATTACTTTATGTTATTGTCACGACCCAAGCCTAGGGCTTAGACGTGACCGGCGAATGGGGAACCCGAGGGAACCCCAAACAAGCCTCATAGCATATCATTACACATCCTTGGTCGCGGAAGCAATTAAAATGACCATAAGCGATAAGCATAATCAAGGGGAAATTAGGACTAAGGGAGCAAGAGAAAAAGAGAATAACACATAAATACCATAGATGAGTCAAGCTCAAACATAATACACAACTTGTCCAACACCACCTCTAAATATGGATACTTAGCGGGGGCCGAGACAAACTACCGAGCTCACCCTCATAGTCAAAATATAATTAAAAAGGAAAAGTCTTATACATAACATGAGATCATAAGCAACGTCCCCAGGATGGAGGACTCACCAATAAGCTTGCTAGAAAATCGAATTAGCCACGCGAAGGAGGATGGTCAGACGGTGCTCCGGTCCCTACATGGTGACATCATGTAGGCATAGAGTATGCATTAGTACATTTGAATGTACTAAGTATATGGGATGCAATGCAATGCAACAATGGATGGACATCATAGGCAAAATGCATAATCGTACCCGATAGATAGCATATTAATGAGATGATATGTATAATGATGCTTATATAAAAATCATATTTAGTAGGGCATAGTATATGTGTGAGTGACCATCAATATAGCATTTCAAGGCCTACCACCCCCTTGGAGAGGCGAAAGAGGTACAAACCCCTCAATGTGGTTTGCAGACCTCTCCACCACCCCCGAGCTAGGGACCAGGTACAAACCCCTCGATATGGTTATACGGGCCTAGTACCCCCGTACTAGGCAACCAAGGTACAAACCCTCGATACGGTTATACGGGCCTACTACCCCGTACTAGGCAACCAAGGTACAAACCCTCGATACGGTTATACGGGCCTACTACCCCCGTACTAGGCAACCAAGGTACCAACCCCTTGATACGGTTACCCGGGCCTACAACCCCGAGCTAGGCTTGGTCGACTCACACACTATATAGAGAAAATCATATACATGTATCCATTTCATCATCATTTCAATACTTATATAATCATCCGACTCATAGGACGTACATTGGACCTTCCATTTCATAAGAATTCTATAAATGACATTTTATCAAACATATGGTGGGCTACTTGTTCATGTAAATAAAATCATGTGTTTCAAGAGTACTAAGTCCAACCAATTTCAAAATCCATATAAAACAGCCCACCAACAACATACATATATATATACATATATAACAACCTTCATAATTTGATCATGGAGGCATGAAAACCATAAACATCACATAATAATACCATTTCATGAAAATATGCAAGATAGACCTTAATAGGGTGTGTAGTAGTGATTCCATAATTCAAGAGTTCATAAATGATCATAAGGACCCATAAACTTGAAGTAAAATAGAGGATAAATGGTTGGACTTGTGGAAAGGAAGGTTTCCACAATCAACCCACATACCTCAACTTTGGAGAATTCTTGATGAAGATTGGAATGGAGAATTGCTTGAGATTGAATCTTGAATCCGGAATTAAAGCTTGGGATTCTTGAATTTGGTAGATGATCTTGGTGGAATTTTTGGAGAGGGCTTAGAGAGTGTTCTTGGATGTTTTGAAGTTAAATGACTAAGTATGGATATGTCCCCTTTTTATAAAAAAAATGTCCCAACACTTAGAAAAAAAAATGAGGCGGGTGAACAGTGTTTTTTCTAGCTTTAGGAATTTGCATTTTCTGCCGGACAGGTTTTACGAAAATGGTCATAACTCCTTCATCCTAACTCGGAATGAGGTGAAACAAATTGCGTTGGAAAGATAACTCACAGAGCTTTAATTTTGATAGTTTGAGCTCCTTCCAGTTCCTTGTGTGCTGAGAGATATGACCCTTTAAAGTTGACCCTCAAAATCGCATTTTTTGCGATTTTCGAATTTTGATACGGTTGCTCTAAAATTCGGGTTAGACCCATTTCCCACTTAATTTGACCCTCTGAATAAGAATATGAAGTCGAATTTCCGAAATGATGCACGAATTTTGAGATATATGGAAATTACAATTTTAGGTGTTTCCGAAGCACATTTTCGGGCATTTTTGGGGTCGTTTCAGTTATGATATGCTAAGTGGCTTGTATGAGGCCTCTCGGGGTCTTATATGCCTTGTTACATCTAGGGGTACCCCTGGGTCATGACAAATCACAAACAATGAAAGCTAGCTGCAATATAAAACAAAATGAAGCAAATTAGTGTGCACTTTACTTTCACAAAAGCAAATAAGAGCAAATCACTGTAAAATGCTTAAACCCTAATCCCAATTTTTCAGAAAATCTTACTTCGAAGAAAATCCTATTTTCAGAATACCCAAACTACTAAAATCCCTATTTTCAGAACACCTCAAACTTACTTCGAGCTAAAGGAAATGGAAAGAGTTGAAAGTTATAAAACCCTATTTTCATAATATCGACACTGATAAAACCTCCATTTTCAACACATCTCAATCTTACTTCAAACTAAATGAAATGAAAAGAGTTCAGAGTTAAGAACTCTAATTTTCACAAACCCATTAGAGATAGAGAGATGATAGTTTGAGAGCTCACTTTTTAGATCGAAATGGAAGGACATAAGAGTTAGAGAGCTTACTTTGAGATGACGATTGAAGGAAATAAGAGTTTCATTTGAGATGAACAGTTCCATCGGAGAAGGAGAGTTCAATCGGAGAAGAGATGAAGAGTATTAGGTGAAAATGGAAAGTGGGTTTCTGGTGAAAATGAAAAGTGGGTTTCTGATGAATATATGACCAAAGCTTAATTTTGCAACAGCTTTAGTGACGGATTATAACATCCGCTGCTAGAAAAATAAAATTTATTTAGATTAAATGCTAACGAGGGATTTTTCCATCACTATATAATTTAAATTTTATAAAAATATATTTTTAAGTTTAGTTACCTTTTTCCGTCACATATTTTGTCGCAGAATATTAATTAAATTGGTCACACTTAATTGCTAAATTGGTAGCGAAAACTAGGGCGCCAAAATTTCTCGCTCAACTTAAGCGACCAAACAAATATTTCGTCGCCAATCCATCATTATATCATAACTCAAAAAATTATTTGTAATTCTTGCGACAAAATATTTTTTCCATTGCGAATCCATCGTTATTTAGTGACGGAATACAATTTGTCGCTAATATCCGTCACTAAATACTATTTTTTTTCAACATCAAGCACCCAGATCAAAGAAAAAGAGAGGAGAAAAGGTGGAGCAATTTATACGACAAAATAAAGCAAAAAAAATGTGGCCATAGATTAGGGTAGACAAATAACAATTGTTATGTATCGATTTTGAAAAAAAAAAGGAAAAAAAGGGTAGAAGCATGAGACAATACATTTTGTGAACCGTATATTTTATTTTATTTTGTTACAAAAGAGGATTAATCTTTCCTGCCTCTTTTTAAGAAATACACAAATCTATTGATCAAAGAAGACGGCCCATGAAAACTGAGGAACTATGAAACATCACACTTATTTGCAATGGAACAATACTCCTCAAATTCTCCACTGAATTAATATTAACGTGATGCATTTTATTTCTAAGGAGCACTATAACCGCTCCTTAAATTTCTCCAATAATTAACCTGATTTTTTGTTTTAATTTTAAAATGAGAAAACACATAAAGTCACACTGAAGTTGTCCCGGATTTTAAAAAAGACACAACTTTGCAATCGTCCTATTACCCCATTAAACAATTTTGAATAGATATTATTATATATATCATTTTTCGATCAGCCCCAGATTTTAAAAAGCAAGTTTTTTCACACACCAATCATTACATGACACGTGTTAATTTGATTAAAAATGTAATTTTTTTCATTTTAAGTTTTTTTCTTTATTTTTTCTCTCTCTCTCTCTTACTTTTGACTTATTTTAATTTTGATTTCATCTTAAATTTAATTTCATCTTCCACCTCCCACTTTCAAGTGATCCATCCCTCCATTTTCTTTTTTTTTCTTCACCTCCCACCCTCACTCCACCACCACGTCAAGTTGAACCTCACTCCTAATTTTTTTTCTTTTCTTTTTCTTCTTCTTCTCCGGTCAAATTCTTTATAGAATTCATACTATTATTTAGACTTTATTGAATTATTGATAATAAAATTGATTATTTTTCTAAGAAAATTTAAAATTTTGAAAATATCATCAACTACTCTTTTTCATATAACTTCAAAATTAGAAATGATAATTTTAAAAGAATCAACGAATTCCCTGAAAATTGAAAGAACTTAATTGAAATCATAGAAAAAAAAACTATATGATACTTCCTAATCATAATGAAATCTAATGGGTTTATCAAATTGTTCGAAACGTAAGAAAATATTTAGTTAAAGTCTTAAAATTAAAGAGAGTAAAACTAATACTCCCTCCGTTTAAAAAAGAATGACCCCTTTCCTTTTTAGTCTGTTTAAAAAAGAATGATCTCTTTCTTTTTTTGGTAACATTTTAATTTCAACTTTCCACGTGACATGTTTAAGGCCACAAGATTAAAGGGCAATTTTGTACATTTGACATAACTTTAATTTAGGACCACAACATTCAGAAGTCTTCTTTATTTTCTTAAACTCCGTGTCAAGTCAAACTAGACCACTCTTTTTGAAACGGAGGGAGTAGTAGTAAAAAAAGAAAGGTGAAGTTGTAGTAAAAATGGTGACATTGAAAGTGAGAAGCTTCAATGGAGATGACAATGAATTTTTGAAGAAGAAAGAAGAAAGAAAGAGAAAAATAAAAAGGAAAAAAAGTTAAAATAATAAGAAAAATAAAAAAGAAAAAAAGTTAAAATAATTAGAAAAATAAGAAAATACATTTTATAATAAAGTACTTGTAAAAATAAAATTGTATTAGTTATTTTAGGTTGCTCACTCGCTTTGAGAAAGTGCACACCACTCTCTATGTCAGGTGGATGAAAAATTATATAATAACATATGTTCAAAATTGTTTAGTGAGGTAATAGGATGATTGCAAAGTTAATATGTCTTTTTAAAAATCTGAGACAACTTCTGGTGACTTTATGTCTTTTCTCTCTTAAAATTAATAAGTGCCCTCCCTTCACAATTGAAATTTCAAATTTATAAAGGTAATTATGTTTGAAATTTTTATTTTTATTTTCAGATTTTATAATTTTATAATTTTATAATTTTATAATTTTAAATTTAAAATAATAAGTGGGGTATTACAATCAATCCTAAAATTCTCCACTAACTAACGTGATGCATATTTTTTTTAATTTAAAAATTAATAATTATCCTCATTTCACAATTTAAAGTTCAAAATTATGAGGATAGTTATGTTTAATTTTTTTTTTTTATTTTCAGATTTTGTATTAATTTTAAAATATTATAAGTGGGGCACTACAATCACTCCTTAAAGTTCTCCACTAATTACGTAATGCATATTTTTTTGTGCAAATTTTTAAAGTAATAATTACGCTCAAATCACAATTTAAAATTTGAAATTATAAGGATAGTTATGTTTGTAATTTTTATTTTTATTTTGATTTTGCTAATCTATATATTTAATAAATTTATTTTTTAAAATAAGAAACTTAGAAAATATTTGTGGTGTTGACACAGTTTAATTATTTTGAACTATTAAATTTGTATTTCTTTAATCATGACGTTTGTCATTATTTGTCTTAGTAGACAACATATATATATATATACTAGATATGGGACCCCGTGCTAGCACGGGGCCCAATATATGTTACTGTTTCTGTTTTAATTTATGTGATACATATGAAATTTGAAGTTAATAAATTTTTTAGTATGTTTTTATATATTTTAAGTTGCTAATTATTTTTAGTTAGAGTATGTTTAACGTAAATATATTATAAATTACAATAATTAACAAGTTAATATAAAAAAAAACTTATAAAAAATTCATTGACTTCTGAAATTTCATTTGTATCACATAAATCTGGACAAAACGAGTAATATATATGAAAATTACATAAAACGTATTATAACTCACAATAATTAGCAACTTAAAATATCTATATATCTATATTTCTCCCAATTTATGTGGTATAGATGAAATTTTGAAAGTTAACAAAAACTTTTTATATGTTTTCAAATATTTGAAGCTATTAATTATTATGATTTATAATATTTTTTACATAAAAAATTTATTTATATAAAGTATAAAAGGAAATTTTTTTTAAAAGGAAACATAAATGCAAGCAGAAGTCCAATCTATGTTAATTTCTATGTTTTAATTATTGTAATACCGATTGAATTTGGAGAGCCAACTAAATTTTTTTAAAGGGCTTTTTTCATAAATTTTAAGTTGTTAATTATTATAATTTATAAAAAATTTATTAATTTTAAACCAATATATGTTTTTCTGTGTCTCAATTACATGAGACATATGGAATTTGGAGAGTCACCTAAAATTTTAAAATATGTTAAGTTGTTAATTATTATACCTTATAGTACTATTACGTGATTTTCAAATAAAATGTGTAATTTTTTTATTTCAATTTATATGTCATTGATGTAATTACATATATGATGTGGCATCTCTCTATGACCAGTATTTCTATTCATCTTTTTTCTCCTTTTTTTGACATTTTTTCTTTGTTTTGTATTTTTTATTTGTATTTTTTTAAAAAAGTATTTATGTCATACCCGATTAAGTATGCCCTTTATAACATCCATTACACTAATATAGATTTAAGTAAATGAAAATGGAAGATAAAAAGATAAAAACTATTCATTTTTCATAACTGTTTATAATTATTTAGCTTATAAAAAAAATAGTTGAACACTTGTAACAAATAAGAACAAATTTCTTCACTTTGGCTCTTCTTCTTCTGACGATGATGATCAATATATGGTATCAACTTCTGTCGCTAAGATGTCCATCAAATTTCTAGGTCATGTGACTTTTTTAACAAAAGTGAAAGAGAGAATATCTCATGATTCTTCTGAAGACATTGATGTAAAGAAAGAGATTATGTAACAAAAAGTTCTTTTCAAAATAAAAGACTTTTTGAAAAAATATTTATTCCTCCTACAAGGCAAGAAAATTCATTGTGGTTGAAAAATTTATAAGAAGGCTAATTAGTGTTTCAAAGGGTAAGAAAAATTATTTGCAGAAAAAATCATTCTATTTATGGAATTAGTATCAAATTAGGAGGAGAACAAGCAAAAATTTATTTTGTGATTTGAAAAGAGAGAAAATTAGATATTATTTCTTTCAACGTCATTATTCTTCTAATTTCTTTCTTCTTTTATTTTGTCTTGATTTTTTGTATCTTTAATTAAAGTTTTTTTTCTTATTTATCTTTAATTAAAGTTTATATATATTTTCATAAAAAAGAAATAAAAAAGATGATCATATTTAGTTCCTTTCCTCATCAATGCTATTAATGTCATAATTAATGCTATTTATATTATTTTCTTAATTACTTTTTTTTCTTTCATTTAATAATTTATTTGAAGAAATTAGTTATTATAACTTTATAAGAATTACACATGTATTTTTACATAATTGATTTGTTATTTTTGAATTTTTTGGATCATTCTTCATCTTAAAGTTTCTATCTATATGTAATAATAAAGCTAAAATAGAAAATGTGGGGTGACACCTTGTTAACAATAGATACTTATTTATTCTTATCAATGTTTCTGACATTTTTTGTTGTTCTTTCCTTAAAATAATTGTTGCCTCAATTTTTAGTTTTAGTTTTATTTTTTTAGCATTTTCTAATTTTAAAAGACTGAAAAATTTATATTGAAAATTTACAAAATATAAAAAATGATTTATTTAACTACTATCATCATCAATATTATTATTAATTTGTTTTACTTCTTTTCTTAATCTTCATTTCATCATTAATGTAATTTATATCATTTTCTTACACACACACACACACACACACACACACACACACACACACACACACACACATATATATATATATATATATATATATATATATATATATATATATATTTGTGACATTTCTTAGAAGTTAGCATTACTATTTATTTAATTTTTAAAAATTTTGAATTCTTTTGTCATACTAAATACAACACATTTTATTATAATTACAGTTAATATATTAATGAATATGTTGTACGAATGAAAAGAAAATTATCATTTCACAAAAACAAAGATTAAAATATAATTTATTATGATTAAGGAAAGATAAAATTATTATTCCAATATCCATAACCATATATAATACATTAAAAATTAATTGAAAAGCTGTAAATGGAAAAGGAATTACCATTTAAGGAATCATTATTTTTAAATTTTTGGATCATTTCTTCTTCTAAAAGTTTCTATCGATATGTAACAATAAAGTTAAAATAGAAAATGTAGTAACACCATTCTTAGTAATAGATACTTATTTATTTTTATCAATTTTTTCTAACAATTTTGGTTATATTTTTCTTTAAAATAATTATTGCTGCATTTTTATTTTATTTTTAACATTTATTTTTAATTTTAAAAGATTGGAAATTTTATGTTAAAAATTTAAATAATAGAAAAAATGATTTATTTAACTTTTATCATCATCAATACTACTAATTTATTTGACGTTTTTCCTTAATCTTCATCTCATCATTAATGTTATTTATATCATTTTCTTAAATCACTTATTTTTTCTTTTTTAACTCTTTTATATATATAAAGTTGGATATGTAAATGATGATGTGACATTTCTTAGAAGCTAAGACTACTATTTATCTAATTTCTCCAATTGTTGAGTTCTTTTGTCATACTAAATACAATATGTTTTATTATAATTACATTGAATATAGTAAACAATATGTTCTAGGAATTAAAACAAAATTATCATTTCAGAAAAATAAATGTTAAATTATAATTTTATTATGATTAAGGAAAGATAAAGATATTATTTCAATATCTCATAACCGCATTCAATACATTAGAAATTAATTGGATATAACTGTAAATGGAAAATGAATCACTATTTAGGAAAAATAAATGTTTGCAATACCATAATAATTAAGGAGAGAGTAAGATAATATTTTAATATCCTAATTCGAAACTTTTAATCTACTACTCAATTAAAAAGAAAATGCATTTAATAACATTAAAAAGTTATTAGTTTAATATTTTTTCTCATTGTACTAATTCAATTCAATCAAACTTAATTTTAAAGATAAAATAATAGCTTCATTTTAATTGTTATCAATATATTTCAAAAAATTATCGTGAAAAGGCTTTTCTTGCACCTTATTTTAATTTTCATATACTATTATTATTTTTTCTGTCATTTTTCAATGAATTTTTATTTCGATTTAAAATTTAATGTTTATTCTTAAAACTCTGATGGTACAAATTAAGGTGGAGTAGAATATAATAAATGATGATTCTTCTACTAAATAAGAAGATATAACGAAATTGAAAGGGTGAATTTTTTTTTAAATGGATAGAAAATTCTATTAAGGTATCATTACGTCATTATTGAATATATTTTTAATATAAATTTCATTTGCTGATGCATTTGTTTAGTACTCCCTCTGACCCTAATTACTTGTTAACTTTTTATTTTATAGTTGTCTCTAATTACTTGTCCATTTTGACAAATCAAGAAAGAACACTTTTTTTCCCTATTATACCCTCAATTAAATGACTAATTACTGTGAAAATTGTAGAACTTTTCATCTATTTCATAATTAATAGGGGTAAAATGATAAACTCACTATGTCATTAATTGATTTCTTCATAAATGTGTCAATTTAAAAGTGGACAAGTAATTAGGGACAGAGGGAGTATTACAGTGTTATTTGACATTATGGGATATTTCTTAGACATTTAAGGAGAATGGTACACCGGAATATATATTATATATTAAAGGATCAACTTCATGCAATGGAAGAATTTGTTATTAGCAAATATATTTTAACTTATTTGATAAAAAATATAATCTTCCGCATTTAATAGATGTAAAATTTGTGAAGCTTTATTTTTTTCACAATCTTCATATTATTAAAAGAAATAATAATATTACGATTAAACAACAGAGTAAATATAAAATTAATCAAAAATATTTAATTTTAATGATCGCGCGAAGTGCGGCCAAGTTCTCTAATTTAAAACAAAAAAGTAAAATTTAAATGGGTCTACTATAGAATTCCTAGAAATCCAACTTCAAAAATTATGTTAAAAATGGAAAATAAAAAGTGAAATAAATTTAATTGAGAACTATCCTTCGTCTGTCCCATTTTATGTGACACTTTTAATTTCTCGAGAATCAAATAGTTTAAGTTTGACCATAAATTTGCGTATGATATCTTTAATTTTTAAAAAATGAATTAACAATTGAAAATATTTTCATGTGGGTTATTGTATATACTTTTGATAGTTCATCTTTTTGGTGGGCCTTAATGTACAATTTCTATAGCTTTTAGTCTAACAGTAATTAGTGCTATGTTGGTCCTCTTTTTGGTGGGCCTCAATGTACAATTTTTATAGCTTTTAGTCCAACTCTTTAATGCTATGTTGATCCTCCCAACTCCCATTTCTAAATAAAAGTAATATATATATACTAGATTGGCATGAGCACGGGCCTAACACCAGAATAATTAAATTACATTCTGTAAAGGTGATGATCATAACTCCTTTTTGGGGATCAGGCTGATCATCATCATTCATGTACATGTTATCCAAAACAATAACACACCTAGGGAAAGCTAAAACAGTGAATTGGTTCCCACATGGAAATGAGATATGAAACTCTCATCAATCGAAGATCCTAAAATCTATGTAGCACTGCAAAAACCTTAACCCAACATGACCAGTCATAATATTATTTAGTTGCATTCTATTACCTACAGGCAAGAGTTTCAACAACGTGAAATCCAGTAGCTGGTTTCATTGGGAATAATGAATATTTGGACAAAAAAAAAAAAGAGTTCACATAAAATTTGTTAATGCCGGTTACACAAGGAAATCAACTCCTTTACATAGACAAACGGCAAACACCTTTTCAGACAATTTGTTTATTCTGGCACCTCTTTATGAACAGTATTCTCCGCAAAAGCTTTTGTTTCAGGCTTATCTTTCGTAGAATTCTCTGTAATTAAGCTTTAAAGTTTGTCTTTCTATCCATGTTCGGTCATGTGCAAGCACAATGAATCATGATAGACAAACATGAGTTCTTCCTCACGCATCTTTTCACCATTCCCTTGAGCTATAATTGCTTCTATTTACTTCAAACTGTGAACAATATGGAACTTAATGTTTCCAACCAAGGATACACTAAAGAAAAAGAATCAACTATTACTCTACACAATAGTTATTAGATAGTCAAACAATCACAAAATTGTGAAGTGCAATAGTAGAATTTTTTTAAAAAAAGCGTCAATATGGGTGATATAAGTATGTATGTACATTTCTAAAATCCTCATGTCACTATATCAAGCTCAAAAGAACCATACATCTTTTACATATAAATCTTTCATGATAACAAAGATGAAGGAGAATGAATGCAAATTTTTTTAGACTTACTTCTTCTTGTCCCATCTCAAGGAGAGTTGAAAAAATTTGACTACTTCACTTGTAAGAGAAAAGGTTCTCAACAAAAGAATGTTTTAGGAAACCTTGTTTTAATTTGCTACAAACTTATCTGAGCAATTAGTCTTAAAAGGACCTTCCACCCAAGTGCAATCCAGTGGCTACTACTCATGTGCATAATGCATTTCACTTCTCTTTTTATTAAAAACAATCCTTTCCTTTCTAATGTTTTATTTTGACCATTCTTTTAGTCATACAATTTTACTTGATTCACATGCCAAAAAAAACAAAGATATCATAGCAACAACACATATTATCAATGGATATAACATATTACTTGATTCAAATAGATGTATGATTATAAAATCAGCATGTCCTTCTCAAGTCTCGCTCTCTTTTTCATTGAGAGGAGAGTGAGCAACTTAAAATCTACTAATACATAATATTTCAACTTATTCTTCAGTTGGTGTTGTAATAAGCTCTAAAACAACTCTTAACTTTTATCCCCTTCTCACTCTGTAAAAATTGGCAGGAAAAGAGAAAGTGCAAAAACATCTTAGTACATAAAAAGTGATTATTATTTTATCAAGAGTACATAAAAATAACTAATGCACAAATTTTTGTGGTAGATTGGCGTTCTCTTTCTATGCCATTTACCAAGAATTCTTAATACCATAACATAATAGGTATTTCTAAGCAGCTTATCTTGTTAAGACAATAGCTTCTTCTCTCATGTAATAAACACTTCTTCTATGTGAGAAAGATAGTAAACATTTGTGGATTTTTTAGTTTTTAAAAAACACCTAAGTTTTTCCTTTATTATTAAGGCAAGGTCTGAAAGTAGAATGATTTTTTTCAGCTCTCTGACTATGATCTCCATGGCAGCTAGACAATGTTCAGGTTATATCAAAGTAGCCTACTTTCTGGTGGTTTAGTAAAGACTTAAGAAAAAAGCATAACTGCTCGTCGGAAAGGCAAGGCTCCTACACTATATGGTAAAGATAGAAAACAAAATTGATATTTCCATCTTATCAACATCTTCTATTAGTACAATTAAATAATATATTAGCACTATAAAATAGTATATAGTACAACAAAAGTGTCCAATTTCACTTATGCTCAACTTTTACCACTCAAAGAAGATTAATTTTTGTCATTTACATCTTCAATATCACATTTTTTTCTTTTTTCACACCCCAATTTTCGTGATTTCTTAATTTGGCTTTCATAGTTTTACATGTGTTTGGTCAAGAGGTCATTTTACTTGTATAGAGTTTCCAAGTTAATTGACATTTTCTTTTTGGTCCAAAATTGTTGATAGTCCAGTAAGAAAAGTCTTATTAACCTATTGCTAGGGAACCTTGTCAATTTACTGTCGTATCAGCAAAAGGTAATATAGTAATGCGGTCGGTTACTTTGTTGGTGGCTGGCAAGTTGTTCTTAATTACTACTGCAAATGTGGAGATTTTATGTTGAAATGAGAGAATTGTTTTAAGTAGTGAATGTAGAGTGTAGTAATAACAAAGTGCCACACACACTGTTAAAGCATATCATAAACCTATGACTTCACTACCAACAAAATAAAGATGAAGCCCCAGTCCTACTCCACTTCTCCACACTTCACTATTTCTAATCTCTTCACACTTTGCTAGGAAAACTTATTCCTAGTAGTTGTTTCACTTGGATGATTAGAAACCTAAACTTAAAAATAACATAACATTCTGTTGTAAAAATTATGCACACAATTTGGGCCTCTGGAGATAAGAACACACCTTCAAATTAGCCACAACATCAGCTAGACGATCACGAAGTACATCAACCAGATTGCTAAGGGCTGAGCCAGAAAAGGGGCCATATCTTAACACTAATCGCATGGCAGAGACAACACACTCTGTTTCACTGGTGCTAAGCATATCCCAACAATTAGCTAACTGGTTATGAAGAATGGGTATTGCAAGCTTCTCCACCAACTGAGGAATAAGATTGTCAATTTGGCATCAGTATCATCAACACTTATTTCGGTTTCACCTTCTGGAGGAATTCCATAACTAAATAGAGAATTGTGCCTGGAATAACACAAAATTTAGTTGGAAAGAGAATTGAATCTCAAGGAATAAGTAATATGAACACATGGAAGATTAAACGAAGCATTTATGTCTAGTTTCCTCTTTCCGGTATGATTGGTTGGCCTGGTAAACAATTCTGGCAAATACTTTGTCAATTCAACACGTTATGTCATTATAACCAAAATATACACTTACTTAAAGTGATAAAGAACACAAATATCTTTAGCCTACAAACTCTAGATTCAAGGAAATTTGTAAAAAATAGAGAGACCATAAGACTTGCTGACATATTTTAGTAACCAGCAAATCTATAATTGAAAGAGCATTTTTTTTCCGTGTTGACATCAAGGAATAAACACGCCATAGCTAACAACTGAAGTTTTTCAGTTTTACTTCCCTGCATCCCAAGATAGCATATAGTAGAATGCAGGCAATCATCATTTTTTAAGTGCAAAACTCAGTAGAAAAAAGTGTTAAATGGAAGACGAACTTGCGTGTCACATCTATATTAGACTTGTAGAATATTCATAGAAAGTTCGAATAGAGTTGGACGATTTGTTCACATACAAAAATAAAGATACTCAAACCCCAAATGAATATGAGCCTTAAAAGGCACACAACCTAAAAATCGAAATTCTAAGTTCAATTGAACGACATATTACTTACTAATATTGTCTAGTAGTGCTAAATAATATAGCTCTTGAATTGGTGAATGTGATGCAAGGTGTAGAACTCCTATGTAAAGAAAAGGAAAAGAAACATAAACTTTTTTAGTTACTTTAGGCATATCAAACATGAAATTAATTTATAAGAAGTGGTTGAACAAAAAATCAATCTCCTGTAAAGAATTAACAAAGAAGCATGACGGAAGAAAACAAACAAATATATGTATCATCCATTAAAAATTACCTTGATTGAAAGAAAATAAGAAGAAAGGCTCAAATCCAAATACATAAAGAAGTATATAAGAAAAATAAAATCAAAGGTACTATTTTTAGAGTAAATCAAAATTTTACATCCACCTGGAAATATAATCGACCTTTTTAACAACACCAAAAAACAAAGATATGAACCGATATAGTATGAGTACTTTTAGAAATTTTCGAACAAAATATAAGCAAGAATTTGCGAGACACTCACATGCAACAACTTTGAATAGTGATTTCATAATCTGAGTCTCCTGATAAATACCAAATTCAAGAAACTTCAAAGGGTAAGAGGCCATGAAAAATGAATATAAATAAATGACAATGAGAGAAGTACTAAATTATCAATAAAAATAAGGTACATTACCCTTATTTGGAGCGAAGTACTCTCATTGTATCATTCATCAACTTCAAAACATTACCAAACTATCCATTATCAATACAAAATGGAGCGAAGGAATGAATCAACTATGGAGAGGAGAGAGAAGTTGAAGAAAAATGGAAGAGTATTTGGGGGAGTATAAGGGCCCGTTTGGCCATGCGATATGGTATCATGATATGGAATCATGAGATGAAATTGAAGGTTTGTTTGGACATGCAATATGAAATTTTTGTGTTGTATATTTTCTCATAAACATAAAAATCTCATAAGTTGTAAAACTATTAAAATAGCCCCAATTGTTTATTCAATCTTATCAAATAAACAAAAATTATAAAATCGCATAATAAATTATTACAAAGTTATTTGTTCTTCACTTAAATAATTGTTTCATTTAACTTTAATTTAATTAAAAAAAATTGAACATAAATTGTACTTGATATGCTCATATCTCTCAACTACTCTTACAAATAACCTATAAAGTAGAAAAAAACATACATTAGTGAGTAAATATTAACTTAAAAGTTAAATGCACTAAGATAAAAATTAACAAACATCACTAACTTCTAACTATTTATAAGAAAAATCAATAGTTAACTATTATTGAATAACGAAATTTTAAAAAGTTACCACAAGTTTGAGTCAAAAACACTTCTAATAAAATTTAATCAAAAAAATTATAACTAGTCCACTTGACTAAATATTAATAACTAATTGATCAAATTTTCCCAAGTCCTCAATCAATTGGACTTGATATCCTTCAGTCATGTGAATGAACATTTTGCAAATACTAAGATTAAGAAAGTGCGGCACCGCCAATGAAAATTGTCTTTTATCAATATTATGCTTAGTCATAAAATTAAGACGTTTTTTTTATTATGAAAAGTCAAAAAAGTATTACTCTCTTCGTTCTCATTTATATTCACCAAATGAATTTCTACTTTATCATTTATATTCACCAAATTTAAAGTAATAATAATTTTTATATTGGTGAGAATAATATATTTTAAAAAGTAATGATGTGATTATAAACTTTATTTACATATGAAACAAATAGTTAGTAGATATAAATGTGGGGTTGTTTTAACAAAATATAAGCTAATGGATCAATTATTGTATTAAAATATCTCAAATCATGATATGGAATCACATGGTGATTCCATATCATGGTTTTTGGAGAATATGGTATCACCTCTCATGATATGGAATCATGAGATGGAATTAGCGTAAAATTGCATGTCCAAACGCTGATTCCATCTCATGACACCATATCGTGATATGATATCGCATGGCCAAACGCCTACTAAGTGAAAATGAATGTGGGACCAGTTGTCAAATACGTGTCTGTCGAAAAAGGGATATGCATACACGTGGTTAAGTAAGAAAATAAAAAAAATAAAATGGGTCCAAATTTGTGGTACAATTGACGTTACATTTAGTACAATTATTGGATGTTGCGTTCGTCCTTTTAGTTGTTCCCTTATAAATAAGGTAATATATATATTATAGCCCGTGCATGCTTGATTTTGATATCATTTTTTTACAGTAACAATACAATTTGAATAGTTTTATTACATTTAGCAAAATGACTTTGTACTAATATATATTTGTAGAGCTAAAGAAGAAAAAATGAAAATAAACATTGTAATTTATTTAAAAGAAGTGTAAGTTAAAAATATTTTTCTCATATGCATGATCCCCTACCAGAATTTCACATGAATATCACTTGCAATAATCTTAATGAATATTAAAATATCAAAAATTATCTCTCAAAGTTAAGTCAAACCACTGTACATTTAAAAAAAACAATATAAAAAAGCTTTAAAAAGTGTTTGTTGAACATATGATATTATAGCACAAATATTGTCTTCTATACCACATCACCTCATATTTGGAATATGAGAGATCCAGAAGCTAGTCAAAAGTATTCTTTAATTTAGTGTCAATTTTTTTGGTTGCACTTGAACCTCCAGAAGACCCTGGACAATATTTGAACTAGGATTTGAGCTCTTATGTTTTTGATTCACTACCAACAGATACTTCATAAACACACATAATGTGTTTCACATTAGTATAGTTCACCAGATACCTATTGTTTGATCCAATATTGACTGGGGACGAGCCCCCACTTCCATAGATCCTTGGTTTTACCGGATATCAGATAAATTTAACAGAAAAGGAATGAACAAAAACATTCTTGTTTTGGAAGAAAGTGAAATGAAGCTATCTGTAAACCACATGCCTTTAACTAAGCATATGTACAACCTTGACAATTGCTAATTTGCTATTGAGAAAATTAAAATCCCAAAATCTTTCACTGGCCAACATTCAACTCATCATGGATTACTTATGTTGGTTCTACTTCGTGTTTAATTTAGGATCGTCCTTGGATGACATAGATCCAATAGGACCTATAATTAATGTGTCGAAGCATCTCTTTTCCAGATGATCTCAGACTGAAGCAAATTAAAGATCTTACACTTCCCAATAGTGCTATTGTCTTGAATGAAAATACATCCGTCAAACTTTTAACTCCCCAAGAGAGAAGGCGATGATCTTAAGCATCTAAAAGGATAAACTACATATTATTTCCCTATCCATTTCTTCAATCTTTAGACTCGAACACCGGCTTCTTTTCAAACAACCTTCTCATTTCAATTCAAAGTAAAGTTCAATTCGAGCAATGAGACGACAAATCTCGGAAAATCTGTTGGTAGTAGGGGCCTTACTTACATAATCGTCCTAGATGAATTAACTGTTGGTAGCAAATTACTAAAGTTTGCCAGAAATTCTAAGTTATGAACCCATAGTTGCAGAAATTCAATAGTAAGAATATAAATGTTGATTCTATGAAAGTTAAATCCTAAATCTAAGAAATACCCGACAATGTGTAAGCATATGGAGCATTAGAGCAATATCTGTACTATAAGTTGCACCAATCACAAGTTCGATGAAATCTGAACGTGGACTGCATGTTTATGATCTAATTACAAAAGTTTTTTAGTGGAATTTACACCAGTCACGTCACGTAGCTGGAGGCTATTATCTTGCAATTTGATCTTTTGGTCATCAATTCAGCGACAATTTCATTGCAAGCAACCACACAATTTACAAAAAGTATATCAGAGGGTACTTGCATTTGGATAAATCTAACTTGAATGGAACTTTATCAATTACAACGTATTTTGAG
Organism: Solanum commersonii; assembly: GCA_029007595.1. Classification (NCBI taxonomy): domain Eukaryota; kingdom Viridiplantae; phylum Streptophyta; class Magnoliopsida; order Solanales; family Solanaceae; genus Solanum; species Solanum commersonii. The sequence goes on along the minus strand of JAJTWQ010000233.1, from coordinate 559,394 downwards.
TAAAATAGGTGGGTTGACCTCTTCCAGCCGTCGATTTTGAAAACTAGGTGCCCGATTCAGCAACTAATTTAAAATTTTGGAAACATGTTTTCTTCCAGTCTTCTCTGGAAGAATTTATCACTGAATTATATTTGTCCTTAATTAAGACAACAAACTCGATATACCTAATTAACAAGATTTCGCAAAGGTTCAAGCTTCTGGCAATTAGGCTTCATGGATTGCATCACAAAATCAAAGAGAAACATTCTTACTAATAGGTGAGGGTGAGCATAATTAGACAACATATAAATTAAGGTTTGAAGAAAAAGTATAAAATATGCATTACAGAATGTATTATAAGAAGGTTATTTTATTTGGTAAAAAGTTATTTTATTAAATAACAATACCAAATAGATGACATGGTGCTACAAACAAAAGTAACTGACCTCTTTAGTCGTCATTTCAGAATACTATTTTTTTCATCAGCTGAAACTAAAGATACATTAGTTCCAAAAAAAATTCACATTCCTCTGATATGTTATTCATAATCAATTTCTGTATGGCCATGTAAACTTATTTATGCATCATTCACCTTTTTTACCACGTACTTATATACGCACCATTCAACGTTCTCTGAAGTGCTTCTCCTTCCACATTATATCTTTATAACAACTTCATGAGTAAACTATAATTTGTTATCTTTATTCTATTTATTTCTAAGCCTACTATTTTTTTGTCCAATGTGACGTTGTCCTACTTCATTAAATGTATCACCGTGTTCTCCTTTTTTCTTTATCATTTTTTACCTTCTCATTTCATCCAATTTCTATACTATCTTTTTAGCATTGTGGAAGAGTGACAGCACATAAAACGACATTCATTTAAATACTACTATTAATTAGCATCACTTTTCCCCCATGGTTTGAAACTGTTTTTTCTAACCTAAGTTGACGTAGGATTGTGTAATAAAATCAAGATTCAATGCCCCAGTCTACTTGGCAAAAAAAGGAAAATTCAGGTTCAACAATAGAGACAACATACAGAATCATCATTTGACAAAATTTGAATGAGAAATTTAGTTTAAGGTTAAACAACCAAGAGTTAAAACAGGTACCTTATAGTACCACATGCTGTTATCATCAACGCATCCCCTATAAATCTGAGATGTCCAAAATAATGTTGATACATAGTTTATAAATTTATATCCCTAATTAATGATAAAATTTACTCGTGTAAATGGAAACACGGGATATACAACTTATAGTTGACAGAAAGAATTACTCCTGAAAAAAATATAATCGGAAGCCATGCTCTCATATGTTCTGCAAATAATGGAAAAAGAAATATAGAAAAAGATCATTTTTACCTAATATATAATTGTGAGAAATAAATATAAATGCATAACATTGGGATTGTTTTGCAACGTTCATATTTCATAATAAAATTCTTGCAAGAATAACCAAAAAATATTGTTTAAACAGAGAAGGGTCTAAAATGTCCCTCAACTAATTGAATTGATACAAAATTACCCTTCATCTACCTTTCGTCCCCCAAGTACCATGATGTCAACCTTTTGGCACAAAAACACCCTTATTTTTAATGGCCCACACTTAAAAGGTGGATGAGAGGACAATATTGTACCAAATCTCATAGTTCAAGGGTATTTTATGCCCTTAGACATTAAAATAATTTGAAATTACTTAATATATGAGCTCATATGATTGACCTAATTTTGGGTTCCTTATTCAAATTACCTCCCCCCCGCCTCCCTCTTTACTTCCTCTCTCTTCTACATTTTTTTCTTCTTGAATCTGATCCACCATTTTAAATTTTAATTTTTTAAACTTATGACAAAACAATGGAAAAAAAAGGCAGAAAATAACAAGGACATTCATATTGAAATAATTGGTTCGATAGAAAATAATTTAATATCATTTTTTTTCTTTAGTGTGTACCCTAAATTCATAATAAACAAATAAACATAATCTTTTCTCCTCTCCCCACCCTACCCCACCATGGTAATAGTATAAATTAAAAGAATATGAACATGTAAGTTCATTTCAAGTTTGCACTACAAAAAACCTCAAATTGCCAACAGATTTTACTAACAATTTAAGTTGGTTAGTATTCTATTAACAAATTACCAACATATTTCTAACTGAATTATATTTTAAAACTTAACAACGAAATTCTAACAGATTACCAACTATAATATTACTAAGTATTTTAGTTGGTAAATACGGTGGAAAAAAATGGCGCCAAATTTTAGCAACTTTCTATCAATGGATTACCAACTGAAATATTACTAACGCACACCTTTTGTTGGTAATATTACCAACGAAGTATATATCGGTTGGTAAATATGACAAAAAGTTTGTTTATATAATTTATTAACATATTACCAACGAATTACTTACCAAATATTTACCAACAACAAGATTGTGTTGCTAAATTTACCAACCAAATATAAATGTGTTGGTAAATTAATTACGAAATGTAATTTGTTGGTAAACTTGCCAAGCAATATCCAATCAGTTGGAAATTTCACCGACGAATAAAGATTGTAGTTAGTAAATTACTAACATCATTAGAATAGTTGGTAATATACCAACCAATCATTAATCCATTGATAAAATTTACCAACATATTAATTATTAGTTAGTAATATTACATATGAATGTTGAGTTGGATAGTAACTATTACCAACGGTATAAAATTTATTGGTAAATTATTAATTACTAACTTATATTTGAATAGTTGGTAAATTTACCAATTGAAGTTAATTTTTTTGGTAAATCAGCGTCTAGTGTTCAAATAATAAGTAAATTTTATGATATAACACTGAATCAATATTTTTCTCCGAATTTAAGCTTTAGTGATATATTTAATGATATTTATCAATTGTTATTTTGTAAAGAATCTAGCATTTAATAATAAATTTATCTTTACTTATATAATGTTATATTCACTAATAATATTACCAATTTTGTTGATACAAATTTTATCATGATTTTATCTTAATTTTTTTTTGGAAGAAAAAATAGGTGAAAATTATTTTCCCTTCTGAAGTTTGCTTTAAAAATCAAACTCCCCCTGCCCCCAACATTAAACAATATAATCATCCCCCTCCCCTTACCAAAATTCGGCCATTGATCGGCAACATTAAAAATTTGACCGATGACTACAAGGGAAAATAGTAATTCTCACTATCTTAACATTTAATGGGGGTGCCCTAATAAATAAATGGGTGTTTCATTTTCTACAACAACTCTTATCTTTGTTGTTCAATTGAAGCACATGATCAATAAAAAACTATTGATCATCTTCACCCTCTCAAAATAAAGATAAATTTTTATTTGAGATTCGTTACTTTTGTACCAATTTATTTCCATATTGGATTTCTTTTTTAGTTATCAATTAATGGATTAACCTTTTTTCTTTGATATGTAGATTCATTAATCACTGTATTTTCTTTTTTTCTTCAAACTGAATTTTAAGAGTGTGAAAGTGAAATATTAATTAAGTGGATTTTAAAATGTATTTTTACAGATTGTAATCATTTAAAATTTACTAAACAAATTCAAGATCAAACTCAAGAGACCTTGAAATATATTCGAAAAGAAAAATTCATCGAAATCATAGAGATTGTAACACTCACACTTTATATCAATAAAACGATTGTTGCATAATTTTCCATTTTTGATTATTATTATCTCGATACAAATTTTACTGTCTACACAGATATTCGGATATGATGCTTTTGTTTTTTCTATACATGACTTTTTTATATCTTTTTTTTTTCATTAAAATAGACCAAACTTATACTTAATTTATTGAATTATTTCAGGGATGTCATTCACCTTATCAATACATTATCTTGATAAATGCTACCAAGTTTTTAATGTGAATGATAAATTCTATGAGACATTGAATTTGTTAGAAGATGCTCATATTATTGTAACGGGAGGTCCTTCAACTTGGTTAGGAAAACCCACTTGCTTAGTAGCGATACATAAAAAATACTAATGGTACAATAAAAGTGGGTAATGATACAGATTTAAGAATATAGTTCAATATGTACAAGAATCTGGAGAAGAGAGAGGTTCACAAAAATCTGAATATAATATACGAAAATCTTGAAGAAGCAGAAGGTGAAATTTTTCAGTGCACTAACGATGAAGAAGATGAAATTGCAGTTGAGAATATAAAGGTTCACTAAGATGAACTACATAATGACGATGGCTTATCTGATTATAAATCGGATGAAATGGAGTATTTGAGGGTGTCAGTGATGATGATAAAACAATTGATCACCCAATGGCAAAAGTAAGGTCATTTTTTTTAATAGGATGGTTGTTTTGGGTTTTGAGGATGTCATTTTAAGTTCCATTAGGCATAACTTTTATGTTTTGGTAAAAAATTGACTTTAGTCAATATTTTCGGTAAACATGCTGAGATTAGAATTATGTCAGCACGGTTAGTTCCGGAAGGTCATTTTTGTTCTAATAGGATGGTTGGTTTGGGTTTTGAGGCTTTCATATTCAGTTTGTGCCTTTAGACGTTTTAACTTTAAATTTTAGCCAAAACTTGACTTTGGCTAATATTTTTGGTAAACGTGTTCAGATTAGAACACCGCCAGTGTCATTAGCTTCGAAAGGTCATTTTTTCTCTAATGTGAAGGTTGGTTCAAGTTTTGAGTCTTTCGTTTTCAGTTTGCGCCGTTCGGTGTTTTTAATCTAAAGTTCTGGCCAAAAATTTAACTTTGGTTAATATTTTTGTAAACGTGCTCAGATGAGAATTACGTCAGCGTAATTATCTCCAAATGTCATTTTTAATTTAATAGGATGGTTGGTTTGAATTTTGAGGCTTTCATTTTCAATTTTTGCCGTTAGACGTTTTAACTTTTTTTATTTTGATCAAAAATAGACTTTAATCAATATTTTTGGTAATGAGCTCATATTAGATTTCTATCAGCGCGGTTAGCTCCGCAAGGTTATTTTTGGTCTAATAGGATGGTTGGTTCGAATTTTGACACTTTCGTTTTTAGTTTGTGCCGTTAGTCGTTTCAACTTTACGTTTTGGTCATAATATAATTTTGGTCAATATATTTGGTAAATATGCTCATATGAGAATTTCTTCAGCGCGGTTAGTTCCGAAAGATCATTTTTCATCTGATAGGATGGTTGGTTCAGGTTATGAAGCTTTTGCTTTCAGTTTGTATCATTAGGCATGTTAACTTTTAAGTTTTGGCAAAAATTTAACTTCGGTCAATATATTTGGTAAACATGCTCAGATGAGAATTTAGTTAGTGCGGTTAGCTCTGGAAGGTCTTTTTTTGTCTAATAAGATGATTGATTTGGGTTTTGAGGCTTTCATTTTCAATTTGTGCTTTTCAATTTGAACTTTTAAGTTATCATCAAAATTTAATTTTGGTCAATATTTTTTGTAAACGTGCTCAAATGTGAATTTCATCAGCGTGGTTAGCTTCGGAAGATAATTTTTCATCGAATAGGATGGTTGGTTTGGATATTTTGAGGTTTTCATTTTCAGTTTGTGCCGTTAGGCGTTTTAACTTTTAAGTTTGTGCCAAAATATGAATTTTTTCAATATTTTATGGTAAACGTGCTCATATAAGAATTTCGTCAACACAATTAGCTCAATAAGGTCATTTTTTCTAATTCATGAACCATATTAAATTGGTTGTAAATTTCAAAATATCCTTTGAAATTCCTAAAAAAGATATGTTATTGTTTTTTGTGCATTGAAACATTAATGATTCCGTAATAATTTAGTTTCTAAGCATAAGTAATTAGAGGAACAATGTTAATTTAGTGAATGAAAAATGGTCATTTAATTTTTTTTAGAAATATATAATATTTAATTAATTAGTTTATATAAAAATAATTCAGTGTAGGGGTAAAATGGTAATCAGACTTTGCATTTTGGTGCTTTTCACTTTTAATATAATAATATAATATATAATATGATATATGATATATGATATGATGATTAAATTTAATATACATATAGATTATAGATGATAAATATTATGAAATTAGTTATTTTAATTAGGAATTAATCTAAGGAAGTGCAAAAGTCATTAATATTTTTATTAAAATGATACAATTTAATATTAAAATTAAATAGTTAAATATTTTTATAACATTTTAATTTATAGTAGGGGTAAAACCATAATTCAACATTTAAATTTTTTTGTACCCACTTATAGTAATATATGATGATATGATAGTCATCTATATAATATAAAATATAGAAGCCAATGTTTTTACATCAAAGCGTTTAATTATATTTCATGCTTCCATGAATATATATATATATATATATGAAAATTACGCGGTTAAACAAACTTATATTACTTAATTACTCATCATAGCTTAGTTTGCTATAATTACCACTCGCGAGCATTAACCATTAATTACGTGGGTTGACTTCGAGTTGTATAATTAGAAACGTTTGTCAAAAACAAAATAAACATAATGTCAATCGAGAGCCAAACATCAAAATTTACACAAGCTTAACATTATTATAGCTCTATTTTATATGTATGTTAAAATTGGGAAATAATTTATTTTACAAAACTTTAAATATAATTATTATAAAATCATATCGTAGCTAATTATAGTTAGAATAATATTTTAATATTTAAAAAATTAAATTGTGTATTCATTGTATTAATTTTAATGTCTTAAAATAAATAATTTAATGAATTAAATTATTATTGTTGTTATTATTATCATTATATTATATATTACTAAGTACTCTTATTAAATTTTAAATCATCTGCGCAACGCGCGGGCACGTATACTAGTATTACTTAATTACTCATCATAGCTTAGTTTACTATAATTACCACTCGCAAACATTAACCATTAATTACGTGGGCTGACTTCGAGTTGTATAATTATCCACGTTTGTATAATTCACCACATTTATATAATTTGCAACTAACAATTCTTGGTTTGATTTGTATTTGTATACGATGGTTTATATTTGCATATGCCGATTATTTCCTTTGGTTTTTCAGTTTTGTCACCATACACATTCAATCTTTTTGTGTATAACTTTTTAAAGTTTGTATTAATATGTAGTTTTCATATTTTGTATAATATAATTTATATAATGTAATTTGTATAATATATTTTGTATAACTGTTTAAAGTTCATATGTTTATGTTTGTATCAATTCGTTGTTACAAGTTTTTATCATATTCGTGTCATTTTAGAGTTTATATTACTCAATTATACAAAAATACGTAAATTATACAAATGTAGCCGTGAATTATACAAATGAGATGCGAATTATACAAATTATTGTCCTTTCTCCTCCCTCTCCCAATTTCGCTTGCCTCTCTCTCCCAATCTCGCTTGCCTCTCTCCTCTCTCTCCCAATCTCGCTTGCCATATATACAAATGCATATGTATAATATACAATTATATAACCAATATACATATAAAATTCGCCTCTCTCCCACTCTCTGCCCTCTCTTGCTCGCCTCTCTCCTCCCTCTCCCAATCTCGCTTTCCATATATACAAATGCATATGTATAATATACAATTATCTAACCGATATACATATACAATTCACCTCTCTCCCGCTCTCTACTCTCTGTCGCTCGCCTCTTTCCTCCCTCTCCAATCTCACACGCCTCTCTCCTCCCTCTCCCAATCTCACTCACCATATATACAAATACACATGTATAATAAATAATTATCTAATCGATATACATATACAATTCACCTCTCTCGCACTCTCTACCCTCTCTCGCTCACCTCTCTCCTCTCTCTCTCCCAATCTCGCTCGCCTTTCTCCTCTCTATAACATGTAGCTACGAATTGTAATTATCAAAGTATAGCTATGGAGCATAATTAGGCTATTTTTGAGTGACTATATGTGAAAATTCCTCTCTCTCTCTCTCTCTCTCTATATATATATATATATATATTATTGTTTGTTTTAGTTTATGTGACACGAATATAATTTAGAGAGGTAACAAAATTTAAATATTTTAAGTTGTTAATTGTTATGATTTATAATACTTTTTAAATAGTATATGCTATTTTATTTGTCTCAATTTACGTGTCTGATAAAATTTCAAGAGTCAACAAAAATTTCTATGTCCTTAAATCTTTTAAGTTGTTAATTATTGTGATTTATATAACTTTTTACGTCATATTAAATAATATATGTTACCTCCTCTATTCTAATTTTTGTGATATTAACAAAATTTCAAGAGTTAATCGGATGTTTTATATGTCTGCCTACATTTTTGCTGTTTTTCACTATTTTTTTTAATTTTTTTTGTCGTACTTTTTTAGTCTTTTAATTGTCCCAACTCAATTGGTAAACCCAAGTCAAGTGGAAAAAGAATGAAACCCCTTCAAGTACGTAATTAATTAAAAGCATTTAATATTAAAAAGCATACATATATGCGTGGTCCTTTGTCTAATCCATTAGATTATATAAGAGAATTATCTTATTAAATTAAAATAAAATATAGAAGAAAAAACTAAAAAAAAAATAATGTAAGAAAAACCAAGAGAACTAAAACAAAGAGCAGCTTGTCTCCATCTTCATCTTAGATGAGGAAATTTGGAGAAGATCAGTTCTTGCTATCCATGGCTGCAAATCTCACTCCAAAGGTAAGAACTAGTTTTGAGTCTCATTTCGAACCAGCAAATCTGTCGAAAACAGAGTTATCAAGCTTACTGAACCTCCATCAATGGAGGTGAGATGAATTCTGTAAACTACAATTGAACAGAGAGATAATTGAAGAAGATCAATTTGGGGAAAAGAAAAGTATCTTATTCCAAGTACTATCATCCATATATATACATGTATGAACGTTTAAGCAAAATATCTAATCTACACGACTCAATCCTAACTGACTCAATTAACTCTGTATACAACAATAATTAACTGGGTCCACTAATCTGATTCTCTAACTAACTGAAACAGTGCTAACTAACTGAAAGATGTATCATCTCAACACCCCCTCTCAAGTTGGAAGTGAGGATGTCACAACCAACTTGCTTAAGAGATGCGTGTGTTTAATTCCTGTGAGAGCCTTGGTTAGAATGTCGGCCAACTGATTTACAGTAGAAATGTGGTGCAGAGATATGAACCCATATTGTAGCTTACCTCAAACAAAATGACAATCTACTTCAATATGTATAGTTTGTTCATGAAACACTGGGTTTCGAGCAATATGGACATCAACTTAACTATCACAAAACACTGGAGTAGGATCAGAACATGGAATGGTCAGTTCAATCAAGAGCCTTCTAAGCCAAACCAATTCTCCAACAACTTTCCTGATGGACCTATACTCTGCTTCGGCAGATGATAATGACACAGTTTCTTGCTTCTTAGATTTCCAGCTAATAGGACAATCTCCTAGTAGAACGAGGTATCTGCTGATTGATTTTTTGGAATCTGGGCATGAGGCCCAATCAGAGTCACAATAATCCTTGAGGTCATAGTTTGGAGCATTTGACAAAAATAAACCCAAGGTAGGATCACTTTTCAAGTATCTGAGGATATGTATGGCAGCCTTGAAGTGAAGTTCTCTGGGACATTGCATAAACTGGCTTAAGTGTTGTACACTATAAGCAATGTCTAAATGTGTGTTGCTGAGAAAGTTTAGATTCCCAACTAACTTCCTATAGTGAGTAGGATCAGGTAAAAATGCCCCTTCTGAAGTATGCAATTTGACAAAACTATCAAGGGGAGAAGAAACAGGAGAATATCCAAGACAATCAAAATCCTTGAGTAGATCTAATGTGAATTTTCTCTGAGAAATAAGAAGGCCATTAGTCTGATAGAGAACTTCCAGTCCCAGAAAATAGTGTAATTTGCCCAAATCTTTGATCTTGAACTGAAGGTGCAGGAAAGACTTAAGGTCTTGAATTTCCTGGAGGTCATCTCATGTGAGGATAATGTCGTCCACATATACAGCAACAAACACTGTTGAGGATGATGTGACTTTGTAGAAGAGGGAGTAATCACTTGCTGAGTGAGCAAAACCTTTGTGTAGAGAGCTTCAGTGAGTTTATCATACCATTGCCTGCTAGCCTGTTTCAAACCATATAGAGATTTCTTCAATTTACTAACCAAATCAGGACTATCAACATGCAACCCTTGTGGGACTTCCATGTAAACCTCTTCATATAGGTCACTATGTAAGAATGCATTGTTAACATCTAATTGATACATGCCCCAACCCTTTTTGACAGCAATACTGAGCAATGCCTTGACTGTAGTCATTTTGACCACAGGTGAAAAGGTTTCTGTGTAATCAATGCCTGCTTGTTGGGTATAACCTTTCACCACAAGCCTTGCTTTGAATCTTTCAACACTGCCATTAACTTTGTGTTTGATTTTGTACACCCATTTACAACCTATGGTCTTCTTACCTGCAGGCAAATGAATTAAATTCCAAGTGTGATTAGCATGTAGAGCATCAAATTCTTGGGTCATGGCTGCTTGCCAAGCAGAGTTCATGGCAGCCTCCTCATAAGAGACCATCACTGTCATGTGAAAAACTTCTCAAAGATTGCTGATTGGCACAACTAAGGGAAGTGAAAGGAATATGGTTTCTATTGGCAAAAATAGCTTTCAAAATATTGGTGGGTCTAGCAGAAACTTGGTCTGTTAAGGTAGGCATTGTGCAGACATAGTCTTGGAGATATGAAGGTTTGGTATAGGTCCTGGAAGATCTTCTAGGTTCAGTTGTGATGTTGGGAGGAACAGGTTGGGTGAGTGTGTGGTGGCATGAATAGGTGAGGTGGATGATAGTGTTGTAGTGGCAGGAAAATTATTACTTTGTGTAGTTGGTATAGAAGTTTCAGTACCAGATAATGGTGAATGCATGTCTTGAGTGTGAGTAGGAACATATATAAGATTAGTATCCCAACGAGATGGTAAGACAGACTGTGGTATACAAGAGGAAGGAAAAGAAGTGACAGCGAATGGAAAAACATGCTCATGAAAATGTACATCCCTAGACACATGTATCTTTTTAGTAGCTAGATTGAGAACCTTATAACCTTTTGTATGAAAAGAGTACCTTATAAACACATGAGGTGTAGCTCTAGCTTCAAACTTATCTCTGTGAGATTTGAGAACTGTAGGATAGCATAAACAACCAAAGGTTCTTAGGTGGGAACATGTGGGGTTTTTTTTTCATAGAGTATCTCATAAGGGCATTTGTTTTTGAGAATGATAGAGGGTAGCCTGTTAATTAGGTAAGTGGCTATGAGAATACACTCTCCTCAGTATCTAAGAGGTAATTTGGATTGAAACATGAGGGATCTAGCCACTTCAAGGAGATATTTATGTTTTCTTTCCACCACACCATTTTGTTGTGGTGTCTATGGACAAGATTTTTGGTGAATAATGCCTTTAGACTGGTAGAAGGTAGAGGCTTCATTGCAAGTAAATTCCAGTCCATTGTTTGACCTTATGGCCTTTATGGTGACATGGAATTGGGTTTCTATTAGTTGGACAAAAGATTTGATGATTTGTAAGGTGTTGATTTTGCAGCTTAACAGGTGTACCCAAGTTGACCTGCTGTGGTCATCGACCATGGTCAAAAAATACTTGTAGTGGTCATGTGTTTCCACATGATAGGGCCCCCATAGGTCTAAATGTAAAAGAGCAAAATTTTTATTGGAGACTGAGTTGTTGGTAGGAAAAGGTAGTTTGGTTTGCTTGGCCGTGGGACAAATTGTGAAGATAAAAGGTTGTTTGGGAGCAAAACTCACAAGGATGCTAGATATACTTCTCATTTTCATAAATGGTACATGTCCCAATCTATTATGCCACAAGTAATCAATACAAGTATCAGAAAGGGGTGTACAAATTGAAGATGTATTTGATGAACCAACAACTTTATTGTGTGAGCATGAACTGTTTACAAGAGATGGGGAAATGGGAATGGGGTTGCTAGTTGTGCAACATGTATCTTTATTACTGCTAGTAATCAAATTAACAGACCTTGTACAATCAAACATAGAATTAGAATGTTTACAATCAGATACAGAAGAGGGAATTTTACAAGTAGACACAGAACAAGAATTATTGACATTATGAGACTCAACAGAATTTGAAGTAGAACTGGTGAATTGACACGTTGAGCAAAGGTAGTACAATCCATTCCTTGCTCTACTAATCTCCAGAGGCTTCTTCATTGAAGTGGCCTGCAACATGTACGAATAAGTAGAAAAATTAACAATGGAGTTGAGTTGAACTGTTAAGGAATGAATGGAGATGAGGTTATATTTGAAACTAAGGACGAATAGTACTTTGTTTAGAGTCAACTTTGGGCTCAAGACAACATCACCAATCTCAGTTACTTTCACTTTATAACCATTAGGCAATGTGACTAAAAAAGGATAAGGTAAAGGTCTAGTGTTAGTGAGGAGTTTTCTATCATAGGACATGTGATTTGAGGCACCAGAATCTAAAAGCCAATACTTAGCAGAAGAATTGAAGCATTTACACGACATACTACTCATTATCTCTTTATGAGTAGAGCAAGCCAATATACCTACAAAGTTTGCAGCCCCACCAAGATTGTTTGAGAACTCAGGATCATTTCCTAGTTGAAATTTTTCCAGCAGTTGCAATAGTTGGGTGTGTTGTTCCTTTGTCAGGTTTTGGCCTTGATGCTGCTGGTAATTGTTATCACTCTTAGACCCGACTCCTTGGACATTTGCTGCTGAACCTGTATTTCTCCCCTTTGTGAACTTAAAATCTGTTGGGAACCTATGTAACCTGTAACATTTCTCCTTAATGTGCCCTGACTTTTTGCAATAGTCACAAAACAAATGAGAAAGTTTGTTTGTGTGTGACTTATGTGATGATTGATTGGCTCTGTATGCATTACTTCCACTCGTACCAGCATTTGTTTGTTGAGCATTGGTGTAATAGCCTTTTCAATTGTTAGCATTGATGTGTTGAGTGCAGTTTGTCCTAAAATTATTTTTTATGATTGATTGGCTCTGTATGCATTACTTCCACTCGTACCAGCATTTGTTTGTTGATCATTGGTGTAATAGCCTTTTGAATTGTTAGCATGGATGTGTTGAGTGTAGTTTGTCCTAAAATTATTTTTTCCAGTATTGTATACACCACCAGCATTTAGAGATGTGGACTCCATGAGAGAATGATTTGGAGGTCGGACTTCTCTCTGCTTTTCTTCCTGAATAAGAATGGAGAAACCTTGTGCTATAGATGGCAGAGGGTTCATCATTAAGATATTCCCCCTCACCACAGTGTAGATCTCGTTAAGCCCCATCAGAAATTGAATCAACTGTTTGTCTTGTTCAGTTTTGTGCACATTTGTCTTTGCTCCACATGTGCAGGCACAACTGCATGAAACACTCACATCCAATGCATTTAGCTCTTCCCACAACTACTTCAATTTTGTATAGTATCCGGTGATGTCAAGTGTTCCCTGAGCTAGATCAGTGATCTCCCTTTGGAGTTGATAGTGCTTCGCACCATTCGGTTGATCGTATCTGTCCTCCAGCTCTTGCCATAGTTCCTTTGCAGTGTTGATGTATTGAAGGCTATATGCGATGTCCTTGGAAAGTGAATTCAGAATCCACAAAGTGACCATGTCGTCACATCTCTCCCATTGCCCGTAGGTCGGATCTGTTGCAGCAGGCTTGACGTATTTCCCAATGATGAATCCCATTTTATTTTACACCGAGATACCCGATAGAATTCCTCTTCTCCAAGATCTATATCCAGTACCATAAAAAATGACAGGCAAAATGTAGATCCAACACTTTCAGCTGGATGCAAGTAGAGTGGGTTAGTTCCTGTATGATCGACTTGAGTTCTTGTATCAATTTGAGTTTCAGTGGAAACCATGATTGATGAATGAAAAAAATGATCGAGTGGATTCGTAATGGAGACTGAGATTTATGTGAAGTAAGCTTGAGAGAGAAGCACACTGTGCTCTGATACCATGTTGAAAACAGAGTTATCAAGCTTACTAAACCTCCATCAATGGAGGTGAGATGAATTTCGTAAACTGCAATTGAGCAGAGAGATGAATTGAAGAAGATTGATTTGGGGAAAAGAAAAGTATTTATTCCAAGTACAATCATCCATATATATATATACATGTATGAATGTTTAAGCAAAATATCTAATCTACACAACTCAATCCTAACTGACTCAACTAACTCTATATACAACAATAATTAATTGGGTCCACCAATCTGATTCTCTAACTAATTGAAACAGTGCTAACTAACTGAAAGATGTATCATCTCAACAAAATCTCCAACATCAACTTCCAAAATAATTTTGGAGAGCTGATGGTTTGCCCTTTTTTGAATCTCCCAGATCTTAATCCGTCCTAAACTCGGAAAATCTCCTAGATCTTTATCCGTCCTAAACTTGGAGAGCTAATGAATTGTAAATGCGCCGCATCAGATTGGAAATTGCATGTCTCCATCCACCCATCGCTATAGTTTCATAGTTCGTCACATTAGCGCATCTAAATTGGAGAGCTACAAATCGCTACATATGATGAGATCTACAAATTGCCTAGATTGGAGAGCTACATATGAAGGAAAAATTAACATCAGTTGTAAATCACCTAAATTTGCAACTCAAGCTCTATCAGATGCATCAATTTCTGCTAAAAGACCCATATTGGTGTGTCATCTAACGTATGCCTTGTTACCCTATCATCCTCTTTTTGTCTAAATAATTGCATGTGTTGAGGTAGGTATTGTGTAGACTCCGATGCTTGTTTCAATTCTTGCACTTTTATTTTAATTTTTTTTATGTTTATATTAAATAAAGTGATTTTATGGCATATCCAATCTTTAAAAATTAGATAAATTCTTTAGGACTCAATTTGTATTTTATAGTTCAAGAAAATAATATAAGAATTTGCTTCTTTTTTTGTAAAAATAGTCCAAATAAAAAATATTGCCGATAAAATAATCCACCTCCCAAAAATATAGAGATATACTCGAGCTATTATTCAATTTTTATCTTTCTCCAAATGTTGCCCACGTTCACACTTCATATAAAAAAATTTCAAATACAATTACCTGCAATTCATCTACCACGCTTGAATTCTAAGTTTCCCAATCATTTCGGCTAAACATTATGTATTCTTTATCATATTAATTTTCCTATTTTGTATAATTTGATTAATTGTAATTCTTCTGACATGCTTTTTTGCTTGGTTAGTATATAGTGTTTATATAGTATGTGGTTGATTAGTTATCGTTGGACTACATAAGATCGAATATATACATCTGTTTTTGATTTCCCTTAATAATAAGATTTGCCTATTGATGATGTTTGTGAGGTTGGCTTGCATGTTTCTTGTCTTAACCTGAAAAAACAATAAATCAAGCTCTATCAATTGCATCAATTTCTGCTAAAAGACCCATATTGGTGTGTCATCTAACGTATTCCTTGTTATCCTTTCATTCTCTTTTTGTCTAAATAATTGTAGGTGTTGCTTGTTTTGTGTTGAGGTAGGTATTGTGTAGACTCCAATGCTTGTTTCAATTCTTGCACTTTTTTTTTAAATTTTTTTATATTTATATTAAATAAAGTGATTTTATGGCATACCCAATCTTTAAAAATTAGGTAAAATTCTTTTGGACTCAATTTGTATTTTATAGTTCAAGAAAATAATATAAGAATATGCTTTTTTTTTTTTGTAAAAATAGTCCAAATATTGCTGCTAATATAATTGACCTCCCAAAAGTATAGAGCTATACTCGTGCTATTTTCAGTTTTTTTCTTTCACCAAATGTTGCCCACATTCACACTTCATGTAAAAAAATTTCCAAATACAATCACCTGCAATTCATCTACCATGCTTGAATTATAAGTTCCCCAATCCTTTCGGCTAAACATTATGTATTCTTTATCATATTTATTTTCTTATTATGTATAATTTGATTAATTGTAATTCTTCTGACACGCTTTATTTGCTTGGTTAGTATATAGTGTTTATATAGTATGTGGTTGATTAGTTATCGTTGGACTAAATAAGATCGAATATATACATCTGTTTTTGATTTCCCTTGATAATAGGATTTGCCTAATGAAGATAGTTGTGAGGTTGGTTTGCATGTTTCTTTTCTTAACTTGAAAAAGCTATAAATCAAGCTCTATCAGATGCATCAATTTATGCTAAAAGACCCAAATTGGAGTGTCATCTAGCGTATGCCTTGTTACCCTTTCATTCTCTGTTTGTCTAAATAATTGCATGCGTTGCTTGTTTTGTGTTGCAGTAGGTATTGTGTATACTCCAATGCTTGTTCCAATTCTTGCACTTTTTTTTAATTTTTTTTATGTTTATATTAAATAAAGTGATTTTATGGCATACCCAATCTTTAAAAATTAGGTAAAATTCTGTTGGACTCAATTTGTATTTTATAGTTCAAGAAAATAATATAAGAATCTGCTTTTTTTTTTTGTAAATATAGTCCAAATAAAAAATAGTGCCGCTAAAATAATCCACCTCCCAAAAATATAGAACTATACTTGCGCTATTATTAAATTTTTTTTCTATCTCCTAATGTTGCCCATATTTACATTTCCTGTCAAAAAAATTCCAAATACAATCACCTGCAATTCATCTACCACGCTTGAATTATAAGTTCCCCAATCCTTTCGGCTAAACATTATGTATTCTTTATCATATTTATTTTCCTATTTTGTATGATTTGATTAATTGTAATTCTTCTGACATGCTTTATTTGCTTGGTTAGTATATAGTGTTTATATAGTATGTGATTGACAAGTTATCGTTGGACTAAATAAGATCGAATATATACATCTGTTTTTGATTTCCCTTGATAATAGAATTTGCCTAATGAAGATAGTTTTGAGGTTGGTTTGCATGTTTCTTGTCTTAACCTGAAAAAGCTATAAATCAAGCTCTATCAGATGCATCAATTTCTGCTAAAAGACCCATATTGTTGTGTCATCTAACGTATGCCTTGTTACCCTTTCATTCTCTTTTTGTCTAAATAATTGCATGTGTTGCTTATTTTGTGTTGAGGTAGGTATTGTGTAGACTCTGATGCTTTTTTCAATTCTTGCATTTTCTTTTTAAATTTCTTATATTTATATTAAATAAAGTGATTTTATGGCATACCCAATCTTTAAAAATTAGGTAAAATTCTTTTGAACTCAATTTGTATTTTATAGTTTGAGAAAATAATATAAGAATATGTTTTTTTTTTTGTAAAAATAGTCCAAATAAAAAATATTGCTGGTAAAATAATCCACCTTCCAAAAATATAGAGCTATACTCGTGCTATTATTAACTTTTTGTCTTACTCCAAATGTTGTCCACGTTCACACTTCATGTAAAAAAAAAATTTCAAATACAATTACTTGCAATTCATCTACCACGCTTGAATTATAAGTTCCCCAATCCTTTTTGCTAAACAGTATGTATTCTTTATCCTATTTATTTTCCTATTTTGTATGATTTGATTAATTGTAATTCTTTTGAGATGCTTTATTTGCTTGGTTAGTATATAGTGTTTATATAGTATGTGGTTGATTAGTTATCGCTGGACTAAATAAGATCGAATATATACATCTGTTTTTGATTTCCCTCGATAATAGCGTTTGCCTAATGAAGATGGTTGTGAGGTTGGTTTGCATGTTTCTTGTCTTAACCTAAAAAAGCTATAAATTAAGCTTTATCAGATGCATCAATTTATGCTAAAAGACGCATATTGGTGTGTCATCTAACGTATGCCTTGTTACCTTTCATTCTCTATTTTTCTAAATAATTGCATGTGTTGCTTGTTTTGTGTTGAGGTAGGTATTGTGTAGACTCCGGTACTTTTTCCAATTCTTGCACTCTTTTTAATTTTTTTTTATGTTCATATTAATTAAAGTGATTTTATGGCATACCCAATCTTTAAAAATTAGGTAAAATTTTTTTGTTCTTAATTTGTATTTTATAGTTCAAGAAAATAATATAATAATCTATTTTTTTGTAAATATAGTCCAAATAAAAAATATTGCCGCTAAAACAATCCACCTCCCAAAAATATAGAGCTATACTCACTCTATTATTCAGTTTTTTTGTTTCTCCAAATGTTGCCCATGTTCACACTTCATGTAAACAAATTTCCAAATACAATCACCTGCAATTCATCTACCACGCTTGAATTATAAGTTCCCCAATCCTTTCGGCTAAACATTATGTATTCTTTATCATATTTATTTTCCTATTTTGTATGAGTTGATTTATTGTAATTCTTCTGACATGCTTTATTTGCTTGGTTAGTATATAGTGTTTATATAGTATGTGGTTGATTAGTTATCGTTGGACTAAATAAGATCGAATATATACATCTGTTTTTGATTTCCCATGATAATAGGATTTGCCTAATGAAGATAGTTGTGAGGTTGGTTTGTATGTTTCTTGTCTTAACCTGAAAAAGCTATAAATCAAGTTCTATCAGATGCATCAATTTCTGCTAAAAGAACCATATTTCTGCTAAAAGAACCATATTGGTATGTCATCTAACGTATGCCTTGTTACCCTTTCATTCTCTTTTTGTCTAAATATGCATGTATTGCTTGTTTTGTGTTGAGGTAGGTATTGTGTATACTCCGATGCTTGTTCCAATTCTTGCACTTTTTTTAAATTTTTTTTATGTTTATATTAAATAAAGTGATTTTATGGCATACCCAATCTTTAAAAATTAGGTAAAATTCTTTTGAAATCGATTTGTATTTTATAGTTCAAGAAAATAGTAGAAGAATCTGCTTCTTTTTTTTTTTTTAAAAATAGTCCAAAATAAAATAAAATAATGCCGCTAAAATAATCCACCTCCCAAAAATGTAGAACTATAGTTGCTCTATTATTCAATTTTTGTCTTTCTCCAAAAGTTGCCCACGTTCACACTTCATGTAAAAAAAATTTCAAATACAATTACCTGCAATTCATCTACCATGCTTGAATTATAAGTTCCCCAATCCTTTCGGCTAAACATTATGTATTCTTTATCATATTTATTTTCCTATTTTGTATGATTTGATTAATTGTAATTCTTTTGACATGCTTTATTTGCTTGGTTAGTATATAGTGCTTATATAGTATGTGGTTGATTAGTTATAGTTGGACTAAATAAGATTGAATATATACATCTGTTTTTAATTTCCCTTGATAATATGATTTGCCTAATGAAGATGTTTGTGAGGTTGGTTTGCATGTTTCTTGTCTTAACCTAAAAAAGCTATAAATCAAGCTCAATCAGATGCATCAATTTCTGCTAAAAAAACCCATATTGGTGTGTCATCTTACGTATGCTTTGTTACCCTTTCATTCTCTTTTGGTCTAAATAATTGCATGTGTTGCTTGTTTTGTGTTGAGGTAGGTAATGTGTATACTCCGATGCTTGTTCCAATTCTTGCACTTTTTTTAATTTTTTTTTATGTTTATATTAAATAAAGTGATTTTATGGCATACCCAATCTTTAAAAATTAGGTAAAATTCTTTTGAACTCAATTTGTATTTTATAGTTCAAGAAAATAATATAAGAATCTGCTTTTTTTTTTTGTGAAAATAGTCCAAATAAAAACTATTGCCGCTAAAATAATCCACCTCCCAAAAATATAGAACTATACTCGCGCTATTATTTAGTTTTTTTCTTTCTCCAAATGTTGCCCACGTTCACACTTCATGTAAAAAAATTTCCAAACACAATCACCTGCAATTCATCTACCACGCTAGAATTATAAGTTCCCCAATCCTTTCGGCTAAACATTATGTATTCTTTATCATATTTATTTTTCTATTTTGTATGATTTGATTAATTGTAATTATTCTGACATGCTTTATTTGCTTGGTTAGTGTATAGTGTTTATATAGTATGTGGTTGATTAGTTATCGTTGGACTAAATAAGATCAAATATATACATCTGTTTTTGATTTCCCTTGATAATAGGATTTGCCTAATGAAGATGGTTGTGAGGTTGGTTTGCATGTTTCTTGTCTTAACTTGAAAAAGCTATAAATCAAGCTCTATCAGATGCATCAATTTCTGCTGAAATACCCATATTGGTGTGTCATCTAACGTATGCCTTGTTACCCTTTCATTTTCTTTTTGTCTAAATAATTGCATGTGTTGCTTGTTTTGTGCTAAGGTTGGTATTGTGTAGACTTCGATGCTTGTTCCAATTCTTGCACTTTTTTTTTTTTTTTTTTTTATGTTTATATTAAATAAATCGATTTTATGGCATACCCAATCTTTAAAAATTAGGTAAAATTCTTTTGGACTCAATTTGTATTTTATAGTTCAAGAAAATAATATAAAAATCTGCTGTTTTTTTTTTGTAAAAATGGTCCAAATAAAAAATATTGTCGCTAAAATAATCGACCTCCCAAAAATATAGAGCTATACTCGCGCTATTATTCAGTTTTTTTCTTTCTCCAAATGTTGGCCACGTTCACATTTCGGGTGTGTTTGGTATGAAAGAAAACATTTTCCGAAAAATGTTTTTTACAATTCTCTCTTGTTTGGTTGGGTTAAATGTTTTGGAAAATATTTTTCAGATCAACTCATTTTCCTTAAATTTAAGGAAAATGACTTCCCTTCAAAACTTAAGGAAAACTTTTTCCAAAACACTCTTCTCACTTCAAACTACAATTACTTTTTTGTTGAAAAAATCAATTTATTTTGTCCCTAACCTCAAACCAGCCCCCAACCAACTCCCCAAAAAAAATATATTTTAAAGCTTGTTTTTAAATTCAATTTTTTTATCCCACCCTCACCCCTACCCCTACCCCTACCCCTACCCCCACCCCCTCCCAAAAAAGTATTTAAAATTATTTTTAAAAGATATTTCTAATTTCAATTTTTTATTTTTTACCCCCACCCACTACCCCTCCCCCCTATCAATTTTTTTTGATTGTTTTTTTAAAATATTTTCAACTTCAATTTTTTATTTTTTCATCCCGATCCTCGATCACCCACGCCCCCTCCCCGGCCTGCCCCCCAACCCACCCACCCCCTACCCCAAAAAAAATAATTTAAGTTTGTTTTTAAAAAATATTTTCAATTTCAAAATTTCAATTTTTCACCCCTACCCTCAACCCACCCCTTACCACCCCCCACCCCACCCCCAAAAAAATTTAAGTTTGTTTTTAAAAAATATTTTCAATTTCAAAAATTATTTTCTACCATAATAAAATAAAATCTAAAAAAAAAATCATTCATAAATCAAACACTAAAAATCTTTTTCGAAAAATATTTTCTACTCACCAACCAAACATGAGAAAATAAGTCAAAAATCAACTTGTTTTCTAGGAAAACATTTTCCATGGAAAACATTTTCCTTCATACCAAACATACCCTTCATGTAAAAAAAATTTCTAAATACAATCACTTGCAATTCATCTACCACATTTGAATTTTAAGTTCCCCAATCCTTTCGGCTAAACATTAAGTATCCTTTATCATATTTATTTTCCTATTTTGTATGATTTAACTAATTGTAATTCTTCTGACATGCTTTATTTTCTTGGTTAGTACATAGTGTTTATATAGTATGTGGTTGATTAGTTATCGTTGGACTAAATAAGATCGAATATATACATCTATTTTTGATTTCCCTTGATAATATGATTTGCCAAATGAAGATAGTTGTGAGGTTGGTTTGCATGTTTCTTGTCTTAACTTGAAAAAGCTATAAATCAAGCTCCATCAGATGCATCAATTTCTGCTAAAAGATCCATATTGGTTTGTCATCTAATGTATGTCTTGTTACCCTTTCGTCCTCTTTTTGTATAAATAATTGCATGTGTTGCTTGTTTTGTGTTGAGGTAGGTATTGTGTAGACTCCTATGCTTGTTCCAATTCTTGGACTTTTTTTAATTTTTTTTTTTTATGTTTATATTAAATAAAGTGATTTTATGGCATATCCAATCTTTAAAAATTAGGTAAAATTCTTTTGGATTCAATTTGTATTTTATAGTTCAAGAAAATAATATAAGAATCTGCTTTTTTTTTTTTGTAAAAATAGTCCAAATAAAAAATACTGCCGCTAAAATAATCCACCTCCCAAAAATATAGAGCTATACTCGCGATATTATTATGTTTTTTTCTTTCTCTAAATGTTGCCCACGTTTACACTTCATGTAAAAAAATTTCCAAATACAATCACCTACAATTCATCTACCACAATTGAATTACAAGTTCCCCAATCCTTTCGGCTAAACAGTATGTATTCTTTATCATATTTATTTTCCTATTTTGTAGGATTTGATTAATTGTAATTCTTCTGACATGCTTTATTTGCTTGGTTAGTATATAGTGTTTATATAGTATGTTGTAGATTAGTTATCGTTGGACTAAATAAGATCGAATATATACATCTGTTTTTGATTTCCCTTGATAATAGGATTTTCCTAATGAAGATAGTTGTGAGGTTGGCTTGCATGTTTCTTCTTAACCTGAAAAAGCTATAAATCAATAGGGCTAACAGCATAAGTGTTTTATGCTTCCACCAACTTTCAATTGCCTACTTCAGCAAACTTCAAAGATTGGAAGTAAAGAATTGTGGAAAATTGAGAAATTTGATGTCTCCATCAATGGCTTAAGGTATTCTGAATCTCTGATTGCTACATATAGAACACTGTAAATTAATGGAAGAAGTGATCATAGCAGGAGAAGGAATTATACCTTATTTCCCCTCCTGAAAGAGCTGGATCTTACTTATCTGCCTAAGTTGTGGCATTTCTTTATGACGGAGTGTACTTTTGAATTTTCATTTCTTAGAAAGGTGAAGATTGATGATTGCCTTGAAATGAATATGTTTTTCCGACAAAGAATATACGTGAGTACATCTTGTCTCGAAAGTGTGAACAATGAAGATGAGGTGAAAGTAGTTAGATTTGTATTTTTATGATCCATGAGTACACCGTGTCTCATCTTAAATGTACAAATCCAACTACTTTCACCTCATCTTCAATGTTCACACTTTCGAGGCACAATGTACTCAGACATATTCTTTGTTGGAAAAATCATATTCATTTAAGGGGAATCATCAATCTTCACCTTTCTGAGAAATGAAAATTCAAGAGTACACTCCGTTAGAAAGAAATGCCCCGGCTTAGGCAAATCGGTAAGATCCATCTCTTCCAAGAGGGTAAATAAGGTCATGATTCCTTCTCCTATTGTGATCACTTATTCCATTGATTTACAGTGTTCTATTTGTAGCCATTAGAGATTCAGAAGACCTTTAGACACTAATGGAGACATCACGTTTCTTAAGTTTCCACAATTTTTTACTTCCAATCTTTGAAGTTTACTGAAGTAGGGAACTGAAAGTTGGTGGAAGCATAAAACACTTATGCTGTTAGCCCTATTGATGTATATCTTTTCGTGGTTGGCACACGAAACCTGCTGACCAACCTCACAAAAGACATAGAAGAACATAATACTTTTCATTACCTTCATATGTTGAGTTACATGTTTTATGAAATTTTGATTAAACTAACCTACTAAAAAAGAAAGAAAAGAAGTTTGAGTCGAATTATTTGTCCTTCTAGCTTTATTATCAATTGCACCCTTTTAACTATTCAAAGATTTTTATAATTGCAATGCTATAAAATTAGTTGCATCGTCATATGTTTTCTTTTACTGTTTTAACTGAAGATTTTTTAAGTTGACAGAGTCAAATATTTTAGTTTTCAATATTTAGGAATGATATCAGATTAGGTATTTATTTGAATAGGACTTTATTGGAGTTATTTTAGGAGAAAAGGTTATTATTTAATTAATATATATAACCTACATACCTGCTGTAAAAAAGAGTTCCAATTTAAATTTCAAACAAATAACATTCTTCTCTGTTTCATTTTCTGTCATACTGCAAATTTCTTCTTTTCAATTCTCTGTTAGCTTTTATTTCACTATTTGCCCTTCTCACATTATCGGAAAAGAAGTTTATAAGTAAAATGAGTTCAAATCGCCAATGGATGTACAAAACATTAACCAAAGGTGTGTATGATCCTGAATTCCTAAGGGGTGTACAAAAATTTATTGAGTTCGCTATGAGTCATCCAGAAGGGAGGGATGGTGAGAGACTAAGGTACCCATGTAACCGAAAGAGATGTCATAATAGAAACTTTGAAAATGTTCATACTGTCCATGGGCATTTATTTAAAGAAGGTTTTGTACTGGGATATCATGTATGATATTTTCATGGAGAAAGTGAAGTTGCGAAAACTATAGATCAAGATGAAAGAATGCCCAACTCGAAACATACTATGAATAACCTACCGGTTGATGTTAGTGAATTTGATGATCCTAGACCTAACACGTCTTATCATAGAATTGTTCATGAAGCTGCTGGCCCCACATTTTTTCGAGATGATATGGAGGAATTTCCTAATCCTGATGCTATACTTTTATATGATATGATTTATTTTGCAAATCAAGAAGTGTGTTCTGGTTGTGAAACACACTCAAAATTATCAGCGGTAAGCTAAACATCACCTCCTTGAAGATGTTTTGATGACATTTATCAATATGTGAATGAGATTATTCCACCTGATAATGTGATGCCAAGAAATTTCTATGAAACTAAAAAGTTAATGAGGGGAATGAATATGCCAGTTGAAAAAATTCATAGTTGTGTCAATGCCTGCATGATTCACTGGGGAGAGGATAGTGAACTTGTAAATAACAAGTTTTGTAGTCATCCCAGGTATAAGCCTACAAGTAAAAGATCTTTTCTGAAGAAAAATCTTGTGCCATTCAAACAAATGTATTACTTTCCTCTTACTCCACGACTACAATGAATGTATGCTTCCACAACAACTGCTTCACACATACGATGGCACGCTGAACATGAAGTTGAGGTAGGTGTGATGCATCACTGTTCAAATGCACCTGCATGGAAACACTTTGATAAGATGGATCCATCTTTTTCAGAGGAAAGTCGTAATGTTAGATTGGGACTGTCCACTAATGGGTTTCAGCCATTTGGTCAAACAGGAAAGCAATATTCATCTTGGCGAATAATTGTGACACCATACAACTTGCCTCCTTGGATGTGTATGAAAGATCTATATTTATTTTTATTTGTTATAGTTCCTGGAGCAAAGAATCCTAAGCATCAACTAGATGTTTTTTTGCAGCCTTTGATTGCTGAGTTGAAGAACCTATGGAATATAGGTGTTAGCACATATGATATCTCTAAGAAGTAAAATTTTCAAATGTGAGCTTCTTTTATGTGGACAATTAGTGACTTTCCTGCATATTCGATATTGTCTGGATGGAGTACTGCAGGAAGGCTAGCATGTCCATATTGTATGGAGAATTTTGATGCTTTTACTTTGAAAAAAAGGTGATAAGCAATCCTGGTTTGACAACCACCATAAGTTTCTGCTGTTGAATCATCCATACAGAAAGGATAAGAACTCATTTAGAAAGAACAGGGTATTAACTATGTAGCCTACCCTATTCCGATCAGGGGAAAATGTCTTAAAAGAGATAGAAGAACTAGGACTTAAAAAGGTAACAGAACTTGGGGCTGATATTATTAATCGTCAGATTAGTAAGTTTTCTGGTTGGAAGAAGAGAAGCATATTCTGGGATTTGCCATATTGGAGTACCAATCTCATTCGGCATAATCTTGATGTAATGTACATTGAGAAGAACTTCTTTGAGAATGTGTTCAACACAATGCTGGAGGTAGATGGTAAAACAAAAGATAATCCTAAATTAAGAGAAGACTTGAAAGAGTTCTGTCGACGCCCTGAATTACATGCTGTTGATGGAAAGTACCCGAAAGCTACACACTGAAAGAAGAGTCAAAAAAATTGTTGTGTGAATGGGTGAAAAATGAAAAATTTCCCGATGTATATGTCTCGAATATGGGAAGGTGTGGACATGAAAAATCACAAGTTATTCGGTATGTAAAGTCACGATTGTCATGTATTTATGCAAAGATTGGTACCTCTTGCATTTCGTGAACTATTACCCAAAAAAGTGTGGGAAGCACTTACTAAGATGAGCCTTTTCTTTAGGGATATCACTTCTACAGTAATTCATGAAGAGGATATGGTAAGACTACAACAAGAAATACTTGAAATACTTTGTAAATTAGAGCGTGTATTACCTCCTAGCTTCTTTGACTTAATGGAGCATCTCCCTGTGCTTCTCGCTTACGAAGCAATGATAGCTGGTCCCGTACAATATCGATGGATGTATCCATTTGAGAGGTAAGACTTATTTATATGTTCAAGTACTTTTTTTTTTGCAATTAGACTTATTTTTATTAATCACCAAGCGACCATAAAAAGCTTAGGGAGGAGACAACCATCAACCTTCCCTTCTCCGACAACGCCTAAATAACCTTACAATCCTAATCAGTATCACTAATATAAAGCTATAATCTAATTAAAGAGAACTTGAAAGATCAAATAACCTCTTGTTTCTTCTTAAGTACATGCATAGGTCAGTATTGATAACATGAAATATTATGACATACAAGAATTTTATAAGGAACTTCTTTTGCAAAACCTCTTGAAGTTTATAAGTATATGATATTTTATGCTCCCCCCTTATGATCTGTTTGTATACATAAATTGATAATCTGCCAGAATTTTCACATATGAAACATCTTTCTTATCATCCAAGAAGCATATCGGGCAACTCTATGTGATCTGGTAGTCTCCTGTCATTTATATAGTGTGTATGGACCCAATTAATCCATAGTTTTTCCTTGTTCTGACTCAATAACAAAAACAGTTTGCATGTTGCAGCTTGATTCCAGGTCTTTAACTAATTATTCAAGCCTTTTGAACCTTTAGGAAGAGTCACCTTGTCCCAGACTACAAGTTTCCTTTTAGTAATATTGATTTCACCGTTCACAAATATTTCCTACATGCAGTTTCGATGAGTTTAATAACCATTTGTGGTTGCAAAAATAGATGTGACATGTATGCTTGGATACAAAAAATTACTGCTTTAGTTAGCTGAAGCATCCCAACATATGATAATTCTCTAGCCATCCAGTTAGTGATCTTTATTATAATTTTATCTACTAAAGGTTTGCTTTGCAAAATTGTCAGCCTTACGGTAGAAAAGGGAACTCCTACGTATTTAAATGGTAAGTCACCTATTTCATAGTAGAACACCCTCAATATGCAATTTCTTTCATCTGTCCCTATCCACCAAAATAGACTTGGCTATTTAAGTAATTTTTTTCATCATTATGAGTGACTAATGCCTTAAGCTTTTGTGCTATTTTTAGAAATCTCCAAAAATATAAATATAATGTTCGAAATAAGGCACATGTCGAAGGATGTATATGCAACACACATATAGTTGAGGAAGCTTCATCATTTTGTTCACACTACTTCAACCCTCATGTTTACACAAGGCATAGAAAAGTGCCACAAAATGACGATGGTGGTATGAATGAACAAGATGGATACAATGATAATCTTTCTATATTCACCTATCCAGGTCGGGGATTTGGGGAACTAGATCGTAGATATCTTACTGAAGAAGAACATAAAGTAGCTCATATTTATATTTTACTAAATTGTAGAGAAGTGCAGCTATATGTGGAGTAAGATTTCAAACTTTTGCTTTCATTTATACACTAAAATTATCAGAGAAAAACTTACATATTCTTTTTCTTTTATGTGATCCAAAGGAATTTTATTGACTCTCTTCATTAACATTTTCCACAAATTATGGTGCAGGAAGTGGACAAGAAACTTGATGAAGAATTTGCATCATGGTTCACAAGATATGTGAGCAGTTGTACAATATCTTTCCATCTGTACTTGTTTCACTTATAGGAAACTCTAATATTTTTTAATCTGATAGGCCCGAGTCCACATAGATAATTAGTTCATCAAGGCACTTGCAGAAGGACCATGTTGATCAATGAAGCCATACACTGGTTATAATGTCAATAACTTTAAATTTCACACTAAAGGACGCAGTTTGTCTAGAGCATCTAATAACAGTGGAGTTTGCATAAAAGGAACAAATTATAGTGCAAATGAGAATGACTACTATGGTGTGCTTACTGAAATTCTTGAATTGGAGTACAAGGCCAGTACACCAATCAAAATAACTGTTTTATTTAAATGTGAATGGTTTGACCCCACACCAAACGTAGGAATGAGGATTCACCCACAATATAAACTTGTGGATATCAATGATAGAAGAAAATTGAGGAAGTACGAACCATTTATGCTACTTATCCTACATTTTGGCAATATAAACTTGTGGATATCACCCACAATATTTTGGCAATGCAAGCGGCTCAAGTGTATTATGCTACTTATCCTAGCTTACGACGTGATAAGAGTAATTGGTGGGCTGTGTGCAAAACAAAACAATTGAATAATTAATAAAAAAAATTACATTAACAAAAACTAATATTTTTATTTGAACATTCATATTCACATTTTAGATGGATCCCAAGTTATGAGTTCAGCTATAATAAATTGGGTATTGATTTAAAATAGGCTAATGGAAAGTTATCATGAAATAATATTTTTTTGAATATTATTTTCAAGTGTATCGTGTCAAATATGAATTATATATGGTTTTTATTATTTATTTGAGAAGGGTTTAAATTTGGACCGATCAAATTCAATAAAATAATAGATAAATATTTAATTATTTAACTTTAAGAGAGTTATTAAAATAAGGGCAAATATGAGCTAGAGGGTTAATATTGAGGGTATTTTTGAACCAAAAGGTTAACGTCAGGGGTAGTTGGGGACCGAAAGGTGGATGAAAGGTAGTTTTGTACCAATTCAAAAAGCTGAGGGGCATTTTAGGCCCTTTTCCGTTGTTTGAAAAATGAAAAAAAAGAATTATTAATGGTCAAAAAGCACACCTAAATTCTTTTAGTTTCATACTTGATGTAACACCTCGGAAGCTAGTAGGCTAAACTAGAGCTTGACGTGAGGGTTAGAGTTGGTAATAACTCCCATTACTTAAAATGAAGGGCTTCGGGTTAGAACGTCAAGGTGCAAATCCCCAAGGACCAACCAAGGGTCCTTGACGAGGACCCTAGCAGGCTGCCCAAAATAGTCCACCCACGAAGGGACCCACACCCAGTAGGGGGTTCCACGTCTCGTGGGTGAGGGATCGTGGGTCAGGGTCCCAAAAGTCAGAGGTTGCAGACCACCACCCACGGATGACCAGCACGCCTGATGGGTCCACCCACGGCCTGTGGGCGTGGTCTCATGGGTGAGGCAGTGGTCAAGTTTGAGACAGTTAAGTGGGGGTATTATGGAACTTTCCCAAATTAATTAGTTATTAAGTGACATCAGTTTACCTTTGTTTAGAACAACTATACAAAGACTTTAGACCCTTAATTAAGCGATTCCAAATCATTATATTCAAGACCCTAAAAATAAACCCAATTCCCTCTAAAAAATCGTCTATCTAGAAGAAGAAGAAGAAGAAGAAGAAGAAGAAGAAGAAGAAGAAAGAAGAAGAAGAATTATTCATTCATGGACTCCTTCAAGCCTGTACGAGTAGTGAAGAAGTATAGATTTAGTTGTTTGTTCCCGCAATTGTGAAGATGAACGCCAATTCTAGTTAGGGTTCCTTCCCACATTGTGGGTATGGTTGTATGTTGATCCAATTGAGTGGATAATGGTTGTTTATGATGTAATTACATGTTTTTAGTATGATTATACATGTTTTATTGATTAATCTAAGATTCTAGGGTGAAATTGATATAGTTTGGTTTTATGCCATGAAAAGGGAAATTGAGGGGGTTAGATGTGATCTTCTAAGATTGATGAATTACTTTATTAATTGCTTGATAGTAGAGCACCTAAATATGAATTTCTTAAAATTAAAGCTTGTAGACATCAATGTGATTTCTAGAGCTTTGAGGGTAAAAACTAATATGAATGAACTAGGAATGTTAAGGCTTTAAGAGTGAATCTATTATGTATGTTTATTTATATATGGTATTGTTGTGGAAGGACTACAGCCAGATGACCTATATTATGAGTATATGAGATTATGCATGTAGTGACTTGATTACTTGAATTATGATTATATTCATGTCTAATGTAATGAATTCTAGATGTGTTGACTGAATATGATATTTGGTCATTGAAGGGAAAAGTATGAGAATTATGCATTATTATGAGATTTATGTATATGCTTTAATAATACTTTGAGAGTTAAGTGTCTATGATTATGATGATGTTGTTGTGTTGCTTGGAAGACTATTCTCATAAACACGTAATAAACATGATGTGAAAGGTTTTCTCACATAATGATAATTCTAAGATTGAAAGGCTTTCTCACCTATTGAATCTAAATGAAGACATGGATGGTGAAAGGTTATTCTAGTAACAATCTCCTTGTCCCATAACTACGTGCCCCCATAGGCTATTTAGCTATTGGATCCACCTAAGCTAAAATAATTCTACCTTAGGCAAGTAGGACAACCCTTTTCAATGTGGGTAACACCGGAATCTATGTTAGGTCACATGGTCTATGTCTTTTAAGGCTAATTCCCACAAGGTCAAATATAGTATGAACTATGGTTACTAAGAAACTTTACTTAACATGGATGAGATTTATGGGGTCTTATTCATGCATTGCACAAGTATGCTTTAAGTGTATTCATGGTATGTTCTATTATGTTATGATGGTCTATGTAATGAATGTGCTTATGACTTATGCTTATGATGTATGCTTAGTTTGCATTGTAGTTTGAAAGACTCTTCCAATTCATGTGTGATTAAAGGTGAATGTTCCCTTGTCTATGAGAAATAAGCTAAGGATGAGATCAAAAAGGTAATAAAGATAAATGAGAACATAAAGTGACTTGATTAGCATGGTGGGATTATGGGGTCTTATCCATGCATGGAACAAGCTTGCCTTGACGTGACTTATGAAGTGTTTCTCTCATGTCAAGTTAAACTAGATGCTTTGATTATGCCTATGACTATGTTGTTATCTCTTATGTTTATAACCTATGTCTTATGATGATGTCTCTTATGCTTATGACCTATGTTATTGTCTCTTATGATTATGGTATGCGCCTTATGTTGACTAATGCCTCTTATATGTTTTTGTTGATGATTTATGCTAGCCATCAAATTTAGTACATTATTGTACTAACGCATACTTTTGCCTACATTCTTATCAAATGTAGGGTTTGGAGATATTGACTTCCATCCTCGTGGCTAGGTTCATAGAAGATCAAGAAGAGAAGTTTGGTGAGTCCTCATAGCATCGACGACTTGATCGCCTTTTCCTTGTATGTCTTTCTTTTATGTTAGAACTATTGTATGGACTGCGTCCCAAGAGTTATTCAAAATTGTTTTAGATGGTTTGAGACAAAGTGTTATAGACTTCCGCTTCGTTTCATGAGACTTCGATTGTATTGAAAAAATGTTTTAAATTCACATACTTTTCTATTATCTTATGATATGATATGCAAAGTGGATTACATTGAGTCCTTCGAGGTTCATTATGCCATGTTACATCTAGGGGGTACCCCTAGGTCGTGACAAAATTGGTAATCAGAGCACAAGGTTTAGAATGGTTTTATCACGACCCAGGGGTACTCCCTAGATGCAACATGGCGTACTCGATCCCGAAGGGGTCTTATACAAGCCCATAGCATATCCTAAATATAAAGCTATAGAAATGATGCAGAATTTAAACTTTTTACAGTCGAAGAGTTTTCATAAAACCAAATGGAAGTCTAGACATTGTCTCCATAAACCATCTAATACAATCGAGTATCAATAAGGGTCACAACCCTTTACAACATAGTCTCAAAAGGAAAAGTAGAAGAAACTAGAAATGAACAACTTCTGTCCTCGAATCATGAGGACTCACCAAAAGCGTTGAGATAATCAATCCAAGCTTTCCACAAAGGGAGAAGTACACCTCAATGCCCGGGACCTACACTTATAGAAAAATGGAAAAAGTATGGGTTAGTAAGAAATTGTACCAAGTATGGTAGCCATGCATAAAATCCTTGAAAACATGCTAAAAAGTGACATTTAGTTAAAACCACGCATTTGATCAAGTTTAAGAGTCATCATGCACATTTGTGAAGAAACATAAGTCAAACCATTTCATAAGCAACCCTAAGCTATACTTGTGCAATGTATAGATAAGATCCCATAATCCTATCTATTACTAAGTACCAATTTTATGTCACCAACATCATACATATCACACCTCGACCTAATCCATAGCCAACACTGATAGACAAGGAAACATTCATGTTCATAGCTTCTAGTAAGTAAAGTCACCCTTAGCAACAATCCATATCATACATGCATCAATCCATAAGTCTTCATAGCATAAGAGAACCACACCACAACCACTCTTAAAGCCTATTTGTGCAATGCATAAATGGAGTCCCATACCCCCACTCATACTAAGTAGAACTTCTTAAAAAGTCATAGTTATAGTTCATGTTCATGTTCTTTTCATAGTTCATATTCTTGTCATGTAAGGAAATATAGCCTTAACCGACATAGACAATGTGTGCTACATGGAATACGGTGTCATCCCCCCACACCGAAAAGAGGTGTCCTACTTGCCTACGGTAGAACTCGTGTTTGATAGCCTAGGTGGATCCACTAGCTAAAGACCTATATGGGAACATAGTTACGAGATAAGGAGATTGCTACTAGAAACCCGGACTAGCTGATGTAAAAGGTTTCCATCTCATGAGATAACTATTTTGGAAAGCTGGACTAATTGACATAAAAGCTTTCATCTTATTTTCATATCCTCTCGGTGGTAAGCATAATTCCCTTTAAATTCATGTTAATTCTTTACTTAAATTCATGGTCATAATAGAATGCCTTAAGACTCAAACCAACATGGTATCATGATATCTCATAGATTCAATAGGTGAGAATAGCCTTTCAGCCTTAGAATCATTACTATGTGAGTAAACCTTTCACATGATGTTCACAGTGTGTTCATGAGAATAGCCTTTCAATCAACACAACAAGATCATCGTAGTCATGAATAATTCATGCATAATAATGTGTAAAGGTATAGGGGAGAATGACCTTTAAATCAATACCACAATTACACCATAATCATAGAATCTTTATTCTCAAAGCAATTCTTGAAGCACTACACAATTCTCATATTCATGAACAATCCTCATAGTTTACCCTTCAAGAATCATGAATCTCATTCAACCCAAGCTCGAGAATTTCTACATTAGATATGGGTAAGAACATAATTCAATCAATTCAGTTAATCTAAACAAGACCCATTTACATGCTTCTAAAATCAATCAACCCATATTAGGATCACAATTTAGCAATATAGGGCATCCATGGGTTCTTGGGGGAATTTCACCATAAATCAACCTTAAATTATCAATTCAATCATAACCCAACATAATTCGACCATTGAAAACGTTTTGAAAGAGAACCCATGTCATTAGAATAAAACCCTAAGTTTTGGGGAAATTGTAAGATTTGAAATCAAGTTTTGAAGGTGCTCTATTGGTGAAATCTACCCATAGATGAAAACTACCATACCTTGATGAAGAATCTTCAAAGAATTTGATGAAAACACTTGATTTCTTCAAACCCAAGCTTCAACTTACTCTTCTTCTTCTTGAGTTATTAGAGAGAGAAATATTGGGAGGAAGTTGAACTTCAGATTTTGATTTGGGTCTTTGTGAAAATGATTTAGTTTGGGTGAATAATGACTTAAAATACCTTATATAGTTATTTAAAAATAATGTAAAATATACCAATTTTAATTGGACTAAAAAATAAAAATTAAAAATATTCCCTTCACCCAAGTGGACTGCCCACACACCTAAGGCAAAGTCCACGAGGGGCTTCACGGGCAGTGGACTTGTCCACGTGCCATGGTCCTTCCCTTGGACTTGTGACTTTGGCTTGTAGAGCTAAGGCAATGTTCACGAGGGTCCCCAAGTGCAGTGGAAGCTTCCACGAGCCGTGGACTCAAATGTGAAGTTGCCTCTTGCCCACACGGCTAAGGCAAAGTTCACGAGAGGTGCTTCACGAGCAGTGCAGTCCTCCACGTTCCGTGAACCCTCACATGGACTTTCTCTTTCGCCCAAATGGCTAAGGCATTGGTCCATAAGGGCTGTCCAAGGGTGATGAGGGCTTTCACGCCTTGTGAAACCTCAAGTGGACTTGCCTCCTTGCCCACACGGCTAAGGCATTAGTCCACGAGGCCTTCAACGGGCAGTGAAGGCTTTCACGCTCCGTGAAGCCTCACGTGAACAATGCCCTTTGCCCACACGGTTAAGGAAAAGTTCACGAGCGCTTTCCATGGGCAGTGAAGCCTTTTACCCTCCCGTAAACAATATACTTAGCCGAATTTTTGGGGACCAAGGGTCCTTGGGGGGTCATATCTTGATGTTTAGCTCCTAAAATCTTTATTCTAAGTACGGAGAACCATTTTACAAATCTAAACCACGCATCAAACTCTAAAATCCATACGTAAGGCACTAGTTTCACCTACTAATTTTTTGGGTGTTACATTATCTCCCCCTTGGGAACATTTGTCCTTGAATGACGATCTAGACACCTTACAAAATTAAAGACTCAAGACTAGCAGCCCAACATGCATGAAATATCAAAATAATGCACCACTTAGAGGAGGAAACTTCAAATCCATCTCAATATGATCAATGCAACAAAAAGGAAGTAGGATCTACATCTATCAAACCAAAATGCATGAAATTCAACATTTCTCATGTTCATAGGAGGAACTACCTTCTCCAACAAAAGCATGCTCAACACAACATTATGGAGCTAATATGACATCTCATAAAACATAATATAGCATGTTCATCAATGCATCTCATGAAGTCAAATATGCAACATCATACTTAAATGCACAACAACATGAAGAACACAATTCATGAAAACAACTCATTCATCATTAAACATGAATTTTCTCAAGAACATGCATAATCATAAGGAAATCATGGAAAAACACATATATCACACATGACTCCCAAAACTAGGAACTCGAGAGGAACTACTTACCATCTAGCTTGAATAGGACTAGAAGGAAAAATATGAGGATAATAGGACTTCATATCGGCCTCAGCCTCCCATGTAGCACCCTCAACTAAATGATTTCTCCATAAAACCTCTACGGAAGCTACTTCCTTGTTTCTCAACCTTTTAACTTGTCAGTCTAAAATCTCTACCGAAATCTCTTCATAAGAAAAGCTCTCATCAACTCCCAAACCTTCTAAAGGAATAATGGATATTGGATCTCCAATGCACTTCTTAAGAATGGCAACATGAATCACCAGGTGAACCGGAGCCAAATCATTCGGTAAGTCTAACTCATATACAACTTTCCCAACACATTGAAAGATTTAATTTGGGCCCACATACTGGGGACTAAGCTTTCCCTTTTTGCCAAACCTCATCACACCTTTCATAGGTGAGATTTTCAAGTAGACCCAATCATTAACTTCAAATTCTTGATCCCTTCTTCTAATATCGACATAAAACTTTTGCCGACTTTGGGACGTCTTCAACCTCTCTCTAATGAGTCGTACTTTTTCAATGGCCTCATAAACTAACTCGGGACCAATTAGAGCAATTTCACCTACTTCAAACCAACCAACTAAAGACCTACATCTCTTACCATACAATGCTTCAAAAGGAGCCATGGCAATACTTGAGTGGTAACTATCATTGTAGGCAAACTCTATTAATGAATATGGCCATCCCAATTACCCTTGAAATCAATAACACATGCTCTCAACATATCCTCTAAGGTTTGGATGGTACGTTCTGCTTGACCATTGGTTTGGGGATGAAAAGCCATGCTAAGCTTAACCTTAGTACCAAGCCCTTTTTGGAATGCCTTCCAAAAGTGTAAAGTAAATTGAGTACCTTGATCCGAAATAATAGATAAAGGAACCCCATGAAACTTCGCTATCTCTTTGATGTACAATTTGGTATAATCTTCTGCCGAAAATGAAACCTTGAGAGGAATAAAGTGGGATGATTTTGTCATTCTATCCACAATGACCCAAATAGAATCGTGTTGCCTTCGAGTACGAGGAAAACCCACAACAAAGTCCATATTCACATCCTCCCACTTCTAAGTGGAAATATCTATATCTTGAGACAAGCCTCCCGGCCTTTGGTGCTCGGCCTTAACTTGTTGACAATTCAGACATTTGGCTACAAAACCCGCTATATCCTTCTTCATACCATTCCACTAATAGACTTTCCGTAGGTCATGATACATCTTGGTGGCTCCTGGATGAATAGATACCGTGAACCATGAGCTTCTTCTAGAATTCTCTCTCTCAAGCCATCAACATCCGGAACACACAACCAACCTTGGTACCTAAGCACCTTATCTCCCCCGTGGGAGAAAGCCTCAATGGAATTTTTGAGTACCGATTCCGTCAAGTCAACTAAAATCAGATCAAGGTCTTGCTTGGACTTAACATCCATCACAAAGGATGATTTGGAACCATTGTGGACCATGATACCACCCTTGGTGGAATCCACTAGTTGAACACCTAACCGGGCCAACCTATGTACATCACGAACTAACTCCTTCTTCTCATCCTCTACATAGGCCACATTACCCATGGACAATCGACTTAGGGAATTTGCAAATACATTGGCTTTGCCGGGGTGGTAAAGGACACTCATGTCATAATCCTTCAAAAGTTCTAACCACCTTCTTTGTCAGAGATTCAAGTGTTTTTGGCTAAACACATATTGAAAACTCTTGTGATCGGTGAACACATCGACATGCGCCCAGTATAGATAATGCCTCCATATTTTCAAGGCAAATACTACCACCGCTCATTCGAGATCATGGGTTGGATAATTCTTTTCATGGAACTTAGGTTGTCTTGAAGCATAGGCAATCACTTTGCCATGTTGCATAAGCACACACCCCAAACCCACTCTAGAGGCGTCATAATATACAACAAAACCATTGGTACCCTCCGGTAAGGTCAACACCGGAGCGAAAGTAAGTTTATCTTTCAACTCTTGGAAGATTTTCTCACAAGCCTCCGACCACACAAACTTAGCTTTCTTTTGAGTCAAAGCCATCAATGGAGAAGCAATGGAGGAAAACCCCTCAACAAACCTCCTATAGTAACCGGCCAAACAGAAAAATGTTCTAATATCGGTAGGAGTTAGAGGTCTAGGCCAAATCTTGACCGCCTCCATCTTCTTAGGATCTACTGTAATACCCTTGCTCGACATAATATGACCAAGAAGGGCTACAGACCTTAGCCAAAACTCATATTTACTAAACATCGCATATAATTGGTGGTCTTTATGGACTTGCAATACAATCCT
Source organism: Solanum commersonii (assembly GCA_029007595.1). Lineage (NCBI taxonomy): Eukaryota > Viridiplantae > Streptophyta > Magnoliopsida > Solanales > Solanaceae > Solanum > Solanum commersonii. Next base: position 522,037 of record JAJTWQ010000233.1, on the reverse strand, counting down.
CAAATAGTTAATGTGTTCATTTTTGCTCCTTGAATAGAGCAAAATATCATCAATAAACACGATCATAAACATATCAAGGTAGTGTCTAAACACTCTATTCATTAGGTCCATAAATGCTGCCAGGGTATTAATCAACCCAAATGACATAACCACAAATTCATAGTGACCATACCGGGTCCTAAAGACCGTCTTGGGAATGTCAACCCCTCTCACCCTTAGTTGATGGTAAACCCAATGAAGATCTATTTTGGAGTAATAGTTAGCCCCTTGAAGATCAAACAAGTTGTCAATCCTCAGAAAGGGATATTTATTCTTTATGGTCACTTTGTTTAATTGACGATAGTTGATACACATTCTAAGCGACCCATCCTTCTTTCTAACAAACAATATCGGAGCACCCCATGGAGAGATACTCGATCGGATAAAACCCTTGTCTAGCAAATCCTTTAGTTGCTCTTTCAAATCTTCCAACTCGGTCGAAGACATTCTATAAGGAGGATTGGATATAGGTTGGTATCTGATAATAGATCAATGCTAAAGTTTATTTCCTGCTCAGAAGGAATACCGGGCAAATCATCAGAAAAAACTTCTAGAAACTTATTCACTATCGAAACCGACTCTAGAGAAGGGGTTTCAGACTAAACATCCATAACCCTACCAATATGGTAAATACATCCCTTGGAGATCATTTTCCTAGCTTTGAGGCAAGAGACAAATTGACCTCCAAGGATAGAATTTCCTCCCTTCCACTTTAAAATTGACTCATTTGGAAATTGAAAGATTTCTACCCGAGTCCTACAATCAATAGAGACATAACATGCATGCAACCAATTCATACCAAAAATCACATCAAAATCTATCATGTCTAACTCCACCAAATCCATCAAGGTAACCTTATAGAACAAAGAAATAGGACAACTCCTATAGACTCTTTTTGCCACCATAGAGTCACCAACCAGGGTAGAAATTGAAAAAGGCTATACTAACACTTCGGGGAGTATTTCAAATTTCATGGCTACAAAAGGTGTAATAAAGGACAAAGTGGCACCGAGATCTAACAATGCATATACATCAATAGAAAAGACTTGTAACATACCCGTCACCATATATGGGGAGCTCTCTTGGTCACCTTGGGATTGAAGAGCATAGAAGCGGTTTTTCTTGGGAGCATCGGAATTTGAACCGCTAGGAGGGACTTGCTTGCCCTCTCTTCCTTGATTCAATATCTCATCATATGACCACTCTTCCCACAACTATAGCAACCATCCGTGCCAACTAGGCACTTACTATCATGTTTCTTGCCATATTTGGCACAAGTAGGCCTCACCATAGAAGATCCTCCACTATTGCCTCTTTGAGGCTTAGGGTTAGACACCCTATATTATTGACCCTTGGAGCACTACAGGAGCTGTGGTTGGAGAACCTTCTCTTGAACCTTGGTCGACCTTTATCCTTATATTTACCTTTGGAAGAATTCCCATCATCGGCCCTTGCTCTTTTTACTTCCCAATTCACTTGCTTGAGCTTTTGTTCCTCAATTTGTTCGGTATGGACCATGAGACGTGAAATATTCATACTTGGGATGAGTATTTCTGAATGACATTCATTTACTACCAAGTCGGATACCCCCATAACAAATTTGTTCATCTTGTCCCTCGAATCCGCCACTAAGGTTGGAGCATACTTGGACAATTGAGTGAATCTAAGGGCATACTCTTTCACACTCAAACCCCCTTGTCGAAGATTTATGAATTCTTGCATTTTTCGTTCCCTCAACTCTAGGGGAAAGAATCTATCAAGAAGACCGACTTAAAACAATTCCCAATCTACCGGGCCCGCTCCTATGAGTCTCTCACCCTTCCATTGCTCATACCATACTTGAGCCACATCTTTCAATTGATAGGCAGCTAATTCCGCCTTCTCTTGTAGAGACACTCCCATAGCATCAAGAACTTTAAAGACCTCATCAATGAACCCTTGTGGATCCTCTTCCACTTTGGAGCCATGGAACATAGGAGGATTCATTCTAGTAAAATCCCTTATCCTTGAAGCGGTTGTACTTACATTGGGGTTCACATGAGTCCTAGAATCCTCACTGACTTAGGCCATCACGACTTGGGTCAATATTTGGAGAGCCAAACTTATTTCCACATTTGTCAAAGCCCCCACATCAATAGGAGCTTGAGGATATTAAGGATCTTGGGGACCTTGGGGAGGAACTCTCTCATTCACATTCTCCTCTTCCATCCTTCTTGCATTCGCCCTTCTTGTATTCATATCCTAAAGACACAAGAGAAGGGTTAGGAAAAGGACTACGTTGAGTTAAAATTCTAAGGCACGACTAATGAGTAATGAAAAAAGTGAAATTTCCTAAACATCTTATAGCCTCTCAATCATAAATGTGGTGCGCTTCACACTCATGAACAAGACTCTACTAGACATGGTTCATGAAACATTATCTTAGGATAATTCTAAACCTTGTTCTCTGATTACCAAGTTTGTCATGACGCAGGGGTAGCCCCTAGATGTAACACGGCGTACTCGACCCCTAAGGGGTCTTATACAAGCCCTTAGCATATCATAAACATAAAGCTATAGAAATGATGCAGAATTAAAACTTTTTACAATCGAAGTCTTTTCATAGAAACAAATGGAAGTCTAGACATTGTCTCTATAAACCATCTAATACAATCAAGTATTAATAAGGGTCACATCCCATTACAAGATAGTTTCAAAAGGAAAAGTTAAAAAAACTAGAAATGAACAACTTCTGTCCTCGAATCATGAGGACACACCAAAATCGTGGAGAGAATAAGTCCAAACTTTGCACAAAGGGAGAAGTACACCTAAACGACCGGAACCTACACTTATAGAAAAATATAGAAAATATGGGTTAGCACAAAATTGCACTAAGTATGGTGGCCATGCATAAAATCCTTGAAAACATGCTAAAAAGTGACATTCAGTTAAAACCATGCATATTATATGGTTTAAGAGTCATTATGCACATTTGTGAAAAACCATAAGTCAAACCATCTCATAAGCAAGCCTAAGCTATACTTGTGGAATGTATAGATAAGATCCCATAATTCTATCTAATACTAAGTACCACTTTTAGGTCACCAACATCAGACATATCATACCTCGACCTCATCCATAGCCAACACTCATAGACAAGGAAATATTCATGTTCATAGCTTCTAGCAAGTAAGGTCACCCTTAGCTACAACCCATATCATACATGCATCAATTCATAAGTCTTCATAGCATAAGAGAACCACACCACAACCACTCTTAAAGCCTACTTGTGCAATGCATAAATGGAGTCCCATACCCCCACTCATACTAAGTAGAACTTTTTAAAAAGTCATAGTTATAGTTTGTGTTCATGTTTTTGTCATAGTTCATATTCTTTTCATGTAGGGAAATATAGCCTTAATCGACATAGACCATGTGAGATACATGGAATTCGGTGTCATACCCCCACACCGTAAAGAGGTGCCCTACTTGCCTATGGTAGAATTCATGTTTGATAGCCTAGGTGGATCCACTAGCTAAAGACCTATGTGAGGACATAGTTACGAGATAATGAGATTGCTACTAGAAACCCAGACTAACTGACGTAATAGGTTTCCATCTCATGAGATAACTATTTTAGAAAGCCGAACTAACTGAGTAAAAACTTTCATCTCATTTTCATATCCTCTCGGTGCTAAGCATAATTCCTTTTAAATTCATGTTAAGTGTTTACTTAAATTCATGTGGTAGAATGCCTTAACACTCAAACCAACATGGTATCATGATAGCTCACAGATTCAATAGGTGAGAATAACCTTTGAACCTTAGAATCATTACTATGTGAGTAAACCTTTCACATGATGTTCACAGTGTGTTCATGAGAATAGCCTTTCAATTAACACTACAAGATCATCATATTCAAAATAATTGATGCATAATAATGTGTAAGGGTATAGGGGAGAATGACCTTTAAATCAATACCATAATTACACCATAATATTATAATCTTCATTCTCAAAGAAATTCTTGAAGCATATGCATAATTCTCATATTCATGAACAATTCTCATAGTTTACCCTTCAAGAATCATGAATCACATTCAACCCAACCTCTAGAATTTCTACATTAGATATGGGTAGTAACATAATTCAATCAATTCAATTAATCTAAACAAGACCCATTACACGCTTCTAAAATCAATCAACCCACATTAAGATCACAATTTAGCAATATAGGGAATCCATGGGTTCTTGGGGGAATTTCACCATAAATTAACCTTAAATAATCAATTCAATCATAGTCCAACGTAATTCAACCATTGAAAATGTTTTTAAAGAGAACCCATGTCATTAGAATAAAACCCTAACTTTTGGGGAAATTGTAAGATTTGAAATCATGTTTTGAAGGGGATCTATGGGTGGAATCTATCTATAGATGAAAACTACCATACCTTGATGAAGAATCTTCAAAGAATTTGATGAAAAACCCTTGATTTCTTCAAGCCCAAGCTTCAATTTTACTCTTCTTCTTCTTGGGTTTTTAGAGAGAAATATTGTGAGAAAGATGAACTTTTGATTTTAATTTGGGTCTTTGTGAAAATAATTTAGTTTGGGTGAATAATGACTTAAAATACCTTATATAGTTATTTTAAATAATATAAAATATACCCATTTTGATTGGACTAAAAAATAAAAATTACAAAATTATCCGTCATCCAAGTAGACTGCCCACATGCCTAAGGCAAAGTTCACGAGGGGATTCACTGGCAGTGGACTTGTCCACGTGCCATGGTCCCTCCCTTGGACTTATGCCTTTGGCTGGTGGAGCTAAGGTAGTGTCCACGAGGGTCCCCATGTGCAATGTAAGCTTCCACGAGATGTTGACCCAACGTGAATTTGCCTCTTGCCCACACGGCTAAGGCAAAGTTCATGAGACGTGTTTAACGTACAGTGGAGTCCTCCAGGTTCCTTGAACCCTCATGTGGACTTTCCCTTTTTCCCAAATGGCTAAGTCATCGGTCCACGAGGGTAGTCCAAGGGTGATGAGGGCTTTCACACCTCGTGAACCCTCAAGTGGACTTGCCTTCTTGTTGACATGGCTAAGACATTAATCCACAAGGCCTTCAACAGGTAGTAGTGTAGGCTATCACGCTCCGTGTAGCCTCATGTGAACAATGCTCTTCACCCACATGGCTAAAGCAAAGTTCATGAATACTTTCTACGAGCAGTGAAGACTTTTACAAGCCATGAACCCTCACTTGAACAATATACTTAGCCAAATTTTGGGGGCTAATTTAGGGTCCTCCTCATAGACCCTTGGTTGGTCCTTGGGGGTTCGTATCTTGATGTTTAGTCCCTAACATATTTATTCTATGTAAGTGTAACCCTTCTACAAATCTAAACCACACATCAAACTCTAAAACTCTTACGTTCTAGGATGTCTCAAACCACATCTAGTAGAGTCTTGTTCATAAATGTGAAGCGCGCCACATTTATGTATAGGAAGCTCTTGGATGTTTCGTAAACTTCACTCCTTCATTCTCTAATAAGTACGATAGTGTTTAACTCTATAAGGTCTTTCTCCTACTCCTTATCCGATGGTCATGAGGATTTGACCACTCGAAGGGCTCATGCTACAAGGATCAAGGGACAAAATGTTGGGTGTAATGCCAATTATGGCTATGTGACTAGATAGGACTTGATATGCTAGATTCAGATGACATCGTTAGGATGGATTGGTTGAATTATTGTTTGTTTTAGTGACGGTAGAGCACGACTTAGATAAGAAGGTCATTGAGTGTTCTTGATGTTCATGATTTGGGTTGGCTTGAAATTCTCACCTTGAGAGGTGTAGTGAGTTTGGGAAGTTTAGTCCCAGTTTTGTAGGCTCGTACAAAATCTTGAATGGAGTTGGTAAGGTTGCTTATGAGCTAGAGTTTCTTAATGAGAACCTCTCTAATTTTGAAGTTTGGTAGGGATCTTATACCGGCAAGTTAAGAAATAGAAGAGCAAGGAAGTTGCTTCCCTGAAAGTGTTAAGGAGTAGTCTTTGAGTGAGGGTTTTTGGTGAGGGTGCTTCTTGGGAGGCTCCCAAGAGTTATTCAAAGTTGTTTTAGAGAGTTTGAGACAAGTGTAGTAAGACTTCCGCTTTGCTTTTATAAAGAATTTGATTGTATGGAAAATGTTTTAAAGTTTCTACACTTTTCTATTATTGTAAGTTATGATATGCTAAGGGTTGGTATGAGACCCCTTCGGGGTCAAGTACGCCATGTTACATCTAGGGTGTACCCCTGGATTATGACAGACATGGTATCATAGCACAAGGTTTAGAATGGTTCTAGGATGTTTCAAACCACGTCTAGTAGAGTCTTGTTCATAAATGTGTAGCGCGCCACATTTATGAATATGAGGCTATTGGATGCTTGGGAAACTTCACTTCTTCATTCTCTAAGTTGTGCCATAGAGTTTGTCTCTATAGTTCTGTATTCTAATTTGTGCCCTATTGTTTTCAAGGTATAGCTAATACAAGGACAAAATGCTAGGAGAGATAAGGAACACAATGTGGATCAAGATGTTCCTCTCCAATTTCCACCCCAAGATCCTCCTCAAGCTCTAATTGACCCTATAGGGGAGAATGTGACTAATGCGGGAGTTTTGTGAATTTTGTAGAGATGGTAGCTCCAGTGAACCCTAATGTGAATTTTATGGCTTAAATAGTGAGGGAGTTTATGAGGATGAACCCTCTGGAGTTTTATGGCTCCAAAGTGGAGGAATATCCTCAAGGGTTTATAGATGAGGTATATAAAGTGCTTGCTACCATGGGGTTGACTTCGGTAGAGAAAGCGGAGTTAGTCGCTTACCAATTGAGAGATGTGGCGCAAGTATTTTATGAACAATGGAAGCATGGTAGGCCGATAGGAGCAGGTCCAATAGAGTGGAAAGTGTTCAAAGAAGCATTCCTTGATAGGTTCTTTCCCCGAGAGTTGAGGGAGGCTAAGGTGGAAGAGTTCATTAACCTTAGGAAAGGTAGCATGAGTGTTAAGGAGTATGCCTTGAAATTTACCCAATTATCCAAGTATGCTCCATCTATAATGGCGGATTCGAGAGATAGGATGAGTAGGTTCTTGATGGGGTGTCCAACTTGGTAGCAAAAGAATACCGTATGGAAATGCTTCTTCATGATATGGATATTTCACTTCTTATGGCGTATGCCCAACAAATTGAGGAGTCAAAACTCAAGGAAAAGAATAGGGAGGCAAAAAGGGCTAGGACCCGTGATTGGAACTTCTCCAATGCTAAGTCCGATGGAAAAGGTAGACCTAAGTGTAAACAAAGGTATTCCGGTCAAAATTCTCCCAATACCCCTAGGTTTTACCCAGAGAAAGGTAGTGGGTCTCCATTGACTAAGCCTAAGTGCACCATATGTGGAAGGAATCACCATGGTAAGTGCCTAGACGACACAAAGGGTTGTTATGATTGTGGAAAGAGTAGGCACAAAATGAGAGATTTCCCGGTTCTTAAGGCTAAGGGAATGGAGGATAAACAAGTTGCCACTAGTGGTTTGGATATGGAGCCTCAAAAGAAGAATAGGTTCTAAGTCCTCCAAGCTATAAATGAACAAGAGTGACCTCCTAATGCGACTATCGGTATGTGTTTTATGCTTTACTAAATTCCGGTATTGTTTGGTCTTTTGTGGCTTTATAAGATAAGACTTTGATGTTTTCTTGAATATGAGTGGTCTACATTATTGTCATGTGTTGTTGATAGTATAGTCCTACTTGGCCATTTTTGAGCTTTGGGTGTGTTGGTAAAGACTTGAGGAATAATGTGTTTAAGTAATGCCTAAATGTGTAGTAGTGAAATTGAGTAGCCTTTTCTAAAAAGTAGTAATGTAATTCTTCTTGGTTTAGAATCCTCTTGTGTGAAGGATATGAAAGTTTATTGGTGATTTTCTCTGACTTTAGAATTTAAAGTATTGGTGCTTAGAATGTTCACCTAGGCTTACTCCCAAGGGGGAGATGGTGTGCCTAGATAGCAAGGTCATTGTGTGTTTGTGAGTGACCATGATTTTCTTATTTGCATGTTCGTAAAAAATCTTAGATCTTGATATAAATGACTTATGTGCATTATTTTTCCTCATGTTGTAGTGCATTGAGTAGAGTTGCCTATTTGACTTCATGAGATGAATATATGTGCATGCCTTAGTTTGGAGTTGAAAGATTCCTCCTTGAATAAATGCTTTTTGAAAGTAAATTGCATATAATCTCCATGAGTGTGTGATGAGCATGTTTTAGCTAGGAGATGGTAGTTCCTCCTTGAATATGAAGTAGATATAGAATTTCATGCATTTTAGGTTGTTAGACGTAGTTCCTACTCCCTTGGGTTGCATTGGATGTTTTTATCTTGGAGTTGAACTTTTCTTCCTTGTTTATGTGAATTAAGATGAGTTGCATGCATGATAGGCTGCAAGTCTAGAGTCGTTTCCTTTAATAAGTGTTTAAAATCATCATTCGAGGATGAATGTTCCTAAGGGGGAGATATTGTAACACCTCGAAACTAGTAGGCTAAACTAGAGTCTTATGTGAGGGTTCTAGAGTTTGATGTGAGGGTTAGAGTCGTAGAAATGGCTTCCCGTACTTAGAATGAAGGGTTTAGGTTAAAACATCAAGGTAAAACTCCCCAAGGACCAACTAAGGGTCCTTGAGGAGGACCCTAGAAACTACCCAAAAATCTGCCCAAAACAGTACCTACGGCATGACCCATGCCCCGTGGGTGGGTCCACGCCTCCTAGAAGGGGTTCATGGATCCAAGGCCCATTTTTCAACTCCCAAAACCTTACCCACGTTTGACCATCATGGACCATGGGTGGACCTATGACCCGTTAGCATGGTCTCGTGTGTTGAGGCAGTGGAGGGCTTAAGTCGGCTAAGTGCTTGGTTAGGGGAACTTTCTAGAATTAATTAGTTATTACGTGGTGTCATTTTATTAGTAATTAGAACACCTACATAAAGCTATTACACCCTTAATTAAGTTATTCCAAATCATTATTTCAATTCACCCAAAAGAACCCAAATTCCCTCCAATAAATTCTCTCTCTAGAAAGTGAAGAAGAAGAAGAAGAAGAAAGGTTCAATCTAGGTCAAATTCCTCAAATATTCCAAGATTTGTGAGGGCATTGTATCCAAGGTATGATAGATTATTCATCCATGTATTATTCCATCCATGGAGCCCCTCCAATTGTGAAGATGAAATCCCTAATTCAAGTTAGGGTTACTTCCAATATTGTGGGTTAAGTTGAGTATGAATCCAATTGGGCTGATATTACTTGTTTATTATTGAATTAGTATTGAATTATTCCATTATCATGATATTATATGTTTTCCATGGCTAACCCTAGTCTAATTGATGAAATTGAAGTAATGTGGGTTTATGCCTTGTGAAGGGAAATTGAGGATTTATAGATGATCTTCCAGAATTGATGATATGAGCCGTAATTGTTTAAGAATAGAAACATATAGACATGAATTGAACTAGATTATAGTATATATGATGGATCATGACTAGTAAAGCTTGAAGTTGAACCTTTATGATGATTTAGGACTAGAATCACATAAGAATAAAGCACGTCATTCGAATTCCTTGAAATCTAGGTATATATGATGATTTTAAGAAGTAAAGCTTTAAGAGTAAAGCTTGTAGTGATGTATGTTGATTCCTAGGGCTGTGAGAGTAAAGCTAAGGTATGAAATTATGAATGTAATGGCTTTAAGAGTGAATCCTATATCAGAATGGTAGACTAGTAGCTCTCATTATTTTTGTGGAAGGACTTTACCCACCTAATCTACGTTATGAATGTTTGAATGCATAAAGTGATAAAATCACTAGATACATGGATTGGTTGTGAAGGACATCCCTCCATGATTCATGAGTTAAGTAAGGCTTAATAACTAGTCTAAGGGGTGTATGATTTGCCCTAATGGATATTGACTATGAGAAGAAATTTCACACATAGTCGAGTCCGGGACTCTAAGAAGAAAGGATGCTCACACCCAGTAGAGTATGGGATTCCAAGTAAAGGGGGAACTCTCACATAGTAGAGTTCAGGTTTTCCAAAAGTAGGTCTCATTAGATGGGAACCTTAACATAGATAAGTCCGGGTTTTTAGTAGCAATCTCCTTATCCAATGAACTAAGACATACTTGAAAAGGTGTCTCCATGTTTTCAAAATCATATTGAACTTAGATATGCTTAATGAAGTATCTCATAGTGTTCAAGTTAATAATGAACTTAGACATGATTAATGAAGTATCTCATAGTGTTCAAGAAAATAAAGATGAGGAACTAAGATGGACTTAAAGAAGTACCTCCTAGTGTTCCAATGCTTTAAAAAAGGGACTAGTCCCTAACCAAGAATTAAGATCATGAGGACCTAAAGTGGTACTTAGCATGGGTAGGATTATGGGGTCTTATTCATGCATTGCACAAGTATGACTTAAGGTTACCTAGAAAGTGTTCTCTTATATGATGTATGTTTAGATAGGATTGTGCTATAGTTTCCTTCGTAGTTTGGATTGACTAAAGGGAGAGATTCCCTTGTCTATGAGAGGTAAGCTAAGGATGAGATCCAAGATGGTAAGTATGTATGATGACCTAAGGTGATACTTAGTATGGATGGGATTATGGGGTCTTATCCATGCATTGCAGAAGTATGACTTAAAGCTACTTATGAAGTGTTCTTCTTTTGATATGAAAGACTAAGGGTTGACTAATGCTTAAATGATGCCTATGTTGGAGAATATGCTAATGATTATGATATTTCCTCTTATGTTTATAGTTTATGTTTCTTGAAGTATCTCTTATGATTATGGCATATGGCTTATGTTGATTAACCCATATGTTATGCTAGCTATCATTTTTAGTACTTTTGTAGTAACACATACTCTTGCCTACATTCTCTTCAAATGTAAGGTTCGGAGATTTTGAGTTCCATTGTTGAAGATAGGTTTCAAGAAGTGCAAGCAGTTGAAGACTTGATGAGTTCTCATAGCATCAAGGATTTGATCACCTTTCCTTTATGTCTTTCCTTTATGTTTTGAGGCTATTGTATGGGCAGTCCCAAGAGTTATTCAAAGTTTTTTTAGATGGTTTGAGAAAAGTGTAGTAAGACTTCCTCTTTGCTTTTATAAAGACTTTGATTGTATGGAAAATGTTTTTAAAATTTCTGCACTTTTCTGTTATCTTATGTTATGATATGCTAAGTGCTTGTATGAGACCCCTTTGAGGTCAAGTACACCATGTTACATCTAGGTTTACCACTGGGTTGTGACACTATGGTCCGTGGACTAGACTACGGTCCATCCTGGAATTTCGTGGACTGAGTACCGGAACTTCCACCCCCAGACCAGGACATACAACTGCCCATTCACGGCCCGTCGTTTGATCTATGGTCCGTGGGTGGCTCGGTTGGTGGTCTCTTTTGGACTTTCAAGCTCGCATCTTCATCAACCGCATCCAAGCCTATTTCCTGCAAACATTATTCATAAAACATTAATTCTAATAAATATTAGCCCAAGACGAACACAAATTCTAAGTGAACACCATCAAAAATACCGTGAACTCATATCAACACCCTCAACTTAAACTTGTTGTCTGTCCTCAAGCCACATACTAAACTCTAAACGATGCTTATGTAGAAGAAGACATACAAACTCAAGCATTCACATGGATTCCTTGGTAAATTCCATCACATTAGATCAAATCTTTTCATCTAGACTCAACAAGCTAACTCATGCGGATCAAAACATGACATAGATAGACCAATAGACACCACACTATACACTTTTCACAATCACCAAGGTACCAATTCTCCAACAATGTAACTAGTGCCCTCACTTCAAACGAAATCCCATTTTTTTCCACACAATAGATATGAATTTCAAATTTAAGGATTCATTCAACACTCACACTCAGAAGTGACTTCAAGTACAGTTAGTGCTCAATACCATATGCTTGCCCTTATTTTCACTGCATAGACTCTCCAAACTGGTCACTAGGATCACTATAGGACTTTCATAGCTTGTAACGTAGGCTCAGGGTCAGGTAGGTACATTTGGGTATTTTTAGTGACTTTCTGCCCTCCTTGACATTACATTGGATTTTTTTCTACCTCTTTTCTCAACCAATTTTTGACATCTTTTTATTTCCTATTCTTTCCCTTGACTATTTTCAGCACATATGTGTTTTTGCATTTATCGCACTTTTAATGCACATTCTTCTTTTTCTTTGCTTTCTTTTTGTTTCTTTTAACTTCAACCACATCCTTTTCTTTCTTTTCTTTTCTTTTTCTTTCTTCTACACCAACCTCTTTTTATACCCTTTATATTTCGGTTTCTTTTTTCATAGCCATCCTCAACTCATGTATTTTGCATGGATTGAGATGCACAATATCCTATGTTGGATCAGGGCCAAGATTAAGGTAACTTTTTTACTTAGCCAACCTCAACTTAGGATTTTTGCTTAAGTGAAGGTGCACGTGTATAAGGAGGGACCGGGGCCAAGACAATCATTTTAGGGAAGCTGGATTAGGTGTATTGAAAAAAGTTGTCTACATTAGGCTCAAACATTTGGATCAAAGGGAACATTTATTTCTTTTGGTTGACTTTTTAGGCTTAAGTGGACTTATTTGAACAAGAGCTTATGATCACTTCCCAACTTCTAGCCTGAATTATCTTAGCAGGACCAACGGGGAAAGTTCTAGATTGGCACATAATGTATGAACATTCAAACTATTCTCACACACACTTGGCATATTGTTTCAATTATCAGATTATTGAATCAATCAATTCAAGTTTTAGTTTAAGTCATGCCATAATACCGATTCCTTATCATGTCATATGAAGATCCAACACATTCAACTCATTTAGCCTATAAGATCTAGCACATTTCAAATTTTTTGGACATGTACTAATTTCATGCTATTTTTTATGCCATCATGCTTTCATTATTGTACTTACTTCTACACATACAATCCTAAACATGTCGGTTCAATATAAAAGTAAACAGTCCCTTGGGGGAAATGAACACAGGCAAGAAAACCCCAAATGAGGATTATGAGTTGGGTTACTCAGACTTCACCCTATCACTCACAATCCATTTACCCCACCCCAACAAAATAAGGTGAAATTACCTTCAATGCACAAAAATCAAAAGTCAAGTGTATGGTGAAGAAAACCTGTGGCGCAAATGTGCCTAAGACTCATCAAGAAGCGGGTGGGTTCAATTTCCCGGAGCCCACTGGATCAGCACTAGAGACGCCATTAGTACCTCCCTCACCAACAATGGGAGCACTATTAGTAGTGATAGAAATTCTAGATAGGCCAACATCTATCTCACAAGCCCTCTACTGTCTCCTTTCCTTATCAAGTATAGACTCCTTCTGGGCCACCTTAAACTTCTGGTGCTCCTTCTTCCTCAATCGTTGAGCCTCATCAGTATCGAAAGTGTGGTCGGAGCGGTGGCACTTCCCAGCTGCTCAAGAAGAGTCTTGTGGTGGAATAATATCGCCAAATAGGGGATTCATCACCACCTTATCCTTCGGCACCACAGGGAAGGCTATGAAACCGTACCAGTAGCGCCCAAGAGGGTATCAACATTGGCACAGAGGCTAGCCAACTTCGTCTGTAAAGTTGTCACATCTATGGTTGAGGCTGGCCCTGATGAGTCCACAAATTGGACTCATTTAGGGCTATATTTTGATAGAATTAGTGTCCACAAATGCATATTTTATCTCAATATCTAATTAAAACACTTAAGTTTCAGGTATTTGGAGTTTGAGAGAAAGCATGGACACTACTTAGCAAAAAAGGAACAAAGGCAGCTGAAAGAACGAAGAAATGAAGATCTGAGAATCGACGAACCCATTTGGCAAATCCCCAAAAGGTCTTATCCTCGCATTTTGTTCCAGTGTGCTGAGCCCTGAAAGAAAGGATCAAATCGGCGGTGAATAAGAGCAGTCGGCGTATCATCAAGTAGTTTCGCAAAGCTGTACTATGTCGTCCAATGATCCAAAACATGACGATGCTGAAGGATAAGACAGGATGGTGATGAACAAGACCAAAGGGCAGATCGTCGAGTTGATTGGCGATCCCGACTAACTTCGCCGAGTGATCCTTCGCAGCACATTTCCTGAAAACTATAAATATTAGTTGAAGTTTTGTAGCTTAGAATCAAAGTAGAAATTATTATTATCATGTTTTATTATTAAGTTTTAATATTAGACTTAGAATATTCTCTCTAAGCTTGGAGAGGGTTTTGAAGAACTTGAAGATTCAAAGGGTTTCAACTTCAAGATTTTGGGCTTGGGTCTTGTGGATTCTTCACTTTTGACTTGTTTTAAGACTTAATATTGCATACCCATTTATGGAAACTGAGTTTGGTATACATTTTTACCTCTTTTTCATGTGTAACTAAACCCCAATTCTTGGGGTGTGATTTTGTGAATATGGGTTAGATTATCTGTTGGGTCTTGCTTGTTGATGGTTTATTTGTTGTGTAAATGTGATTTCGTTTAGTAGTTGTGGTGGAACTTAATGAAATTGTAGTTGCAAATATGATTTCACCTTTGTGTTTTCGGCTTGCTCGAGAGAGAGGTCGTAAAACTTAGACTACTAAATTGATGGCCGATGGGAGTGGGTCGACATGAGGTTCAACTCGAGAGAGTGAACCCTAGTCCTTCTCCCACACACTCAGCTCGAGAGAGTGAGTGGGCTAAGGTGGAGGTTGTTCTTTATGTGGAAAGTGGGTGTTTGAGAGGAACCCATTTGATTCGGGGTAAGTTGCTCGAGAGAGAATTTACCCTCACTATAGTCTAGCCTAGTCACAAATACTCAATTAATTTACTATCAAAATCATGTACCCAATAGTCTAGTCTAACCCATATTCTTATCACATCCCAAGATTCCCGTCTCCATATTCGTATCTTTCTTTATTTTTGCTATTTTTGCTTACTTGTCACAAACCCCCATTGATAATTGATGCTTGCGTTACCCCTTAGATTTAACATGTTTATATTCGGTAATATTTTTAGCTATAACTAATTAGAACTAAATTTTATCTCTATTAATTCTAAAGCCCACTCCCCTGGGATTCGACCCCAACCCTTAGTTGGGTTACTATACTATTGTAAAATAGTAGACACTTGCATTGGAAGTTGTGTCTTGATAACGCAAACATCAAAATGGCACCACTGCCGGGTAGTGGTGTTACGTGAAAACGTTTGGTTAAAATTAACTTTGCTTTTGGTAATCGTAGTTTACTAACTTAATTTTTAGTTTAGTTTTGTTGGTTTGTTTGTGTCCAAACAGAGGAAGTGAGCATGACGAGCAGTACTCGAGAGCTAATAGAGTTTCCTCCATTAGAGGTAATGATGTTCTGGGATCATATCCTCACCTTCAAGCAATCGGAAGGTGAACGGATCCATAAGTCATGGACAAGATTTAATGAATTGATCACTCAATGCCCAACTCATGACATTCCTGACATAGCTTTCCTTGACTATTCCTACAGAAGTCTTGATCCCGAAAACAAGAGGTTGGTCGACCAACTCATTTCGGGTGGCATTGCAAAACAACCATATGTGATAGCAGCCCAACTGTTTAATCAAATGGCTGAAATGCACCAAGAAGTAGAAAAGGACTTCATGTTGGCCACCCTAATGACTCATATTGATGAGTTGGCAAAAAAGATGGTGAAAATCGAAGTCCAGTATAAGAGGAAGGATAAATAATTCCCTCCTCATGAGGGAAGAAGTCCTAAGGTCAATGAGGTTTAACGCCTTGAGGGCATGCTCTTAATCATTCTCCACAAGGTGACTGGGCAAGATAAAAAGCTGGAAGAAATGAAGGAAGACATTAAAGGGATGAAGCGATCAATTTGGTCTCATTCTAGAGCTGTCCAGTTGCTCGAGAACCTTATGGGTCATGCATTTCCCGATCTACACTCGCAACAAAATAGGGGTTTGCCTACTGATACTATGGCTAACCCCAAAAATGGAGTTCGATCACTGACATGCATCGTGCCACGACGTTAAATAAGGCACTATTTGGGAGGCAACCCAAAACCTTTTTAAATCCTTTAACTTGTTTTAGAAATAATGGTGTTTTGATTGTGCAAGTTTAAATGCGGGAAATATTCAAAAAATGCAGATTGGCGAGAAAAAGGTCCAGTCGACATATCACCAAAGAGGTCGGTATACCCGACTCGACCCATGATTTGGCTCAACTCAAATTTAATTCAAAGCCTGTAAAACTTGACGAGCTCAATAAGCAGTTCGGCGTGTCGCCAACCTCTTCGGTTACCTTGATTCAGACCACCGTCTTGACCCCCAAGAAACTGATGATCCTATAGAAAATGACGGGTCAAGTGAACACTTGGCGTATCGGTGAGTGGATCGGTGAGTGCGACTAACGTCACCGAATGGACGCGAACTGGACGATTTATAATGGCCAAAGGTCTCAGAATTTGAACTTCTTCACTTTCCCTCGCTTTGAAAGTTCACAAATTCACACCAAGGTAGTATTTTAAATATTTTTATATTCCATTAGTATTTTAGTTGTTGACTGGTGTTCGAAACTAAGATTTCTTTGCCACCTAGATTTTCAATTATGTTTCAATCGACATTTAAGGTTGGTTTCCAAATCCCGAGTTTACATCAAAATATTTTGTACTCTTTTGCAATAATTATATCGTATTATTGGGTGCGAGGCCTCTATGATAGAATAAGAATGCGTAAATGACTATTTAAATTTGCAAATATTGCCTTTATTGTTTTGATCTTCAAATGCCCGCAATTTTTGTGCTTTTAAATGAATGAATTTGCAATGAGTTGTGCTTGCGTGTCATTTAGATTGATTGGGTGAAGTATGAATAACCCATAATTATGATAAATGATGAAAATTGCTCAATGATAGAGCAGGTGACAACACTCTTACGAGCAAATATCGTCAAATGGCTAAATTTAGAAAAACTGGGAAAAATCTTAGTATCCCGGGGTGATGAGTAGTATGGGTCTTATTTGAATTTCATTAGTGCATGCTATGATTTCATTATCGGAGGTTGCGGGGTTGAATTCTAGAAGGTGGATTGAAAATGGGAACGTTGAGCCATTCGACGAGCTGGGTCGAGCTCATCGAGCCACTCGGCGGTTCACCTAATGACCCCATATTGCTTTTAAATACATGCTGTATGTGTTGTTTGAGTCTGTAACTTTTGGCGAGAAGCCTTTGGTCACTGAAAGCACTCGGCGACTCACCAAAAGTACTCTTGATCACCCTTTATATACTCCCCTAAACCTCTGTTGCACTGTAACTTTTGGTGGATTAACCTATTATCAGCGACAGTAGTTGGCAATTCGCCAAAATGTCCTTCCCATCGTCGACTTTCTATAATTTTTAAGCCAACCCCTTCGGCGAGATAGACTTAGCTCGCCAAAGAGGTTCGGTGACTTGCCGAATAGATCGGCAAGCCTGTCTGCAATAGATTTTATGCGTTTATGTTTGAATTTTCTACTAATTTGTCCCAATCTCTTGAAGATATGATACACATACATCTGACCACAAAACCTCAAAAGAAAGCACATGGAATAACCATAAACGAGGGGTGGTCAAATCCTCCAGAGAGGAGAGGAGAAGAACTCCCACCGGGAGATAAAGGCAAAAGGAAGAAGCATATAGCTAGAAAAGGAGTAGTTATTGAAACATAGGCTAATTTTTTAGAACCAGAAGGTGAGAAACCTCTGATAAACTGAAGGGATAAACTCCGAGCCAAATCTCAGTCCACATCCACCAATATTCCCACAATTGCCACACCTCCAGTGGCCCCTACACTCCCTATCGTTCCTCCTCCTAGACTACTGAACAGACTGAAAGGTGAAGGGGTACGGACCATCCTAGAGGAGAAGCTATTATCTACAGAGGGCCTGGAAGGCAAGCATCCCGATGTGATTGACACCCTCCGATACCATGAGTTTGAGCAGTTCACAAGGCCCTGAGGCCCAGACATTCCTTCTTGGGTTAGGGAATTTTACACAGCTTATGGGAGTTAGTGCCTAAGAACAAGTAAAAGGCAAGCAAATTTAGACCGGTAAAGTCGGTCATGGTTAGATATTGAGTGCCACAACGAGTATATTAACACTATATTAGGTAGATCGTAGCACTCTACACTTCCTTACGAAGGGTTGCTTATTGTTCAATCCCTAGATGACTTGAAGGGTTGGCTGGCTCCTCTTATTTCTGACACCACCCCGAGGTGGATAGATGCAGGGGCACCTATTGAGAAGAGGGACTTGAACATCGCTGCCAGGTTTTGGTTTTGTTTCATCAACATCACTATCATGCCATCCTAGAATGAGTCTATTTTTCGCCATCATAAGGCAGCTTGCCTTGGTTCTATCATGTCTAGGAGGCGCATCGATCTGGGGCTGCTGATTTCACAAGAGATTGCCATGAGGGCCAAGCATAAGCTGACTTCTTTGTCATTCCTAGTCTTGATCACGGAGTTGTGCCAGTGTGCTGGAGTACCTCGGGACATTACGAGGGATATTGAGGTCACCCCGTCTTTCTCCACTGAAATTCTGTGTATTGAGGCTGAGTTCACATGGGAGGAGGTTGACAGAAAGAGGGCAACTCTGACAGATATTTCTCCGAAAGTTGATATTGATTCATTACCAGCAGAGGCACCTACGCCTACTCCGACCTCTAAGCCTTCAGGTACATCTACTCCTTCCTCTTCTTCATAGGTCCCAGATGCTTCTTCCTCCTCCTAGCCTGCCAGGATTACTCAGGCTACGATCCTGAAGAAGGGACAACTGGCTTATTCAGCAGATGTGAGAGCGACTTGATTGGAGAGATCCATTCCAGGGATGATCAATTGTGCTATCTTGGCTGCACTGACCCCCTTAGGGCCTCTGTTGATGATCTATCTACTAGAGTCACTACTTGTGAGAGCAGAAAAGGGAAGACATCCGAGGTTTCATCTTTGAAAACCGAAGTGACAGAGTTAAGGAAGGGCGTAGACTATTTGAAGTCTACCGACTTCACCTCATTGATGCGGGGTGCAGATGACGATGATACTCCTGAGACCTCGAGGATTCCTCCAGCTACCACCAGAGGTGTATAGAGGGGTGGCACAGTATATGAGGAGTCATATGCAGAGATCGACGAGGAGCTGATAGCAGTACTTGAAGATGAGATAATTGAGAGCCGAGAGCAGATCATATTTAGAGATTTGTCAAATCTTGTGGGGACAATTATGCAGCTGGTGATCCAGACATCACCGACTGAGACGTCCACAGCAGCTCCTAGTGGATCTAGCACTGTTATTCCCTCTAAGGTGACTTCGGGCACTGATGCCCAAGTTTATACTGCTACACTGGGCACTGAAGCCTCAACAGATGGAGAGACTGCATGGATAGGACTTTTCTTCACCTCCCTCTCTGTCTTACTTACTTTTACTTTTGGATATTTTTATTCGAATTTGAGGAAAAATGATTTTTGTTTGTGGTGGGGTGAGGCCCACCTTTGTGCATATTTATTTCGATTATATATTTTGGGTTGTGAGCTATTATTGTGTTATTACACTGCTTTGCGTGGTTGTTTGAGCTTGTGGCTCCTTTTATTTTAAATTGTAAAATAATTTTGACCTGTCAGAATTTTTTTTGCCACCTCTCGTGTGTTAAATGTGGTTATTCTTTTGAAAAATTTGAGTCTCAATTCCGATCAATATTGATGACTTGAATAGTGCTCTCAATCGAACAAACATCAATGCGCGACTAGGATGAGACCAAATGAAGTTGCATAGACAATATGTGAACTCTTTGCATCTCATTATGACTAGCCTATTATCGAATTGAATCTCTTGTGATGATCATTGCACATTAGCGAAGTGTGGAGTCTTGTTTGACTTATAGTGTCAATGCCTAGTGTGATGAACTTACCTGTGAACTATGCATGATGGATCTTAGAATTTTCCCCGTTGGTCCAGTCAATTAAGTGATGCTATCTTTTGATATGATCTTAGGCAACTTCTAAGAGTGTGAGCCAATTTGACATATACCTCTTTTGTGACCTACCTTGTGAGTGTGTGACCCGCTTTTGAACACCCATTGAGCCTTACCTTCCGTTGGAAGAAACTTGATGAAAACTAAACCTTTCTTTATCCATCACCCATAATCCTCATGAAGTTGTGATTAGTTGAATACCCAACTTAGGCCAAAAACCTAAGTTGGGGGTCTGGTGAAAAGATAAGAGCAAGTCAAGAAGTGCAAGGAAAGTCTCCTCTTACCCATGGTTTTGAGAAAAATGGAACCCCTCCATATATAAAATAAAAAGAGAAAAGAGAAAGAAAAATAAAAAGAATGAAAAAGAAACTTGTGGAATAAAGTACCAAAGAAATGTGGTTTCCAAACAATTCATGGAAAGTGAATAATAGGATGACTTATGAGCACTAAAGAAAATGATGAAGGAAGAGGAAAGAAAGTGTTGTGACTCCCACATATCATGAGGATGAAAGCCACTGAGCCTAAATGACCATACCTTTTGCACTCAGCCCTATTACAAGCCTTGAAAAAACCTTTTTGATCTTGAGTGAGCTGAAACAAGTGTTGATTGGAAAATACGGGAAAACCTATAGGTGAAATTATGCATTGTGTTCTTCTTTGTGAGTGTGAGCACTGCATCTAATTTCGAAGCTTTAAACTGTGAACCATTGTGTGAATATGGAATCATTCCTTGTGTGAGGATATTTGAACACTTTGGTTGAGCTTGAACTTTCATTTGAAGCAAGTAATGTGAGCATGAGATTCTTTGATATTGGTGAGTCACAACTTAAAGCTTTGAGTGCACATTTGATCTTTTCATAAGTAAATTGAGTCTTGTTGTGTGCATTCATGATTGAGTCTTGTGTAGCACTGTTAGAGATACCCTTTTTGAAAGGCTGAATTTAAGTTTGCTTGAGGACAAACAAAAGTTTAAGTTGGGGGTGTTGATGAGTCCACAAATTGGACTCATTTAGGGCTATATTTTGATAGAATTAGTGTCCTCAAATGCATATTTTATCTTAATATCTGATGAAAACCCTTAAGTTTCAGGTATTTGGAGTTTGAGGGAAAACATGGACACTACTTAGGAAAAAAGGAACGAAGGCAGCTGAAAGAACAAAGAATTGAAGATCTGAGAATTGCTGAACCCATTTGGCAAATTGCCAAAATAACTTATCCTCGCCTTTTGTTCCAGTGTGCTAGCCCTGAAAGAAAGGATCAAATCGGCGGTGAAAAGGAGTAGTCGGTGTATCACCGGGTAGTTTTGCGAAGCTATACTATGTTGTCCAATTATCCAAAACATGACGATGCTGAAGGCTAACGCAAGACGGCGATGAACTAGACCAAAGGGCAAATCGCCAAGTTGATCGGCTATCCTGACTAACTTCACCGAGTGATCCTTCGCAGCACATTTCGTGAAAACTATAAATACTAGTTGAAGATTTGTAGCTTAGCATCAGAGTAGAAATTATTATTATCAAGTTTTAATATTAGACTTAGAATATTCTCTCTAAGCTTGGAGAGGGTTTTGAGGAGCTTTAAGATTCAAAGGGTTTCAACTCCAAAATTTTGGACTTGGGTCATGTGGATTCTTCACTTTTGACTTTTTTTAAGACTTAATCTTGCATACCCATTGATGGAAACTGAGATTGATATACATTTTTACCTCTTTTGCATGTGTAGCTAAAACCCCAATTCTTGCGGTGTGATTTTTATGAATATGGGTTAGATTATCTATTGGGTCTTGCTTATTGATGGTTTATTTGCTGTGTAAATGTGATTTCTTTTAGTAGTTGTGGTGGAATTTATTGAAATTGTAGTTTCAAATATGATTTCACCTTTGTGTTTTTGGCTTTCTCGAGAGAGGTCGTAAAACTAAGACTACCAAATTGATGGCCGGTGGGAGTGTGTCGACATGAGGTTTAGCTCGAGAGAGTGAACTCTAGTCCTTCACCCACACACTTAGCTTGAGAGAGTGAGTGGTTTAAGACGGAGGCTGCTCTTCATGCGGCAAGTGGGTGTCCGAGAGGAACCCATTTGATTCGGGGTAAGTTCCTCGAGAGAGAATTTACCCCCACTATAGTCTAGCCTAGTCACAAATACTCAACGGATTTACTATCAAAAGCATGTACCTAATAGTCTAGTCTAACCCATATTCCTATCACATCACAAGAATCCCATCTCCATATTTGTATCTCTCTTTATTTTTGCTAGTTTTGCTTACTTGTCACAAACCCCCATTGATAATTGACGCTTGCGTCACCCCTTAGATTTAACATGTTTATATTCGATAATGTTTTTAGCTATAACTAATTAGAACTAAATTTTATTTTTCTATTAATTCTCAAGCCCACTCCCTTGGGATTCGACCCCAACCCTTGGTAGGATTACAATACTATTGTACGATCGTAGACACTTGCATTAGAAGTTATGTCTTGATTACGTAAATATCAGGCCTCTCCAAGACTCTCAACTTGAAAGCATCCATGTGCTTATGAATGACGTGAATCCTCTGATCCATCATCTGTTCCATCCTAGCCTTAGACTCCACAATAGACCGCTCCATCCATGGCTTCATATGCTGTAGCAAAGTGGCCATTTATGTCTCCAGCTTTTGGACTTGAGCTAAAGGCACGACAGTGGACCCTGAAGAAGGGGTGGCTCGGGAGGAGATCGGGGCTTGACTAGTGGCCCAAGACGGTGAAGCCTGAGCATCTACTTTAGTGACCGAAATAGTGGTTTCATTGGCCTGCATCTGCTTCACATCCGCAGCAAGGTCATCACCCAAGGGCGGTTCGACAACCTGTAGCTCTCTCTGGGGTGAAACTAGGTTGGCATTATCCTGAATGAGGCCAATGCTGACTGTCTTGGTCACATCAAGCAACCTATCACAGTGCCAGATAGGTACGGAAGACTCTCTGCATAGATTAACAATCAGACCCGGGAACGATAGAGTGGTGATGTTCTTGAAGGCCCTCTCGTGGATCTTATGAATTAGGATACGGGCAAAGTTAATCTCAAATCCTGCCATAATATTAGCAAGCAGCACAACCCGATCCAAGTGACAACATTTTATGCCTGAGTAGGGGACAGTCTAGTACGAACCATGAGCCATAAGAAATTCATTGCAAAGCTCATAGTTGCCTTTCTGATAGGCAATGATATGTTCCTTACCCATTCTATGTTCTCGCAATCCTCAGCTATGCGTTTGGCCATCCACCTCAGAAATGTCTCCCTCTGCTCGACATCCCTTGGAAATGCCCCGCTCTGAACAATGCCCATCTTGTAGTCATACTCTATTGTATTATTCGACAGAGTGTGGGCTGGGCCATATATGAACCTCCGAATAGTAATCTCAGAGATATCTACGGGGAAATGTCACACCAAATTAGACTGGAGTGGAGGCTGAGCTATGGGCTTGGCCCGTTTAGATATGAAGTTACAAACGGTGGCAACATATGACGCATATAACTCTCCGGTCATCTCCTTGTTGTAGTTCCCGGGACCCCGTGCCATCTACTCACATCTGTACCTCCGAAAGAGCTCCTCAATAACTGGTGTAGTGTGGAGGTTTCCTATATGAACTCGACGCTCCTCTGTAATAAGCTTAGCCATCTTCTGATGCTCATTTAGCATGAAGGCATCAAAGTATATTTGGTATTGGCCCTCCATGCACCATCTATTAGGATCTGTAGCAATAGGTGTAGGCTGTGAACTCGGAGGTACTGGATATCCTCTGTGCTATCGACATCGGAAGATGAAGTGGAGCTACCGCTAGAACTGGAGCCAGACTGCGACTCTAAGCTAGATTGTGACCTCGTCACTTGTAGATAAAATCTGCCGGGATTGTCTCCTAGTGGTCAGTGGTGCAGTGGCGGAACCCCTGGTGGTCTACGAAATATAGTCATTATCACTGGACTGCACAACCATGTGACAGAAAGGGGCGACAAATTTGGACTTGCCCTTTGTAGCATATTTCAGTGATTGTTTTATGAGCCATGGTACCTGTGGAAGACTAGTTAGTAACAAAAAAAAGCCATACTCATGGAATAATTTTAGAACAAGATTCGTACTGAGATAAAAACTAAAAAAAATTCAGAGAATAGCTGGACTGGTGATCTACGGTGGGTACCTACAGTCTGTTGATGGATCAACGGTCTGTGGTTCCCCTCCGTGTGTCGGATGGTGGAAAATTAGGTCCCAGATGGGGAACCACGGATGTGCAGAATGGTTCGTTGATTGAATAATGGACTGCAATCCACATCGTGGTTCTAGACTTGACCTAATTTTTATGTGCTACTGATCCACGGACCCCCATATACTGTTCGTAGGTTGACCTACGGTTTGTGGGTGGAGTTCGTAGATCAGTTTTGTGCCAGGCCTGAATTTCAACTTATTTTCAACCCAAAATTTCAACAATTTTTTCATTCAAACTAAGTCTAATCATACATTTCAACACAATATATGGTAGTTAATCATCCTTAGAGTTTCGATTACACACAATTCAATTTTTTTACATACCAAAACAACGAACCCTAAGTCAAAACTCCCATTTACACCTATGACTCTATTTTATTGATTTTAATGCACTATACAGTCACATACAATTATTCCAAGGGTGTTCCTAACTTATAACAAGCAATTCAACAATCCAAGGTCAAGTGCAACTTTGTGATTTCATGATGTAAACAATGAACAATTAATCAAAATTAGGGTTAAATTGTTTACCTTACAACTAATCAAAGTGGGTGAGTGTGTGATTCTTAGAACAAGCTCTTTAGATCAACGTGGACACCGAACCCTGACCTTGCAAGCCTTTGGAGAGAAAATGGAGATGATGGAATGATTGGGGAGAGAAAATGGAATATATGGGAGTGAGACTGTGAATTGAATCAGTTAGTGAGTGATTTGGGTAGTTATTAGTGGATGAATATGGGTATATGGAGGGTTAGAAACGGTTGGGGGAAAATATGAAAGTGGAAATTATTTTGAATGTTAGAAGTTTTATTATTTTGGGGTCCGTCGGGTCAGACAGAAACACTAGTCTGGACCCACGAGACCCCGTCGATGGTCCATGGGTTGACCTACGGTCCATTGATGGGGTCCATAGGTCATGCTGACACTTACAAAAGATAGAAAACTTACCCGGGATCTACGGACGCATCCACGGTCCGCGTATTTACCAATAGACCGTCGATGGAGCCCGTAGACCAATGCACAACTATTTTCTATAGATTTTGTCTCTTCGACCCTCCAGATGTAGCAACCACTAGGACTTTCCCTTTACATTTTCTGGACACTCTTTAGACACGGGCCCTATTCTATATCTAGCCAACACTAAACAAAAATAATAAACACCTATCTAAAGGGCCACAAAATTTTAAAAAATAAGAAGAAAACTCCTAAATCGAAAAAAAAATCATATAGTTGGCTAGATTTACATCTTGGGTTGCCTCCCAAGCAACACTTGATTTAACATTGTGGCACGACGCAAACACCTTGTTTTTCCAACTTTATCAAGATAATAGGCCTCAATCACTTCTTGCACACTCTCAGATTTCCCCAAGTAAACCTTCATCCTCTGTCCGTTCACCTTTAACCTTATCCCTTCTTTGTTCTCGAGCTCAACGGCACCATGTGGGAATACTTGAGTTGCATTGAATGGCCCGGTCCACTTGTACTTAAGCATGCCAGGAAACAAGCGCAACCTTGAATTGAATAAAAGCACCAAATCACCTATAACAAATTCACACTTTTCAATATTCTAATCATGGTACTTTTTCATCTTTTCCATGTACAAGGCTTAACTCTCATATGCTCTTTAGATAAACTCATCGAGCTCATTCATGTCATTCAGTCTTTGACCTGATGCGGAGCCCCAATCCAAATTCAACTTCCTTAACGTCCACATTGCTTTATGCTCTAGCTCTACAGGCAAATGGTAGGACTTCCCATATACAAGTTGGTAGGGGGACATACCTATGGGAGGTTTGAATGCAGTGTGATAGGCCCATAGAGAATCATCAAGCCTTCTTGACCAATAAGTTTTGTTAGCATTAACAGTCTTTGCAAGGATTCACTTTCTCTCTCAATTTGACACCACAACTTTCCCATTGGACTGTAGGTGATAAGGAGTAGATACATTGTGACGGACTCCATATATCTCAAGTAACGCCATGAACAACTTGTTACAAAAGTGAGAACCTCCATCGCTTATGATTGCCCTTGGTGTACCAAATCTGGTGAAGATACTCTTTTCAGGAATGCGGTGACACACTTTCCTTCATTATTTGAAAGCGCAATTGCCTCCACCAATTTCGATACATAGTCAACCCCAACAAGAATATACTTCATCTCATGCGAACTCACAAACAGACCTATGAAGACAAGACCACAAATATGGAACAACTCAATTACCCATATCGGGTTCATAGGGAGCTCTTGCTTCTTTGAAATTTCTCC
The DNA here is from genome assembly GCA_029007595.1 of Solanum commersonii. Classification (NCBI taxonomy): domain Eukaryota; kingdom Viridiplantae; phylum Streptophyta; class Magnoliopsida; order Solanales; family Solanaceae; genus Solanum; species Solanum commersonii. The sequence continues at coordinate 495,467 of JAJTWQ010000233.1, read as the reverse complement.
TTCTCTTTTTCAACAATCACAAGACTTGGAGAAACCATGAGCATCTTGGTGGATGGTAGGCTAGTAATACCCATACTAAAAGATTTTATGAGCAATCCGAATACCACTATGGTGCCCACCAGCAGCTAATGAATGACATACCACTAGTATACTAATTGACGAGTCCACAAATTGGACTCATTTAGGGTTTTATTTTGATAGAAATAGTATCCTCCAATGCTTATTTTATCGTAATATCTGATGAAAACTCTTAAGTTTTAGGTATTTGAAGTTTTAGGGGAAGTGTCGCCCCCCCATTTCTTTGCAAAAAAGGGACTTTCGTCCTAACAACTCTTTTGGGCTTTTGGGTGTGATGAAGAGTCGCCACCTAACGAATTAAGGCGCGTTAGGGCACCTATCTAACTAAGGTCAACGAACCAGAGATCAGGGTAAGGGTTCAAATTACCTCGAGGGAAAGGTGTTAGGCATCCCTCGAGGTCCACAAATGTGCGTTCCGGCCGTATCTCATGCAATTTATGAGGGGGTTACAAGTAGCAATTAAGGTCACTTCATGATTGGTTATTTATTAAACGTGTTTACTAGGTGATAACTAACATTTAAACAATTAAGATCACTTTATTTATTTGATCAATTAAGCATGCAACACTAAGTGATAACATAATACTAAACAATTAAGGGTACTTTAGTTATTTTAATTAATTAGTTAAGCATACAAGACTAAATGATAACATAATAACAAAACAATCATGGGTACTTTAATTATTTTAATTAATTAGTTAAGCATGCAAGACTAAGTGATAACGTAATAACAAATAAATATTAAACAATTAATAAAGAGATAAGCGAGGAGACATAAATTGCGCAAGTAGATAAACAAACAAGTGTTTATATTTTATTTAAACTACCCCAAACAATTATAATTATAAACAAATAAAGGGACAAAAGGAAAGGGAGACTCTGAAAGACTTTACGAATCAGCACTCAACTTTTCTTTATTTTTTTATAGGCTTCCGTGTAGGGACAGACAAAACCAAGGTTTGTCGCTTTGAGCCTGAGTCGATGTCATCATCTGCGTAGGGCCTGAACTACCCCTACCCCACCTTCCACATGCATAACGTCCTAAAAGGTGCCTGTCATCCCCACTTAAGGTCTAAGAGGCATTGAACTACTATCAGGAAGGGTTTAGACTGAAATAAATTCCTAATAGACCTACCTAGACACCAAGTCAAATAATTAGGATGACACTTAGCACATAAAGTCTCATATTAGCCTCTAAATTTTATTAAGCATGCTGGCAACCACAAGTGATTGTGAAAAAGTCTCATGCTAAGTGTGTGAGCATACAAAAACATACAAGCATTAAGACAACAACAATGAGTTAAACAAGCGGAATTATTAACAGATAGTTCTAAAAACATGCAGATAATTATTTAACTGATTTAAAGGGCAGAAAATTACTACAAATGCAGAAAGTAGCTTTACTGATTTTAAAAGAGTGGCCTAACAGTTTCCAGGATGCAGAGAATATTTAAAGCAGCAATAGATATTTACTAATTTTAAAGGTGGCAAAAATATTACAAAAACGGATTTTAGTTATCGACTGATTTTTAAAGGGCAGAGATATTATTAAAAATAGTTTAAATATAATGCAAAATCTGATTCATTTTAAGTAGGTTTTAAAACAGTCATTAACAACAAAATTGATTTTATTTGCAATTTATCTAAATGGGGGGGGGGGGGGGGAGATAATGGCCTGTAGGGAGCTTGTTTATTAAACTTATTTTTTAGTGGCAGAACAATTATATCACAAAATTGATTAACATTAGCAAAAATATTCACAACAAAATGTGATTCAGTTGTTTGACATACTGGAAATTAATTAATTTGATTTTAAGTAGCCACAAAAATGCATTGTAGAAATTGTTTAACAGTGTGCAGAAAATGCGGCATAATTAATTCAATTATTTACCATGCTGAAAATTATTAGATTATGATTTTAGCAAGCTTATTTATTTAAACTAAATAATTTAATTTTATTAATTACATCCTATAGGCATGGTTTCTAAATGTGAACATGCTGGAAAGTCTTTAGCATACAAGGGTTTACTAACATCTGTCTAATTAATTGAAGGGCTAAAATTACTAGAGACTGACTTTAGCATGCAAATTTATTAGTGTAATTATTTTGAAGCTAATTAATATACCTAAAGTTACTTAATCATGATTAGTTAAGCATGCTAAAAAAATCACAGATTATATGTAGATCTCCACATAGAAAGCAAGAAGATATCACATAAGCATCTTTCCAGATTTAGCAAAGACTAAATTAATTTAATGCATGCTGACTGATTTTAAGATTCAAAAGAACGAAGTTATAGACAAACAAATGCTTGGTTTTAGACCAATTATTTTAAGAGATAATATAACTTATATTTTATTTATGTGGTTAGTGAATATAGACAGATTATATTAAACAATCACAAGTAGTAAATTTAAACAAAAGAAGAGTAAACAATTAGCACATATTCCCCTCCCCCTTAGACTATCCCCCAAGTTATATCATATCTATAGGGTTTAGAGAGTTATACAAAATATTACAAACCCGAACCAAAGCGAATAGTAAACGACATAATACAAGCCAAAATAAACTACTAAAGAACAATGACTTATATCCGGTATCCCGCCCTAGGCGACTCTTCATGTCTTGAACTTGAGTTGAAAATCTGTTAAACATAATAATACCAAACACAAGATCATAGCATAATAATAACTATATAGAAACATAACAAATATTCATAACAAACACATGAATTTCAAACGAGTCATAGAACACATAAGATCACACACTGACAATGAAGGGATAAGGAAACTAACCTAGATGCTTCCTTTTTATTTATTTTCGAACACATAACAACATTCATAATCAATGCGGAAGGAGAGTTAAACTAAGGGAGGAACAACTAACCAATTAAGCAGAATATGTTTATCAGCAATGAAGTATTTAACAAGATCTCCAAACCATAACAACAACAGAGCAAAAGAAAGCTTAAAGTTTACCAAAATCTTCTTCCTTAAAGAGCCGAGGTTTTTTTTTTGTTTAAGTGTAGAGCATGAGTGAGTGTTCAACCGTGAGTAGTGTGTCTTTCTGATGATTAAAGTATATCAACAATAAGAAGAGGATCTCTTTTTATTGTGAGTAGAGGGCATAATAAAGGAAAGGGATCAATTAATATATTTTCCTTATTCAAAAGAAAACAAATCAAATTTAATTTACCAAATATAAACAAATAAGAAAATGTCAATTTTAATTAAAGCAACATGAATCAATTACCAGAAATCAATGCAATAAAATAAAATCAAGCCAAAGTGGACTGACTACCTTCAAGGAAAGAAAATATATATACAGCCCACATAAGTCATAATAGTGATAAGCTAACAGATTAATATACACTTGCCATATGCAATTAAGTATAAATTTATTTCTCGCAATTTGCTCGTAATGAAGCCAATATCAATTAGTGATTCTGCTAATTGCCAGATTTTATTCATATGCAAAAATTATATCCCATGTTAAAAAACCTATATCTTACACGCATGAATTCCGCCGTAAATAACTCAGTCTCATGCCAGAGTTTACTACTCGCAGTGAAATAGTCAACATACTAAAATGTTACCACAAAATTTAAAGTACCCGAAACCTTGTCGAACTAAACATGAATGGGATTATTCTATTAATTAATGGCAAATAGTTATTCACAATGAATCAAGGGAAGCTCATTCTTAAAATGAGGAAATCATAATGGTAGTAATCTAGGTACAACATTTGGCTAATTTGAGCAAATTGGAGAACACGAAATCTCAAGAACTGACAGCCCACACATATAATGATTTAATACTAAAAAAAATTAAATAAAAATTCATATCTGGGACAGATCTGTAGAAATCTGTCCCTATCAGAACGCTTCACTTTTAATGGCATAGCGATGCTAGTTCGCCAGATTAGCCGGTGCTAGGAGAAAAGAGGGGAGCCAAGCTCGCCGGAGTTGTTGCTGGCTGATCTCGCTAATCGAAGTCGCTGCTGCTGGTGTCCTTCGCCGTGCACTGCTGCTGTTGTCGCCGGCAAGAACTGCTGCCAGCGATAGAGGCTCGCTGGTGGTCCTCGCTGAGCTGGTTGCTGTGTCGGCTGCTGGTCGCTGCTGTTGCTATTGTTGTCGCCGGTTGGAGCTGCTGGTTCTCCGGTCAGAATTGCTGGAGCTGTTGGTTCGCCAGTCTTGCGAAGAGAGGAGAAGAAAGAGAAGAGGAAGGGAGAAAGAAAGAAGAGGTAGAGGGAGAGAAGGCATTGGAGCTGCTGCCCTCCCCTTACGTTGACGCTGGTCCGCCGCTCTTCGCCGGCTGGAGGAGAATAGAGATGGGGAGGCGGCGGTTTGCTTGGAGAGGATAGGAAGAGAATGAATAATGTTTTAGGGTTGGGTTCTTTTAGGTTAAATTAGGAAATAAGGGTAGGTTTGATCTTAACCATTGGATTAGAATAAGATGAGCGGCTAGGATTAAATTTAAGGATGAACAGACGAGATTAAAATGAATGGGTCTTGAGAGTTGAATTGGGATGGTCAAAATTGAAATAAAAAGTAGCTATAATTGAAATAAAATTGGAATTGAATAGGCTAGAATTGGAATGAATTAGAATAAAATGGGCTACAATTTAAATAATATTTGAGGAAAATTAAAGAAATGCTATCCAATTAAAGTACTATAAATATTATAATAAAAATCACTTAAACTTTGAAACATTTGAAATAAAATAATTATTTTGAGTTTTACTAATAATTTTTAGAAATCTCTTTATAATATTCACGATAATTTTATAAAACATGCATACTAAAAGATACAATTTTTAGACAAATCGATTAAAATTTTAAATATTTTTTTGTGAAAAATACGTATTTAACCGAATAGTACTTTCGAAAAGGTTAACAGTTGGTCAAAATTGGGTGTCAACAGGAAGCATGGGCACTTAGGCGAAAAAAGAAACAAAAAGGCTGGAAAGAATGAAGAAGCTGAAGCTTGAGCATCGCCAAGCATCTTTGGCGATTCGCCGAAAGGATAGACTCCGCCTTTTGTTCCGGTACGCAAAGCCTTGAAGGAAGAGGATGAAAAAGGCGATGAAAAAAGCACTCGGCGCTTCGCCAAATAGTTTTACAAAGCAGTACTATACCGCCTAATGGTCTAGAACGTGAAGACGCTGAAGTCAAGCACTAAACGGCGATGAGATAGATGATGGGAGAGTCACCGAGTCACTCGACGAACTAGACTAACTTCACTGAGCTATCCACCAACACTAATTTTTGATAACTATAAATACTAAACTTGTTATTAATTTTAGAAGTTCTGAACCATTATTATTACTTTCACAATAGAATAGTACTTTTTAGATATTTTTCTCTCAAGTTTTGAAAGGGTTTTGTGGGAGACTTGAAGAGATAAGGATTTCATCTTCCCCAAGTTGGAAGTGAGTCTTCTCCATTCTTCTTCCTTTGCTTAAATCAAGGTTTAATTTCTTATACCCATTTGATTTTAGTATCGTTTTAGGTGTATTTTGTTATTTCTTGATGTGTGGCTAAAACCTCCCATTCTTGGGTGTGATTTAGCAAATATGTGTTGATATTGTTGTTGAGTCTTGCTTGCTAATAGGTTAGATGTATTTTAATGGTGATTTTACCTAGTGGTTGTGGTTTATTCTAAAGGATTTGTAGTTGCAAATATAAAGCCACCCATGTGTTTTCAGCTTGCCCGAGAGGGAGGTCGCGAAACCAAGACCACTAGACTCATGACCTAAGGAGTGGGTCGACATGAGGTTCATGAGAGTCAGTGAGGTAAAGCATAGGCTGGTATTCATGCGACATATGGGTGTCTAAGAGGAACACATTTGAAATGGGGTAAGCTGCTGAAACGACCCAAAAAGTTCCTAAAAATGTGCTTCGGAAGTTACCGGAAACTTGTTTTAGCTATATCTAAAAATCCATTTTGCTTTTCGAAAATCTGACTTCATATTCTTGTTTAGGGGGTCAAATTGAGTGGGAAATGGGTCTAACCCAAATTTTAGAGCAACCGTATCAAAATCCAAAATTTTCAAGTGAAGCCTTTTTCGAGGGTCTAATTTGGAGGGTCATATCTCCTAGCACACAAATAATTGGGTGGTTCATAACACATCCATGGAAATCCCATTGAGTTAGCTACCCAACGCACTTCGTTTCACCTCATTCGGAGTTCGGACGAAGAAGTTATGCCCATTTTCGTAAGATCTGTCCGTGCAGGAAATGCAATTTCCTGAGAGCGAATTTACTGTTCATCCGCCTCATTTTTTTTTCTAAGTGTTGGACCCGTTTTTCCAAGGGCATATTTTATTTCCTATATAGCATTAATTCAATTCCCATCTCTAAAACATTTCCCAAAATACCTCTCCCATACTTAGACACATTTTCTCTCAAGAACCCTAATCCAAAACCTTCCTCAAGATTGAAGAGATTCTTGCTCCAAGTTCCAAGCTTCCATTGAAGACACTCTCAAGACCTTCATAAAAACTCAAGGTATGTGGTGTTGAACTCATAAGTCCTTCCACCCAGACTACCTAGTCTCTATTCTACTCACTAATTCATGATTTAAGTTGAGATTCATAAATTAGTCTTGTTCCTTGTATTAATTTTCTGCATAGTGAATTCTAGCATGAAAAGTGATTGTTTTGAGTATGTTGTGACTCTAGAACTTGAATCTAAACTTGGAATTGATGTGGAGATTTTTTTTCATGTGGTCTTGTGGGTGTTAAAAGGCGTTGTTGCAGGTTGCTCACTGGTTTTGCTGCATAATTACTACCCTATTTTCCATGCTCTTTGACCCCATTACATGCCTTCAAGGTGTTTGATAAAATGTCCAATTATGGAGAATTGATGAATTGATGCTTTAAGGTTTGAGTTATGAGATGTATGGCATTCCAGAGATGTGTTGATGACAAACTAATCTTGTGTATATGTTCATTCCATACATGAGATTGCATTAGAGTCTAATGTGAATTTCCTATATAAAGTGTTGCATGACCATGCCCGGTCCGGGGGAAAAGAACCGAATAACTATGTGAAGGGTTTATACCTCACCACCTAAGATGCTTGGGGTGTGACCAACATCAACCATGTGAGGGGTTTATACCTCACCACCTAGGATGCTTGGGGTGTGACCAACATCAACCATGTGAGGGGTTTATACCTCACCACCTAGGATGCTTGGGGTGTGACCAACATCAACCATGTGAGGGGTTTATACCCTGCCACCAGGGTGTCCGGGTGTAAACGACATCCCCCATCCTAAGTTGGGGTTATAGATTGGTTGGATCATGCACACACATATGATATCTACTATTAGTATATATTTACGTAAACATGTTTTGACTTCACTTTGATCATGCATCCTCATATTGTTATTCATTATGCCTATGGAACTATTTCTTGCATTTCGATTGTGTCCTTGTCTATTGTTGTATTGCACCCCGCATACTTAGTACATTCCAAAGTACGAACACATATTTTGCCTACATGATGTCACTATGTAGGGACCGGAGCTGCTCTTGATCCTTTTCTCCATCCACGTCGCTAGTACGGTGCTTATCCGAGTTTATTGGTGAGTCCTCAATGATTCGAGGGCTATGTTATGTTTCCTACTCCTATGTTTTGAGACTTTAGCTTGCAATTATATTTTGACTATGAGGGGAGCCGGTAGTATGTCATGGCCCCCGTCCTATCTATGTATGTAGAGGTGTGCGTTGGACAAGTATTTTGTAAATGAGCTTGACTCTTATTCTATGATGTTATTTTGAAATGGTTTGCCCTTAGTCCCTAATTCCCGTTATTTAATGTTGAATGTACTTCCGCGACCGATGAAGTGTGATGACAAGTTTGAGAGGCTTGGTTGGGGTTCCTTCGGGTTCCTCATTTGCCATGTCACGTCTAAGCCCTAGGCTTGGGTCGTGACAAACTTGGTATCAGAGCACTAGGTTGTTAAATCCTCGGAGTCCAACACACCACGTTGGATAAAGTCCTAATCATTGTTGTGAAGCGTGCCACGACTATGAATGGGAGGCTACAAAATATTTTAGAAAAGATTTCCCTTCTTCATCTTCTATGTCGTGCTTAGAGTGTAATAAGGTGATTCCCCCCTAACGCTTGTTCTTTGGATTGCTAGATCATCATGCCAAACATGTGGGGAAGACGGGCTCGATCACCGGAAGAGCCACCCACCAATGGTGAGCTCCATGATGCACTCACCACGCTTGCACAAGTGGTAGCTAACCAAGTGCAACAAGGAGCCCAAACTCCTCGAGCTACCACCCCGGGGGAAAGGGTGAGAGATTTCATGAGGATGAACCCTCCGGTCTTCCATGGTTCAAAGGTGGATGAGGACCCGCAAGTGTTCATCGATGAGGTATGCATTATCTTGACCATTATGGATGTTGGTGCTTGTGAGAAGGCGGAGTTGGCGGCCTACCAACTCAAGGGGGTTGCTCAAATTTGGTTTGATCAATGGAAGGGTGAGAAAGGTAATGGCTATGTGGTGTTGTGGGAGGAGTTTAAACTTGCTTTCCTTAATAGGTTCTTCCCTCTTGAGCTTAGGGAGGCAAAGTTGGTGGAGTTCATGAACTTGAAGCAAGGAGCTATGAGTGTGAGGGAGTATGCCCTCAAATTTGTCCAACTCTCCAAGTATGCACTTTACTTGGTGGCCGACTCTAGGTCAAGGATGAACAAATTTGTGATGGGTGTATCCGACTTGGTTAGTGAGGAGTGTCGGTCCGCTATGCTCATTGGAGATATGGATTTGTCTCGGTTGATGACTTATGCCGAGCAAATGGAGGAGGAGAAATTGAGGAAGAGAAGGGGGCACGAGGCCAAGAGGGCCCGATTGGAGAATAGGTTCCCTAAGGGTGCTAGATTTCATCAAGGCCGAGGAAACCCTCATGTCAACCGGGGATTTACTATCAATGTTCCTAGACCTCAAGGGAGAGGTGAAGTGGGTTCTATGGATGTATGCCCTAAGTGTGGGAGGAAGCATGGTGGTCCTTGCATGAAGGGTTCGGGTGCTTGCTTTGAATGTGGAGAAGTGGGTCACAAGAGGTTTGAGTGTTCCAAGATCCGCAACAAGGTCCGAAATGCTAACACTACTCCTTTGGGTAGAGGTGCTTTTCAAAGTGGTGCCCCAAGGCACAATCGATTTTATGTTTTGCATGGTAGACAAGGTGTTAATGAGACTCTCGATGTGGTGACCGGTATGTTGCAAATCTTTGATCTTGATGTTTATACTTTGATTGATCCGGGTGCCACCCTTTCCTTTGTTACCCCCTTAGTTGCTAGAAAATTTCATGTCGAGTCGAAATTATTGCATGAGTCATATGAAGTATCTACTCCCATTGGTGTCTCTATTGCTGCTAGAAAAGTGCATAGAAATTGTCCGATTTGCATATTGAATAAGTTGTTGTCTTGTGATCTTGTTGAGTTGAATATGGTGGATTTTGATGTTATTCTTGGGATGGATTGATTGCATGCATATTATGCTTCTATTGATTGTAGGACTCGTAAAGTCAAGTTCCGATTTCCTAATGAACCCGTCCTTGAGTGGGAGAGTCGGAATATTGTGGTGAAGGGGAAATTCATTTCTTGCATTAAAGCCCATAGGTTGATTTCCAAAGGGTGCTTGTACCATATTGTGAGAGTCAATGATGTGGAGTCTAAAGTCCCTCCTATTGAGTCTATTCCGGTTGTTAATGAGTTTCTAGATGTCTTCCCAAAAGACCTTCCCGGTGTCCCTCCCGAAAGGGAGATAGGTTTTGTTATAGACCTCCTTCCCGATACTCAGCCTATTTCTATTCCCCCTTACTGTATGGCCCCGGCGGAGTTGAAAGAGTTGAAAGAGCAATTAAAAGATTTGTTAGAAAAGGGGTTTATTAGACCTAGTCATTCTCTATAGGATGCTCCGGTTTTGTTTGTGAAGAAGAAGATGGGTCTCTTAGAATGTGTATTGATTATCGACAACTTAATAGGGTCACCGTCAAGAATAGGTATCCTCTTCCAAGGATTGATGATTTATTTGACCAATTGCATGGGGCTAGTCACTTCTCTAAGATTGATCTTCGGTCCGGGTATCATCAAGTGAAGGTGAGGGAGTGTGATATTCCCAAGACGGCCTTTCATACTAGGTATGGGCACTATGAGTTTGTGGTGATGTCTTTCGGGTTGACTAATGCTCCGGCTATCTTTATGGATTTCATGAATAGGGTCTTCAAACCCTACCTTGATTCTTTTGTGGTGGTGTTTATAGATGACATCTTGATCTATTCTCGGGGTGAGGAAGAGCACATGAGTCACTTGAGGGTTGTACTCCAAAGATTGAGGGAAGAGAAGTTGTACGCTAAATATGAAAAGTGTGAGTTTTGGTTGAAGGAAGTTGCTTTCTTAGGCCATGTGGTGTCGGGGGATGGTATTAAGGTGGATCCTAAGAAGACCGATGTTATTAGGAATTGGCCTAGACCTTTGACCCCGTCGGATATAAGGAGTTTCTTGGGTTTAACGGGTTATTATAGGAGATTTGTGGAAGGGTTTTCTTCTCTTGCTTCTCCTATGACTAAGTTGACTCAAAAGAAGGCTAAATTTGTGTGGTCGGATGAGTGTGAGGAAAGCTTCCAAACTATGAAAGAAAGGCTTGTGTCCGCTCTTATTTTGTCACTTTCGGATGGGTTAGAAGGTTTTGTTGTTTATTGTGATGCTTCTCGTATTGGTTTGGGTTGTGTGTTGATGCAAAGTGGTAAGGTTATAGCTTATGCTTCTAGGCAACTTAAGGTTCATGAAAAGAATTACCCAACCCATGATCTTGAATTGGCCGCCGTGGTTTTTGCTTTAAAGATTTGGCGTCACTATTTGTATAGGGTGCATGTTGATATCTTCACCGACCGTAAGAGTCTCCAATATGTGTTCATGCAAAAAGATCTTAACTTGAGACAAACGAGGTGGTTAGAGTTCCTTAAGGATTATGATATGAGTGTTCACTATCATCCGGGGAAAGCTAATGTGGTGGCGGATGCATTGAGTAGAGTGTCCATGGGTAGCTTGGCACATGTGGAGGAAGGTAGTAAATAGTTGGCTAAGGAGGTCCATCGGTTGGCCAAATTGGGAGTTAGGTTAGAAGGGGTGGATAGTGGAGGAGTAGTTGTTGTTGATGGTTCAAGGTCTTCCTTGGTTGATGAGGTGATAGCCAAGCAAGATCTTGATCCTTCTTTGGTGGAATTAAAGGCTTCGATGAGTAGTGGTAAGGTGGAGGTTTTCTCCCAAGGGGGAGATGGTGCCCTTAGGTACCAAGGTAGATTATGTGTTCCTTGTGTGGATGGTGTGAGGCAAAGAATCCTTGATGAGGCTCATAATTCTGTTTATTCTATTCATCCGGGGTCAACAAAGATGTATAGAGACTTGAGGGATGTGTATTGGTGGGGCGATATGAAGAAGGACATTGCTAAATTTGTTTCGGGTTGCCATAGTTGTCAACAAGTCAAGGCCGAACATCAAAGGCCGGGTGGCCTAACTCAAGACATTGAGATACCTACTTGGAAGTGGGAAGAAATCAACATGGATTTTGTAGTGGGCTTGCCCAAGACTAGAAGAGGTTTTGATTCGGTTTGGGTGGTGGTTGATCGGATGACAAAGTCGGCTCATTTCCTACCGGTTAAAACTACTTACGGGGCTGAAGAGTATGCCAAGTTGTACATTCATGAATTGGTAAGGTTGCACGGGATTCCCTTGTCTATCATCTCGGATCGTGGTGCCCAATTCACTTCTCACTTTTGGAAATCTTTCCAAAGGGGTCTTGGTACAAAGGTAAAGCTTAGCACGGCCTTCCACCCTCAAACAGATGGCCAAGCCGAAAGAACAATTCAAACCTTGGAAGATATGCTTAGAGCTTGTGTCTTGGAGTTGAAAGGTAGTTGGGATGATCATCTTCCTTTGATTGAATTTGCATACAACAATAGTTATCATTCTAGTATCGGTATGACTCCTTTTGAGGCACTTTATGGTAGACGGTGTAGATCACCGGTTAGGTGGTTTGAAGTTGGAGAGGTGGCCTTGTTGGGTCCGAATCTGGTCATGGATGCTCTTGAGAAGGTAAAGATGATTAGGGAGAGGTTGAAAACAGCCCAAAGTCGTCAAAAGTCTTATGCCGATGTGAGGAGAAGGGATCTTGAATTCAAAGTGAGTGATTGGGTTTATTTGAAAGTTTCTCCAATGAAATGTGTGGTTTGTTTTGGTAAGAAGGGAAAGTTAAGTCCTAGGTATGTCGGTCCTTATGAGGTAATAAAAGGGTTGGTAAAGTAGCCTATGAGTTGGAGTTGCCCAAGGAGATGGAATTAGTTCATCCGGTATTCCATGTATCGATGTTGAGGAAATGTGTTGGTGATCCTAACGCTATTGTACCTCTTGAGATTGTGGGTGTTGTAGAAGATAATATGACGTATGAAGAAGTCCCAGTTAAGATCTTAGATAGACAACTTAAGAGGTTGAGGAACAAAGAAGTGGCCTCCGTTAAGGTGCTTTGGAGAAATCAACAAGTGGAGAGTGCTACTTGGGAGGCCGAAGCAGACATGCAAAGACGTTATCCTAATCTATTCAATTCCACTCAAGCCAAAGGTATTAAATCAAGTCCTTTGTACTTCATTGAGTCTTACATTTTAACCCCTAGATCATTCATGTATATATATGTTTAAATTGATGAGTTATGGATGCTTTACACTAAGTTTTGAAATCTTGAAATGATGTTAAATAAAATTTTTGCATTCATGTTGGGGCTGATATGTTCTTGCTAAGTCTTGCCTTGTACGTCTCTTCCACATTCGGGGACGAATGTTCTCAAGGGGGAGATATTGAAACGACCCAAAAAGTTCCTAAAAATGTGCTTCAGAAGTTACCGGAAACTTGTTTTAGCTATATCTAAAAATTCATTTTGCTTTTCGAAAATCCGACTTCATATTCTTGTTTAGGGGGTCAAATTGAGTGGGAGATGGGTCGAACCCAAATTTTAGAGCAACCGTATCAAAATCCGAAATTTCCAAGTGAAGCTTTTTTCGAGGGTCTACTTTGGAGGGTCATATCTCCTAGCACACAAATAATTGAGTCGTCCATAACATATCCATGGAAAGCCCTTTGAGTTAGCTACCCAATGCACTTCATTTCATCTCATTCGGAGTTCGGACGAAGAAGTTATGCCCATTTTCGTAAGATCTGTCCGTGCAGGAAATGCAATTTCCAGAGAGCGAATTTACTGTTCATCCGCCTCATTTTTTTTCTAAGTGTTGGACCAGTTTTTCCAAGGGCATATTTTATTTCCTATATAGCATTAATTCAATTCCCATCTATAAAACATTTCCCAAAATACCTCTCCCATACTTAGACACATTTTCTCTCAAGAACCCTAATCCAAAACCTTCCTCAAGATTGAAGAGATTCTTGCTCCAAGTTCCAAGCTTCCATTGAAGACACTCTCAAGACCTTCATAAAAACTCAAGATATGTGGTGTTGAACTCATGAGTCCTTCCACCCATAGTGCCTAGTCTCTATTCTACTCACTAATTCATGGTTTAAGTTGAGATTCATAAATTAGTCTTGTTCCTTGTATTAATTTCCTGCATAGTGAATTCTAGCATGAAAAGTGATTGTTTTGAGTATGTTGTGATTCTAGAACTTGAATCTAAACTTGGAATTGATGTGGAGATTTTTTTTCATGTGGTCTTGCGAGTGTTAAAAGGCGTTGTTGCATGTTGTTCACTGGTTTTGCTGCATAATTACTACCCTATTTTCCATGCTCTTTGACCCCATTACATGCCTTCAAGGTGTTTGATAAAATGTCCAATTATGGAGAATTGATGAATTGATGCTTTAAGGCTTGAGTTATGAGATGTATGACATTCCAGAGATGTGTTGATGACAAACTAAACTTGTGTATATGTTCATTCCATACATGAGATTGCATTAGAGCCTAATGTAAATTTCCTATATAAAGTGTTGCATGACCATGCCCGGTCCGGGGGAAAAGAACCGAATAACCATGTGAGGGGTTATACCTCACCACCTAGGATGCTTGGGTGTGACCAACATCAACCATGTGAGGGTTTATACCTCACCACCTAGGATGCTTGGGGTGTGACCAACATCAACCATGTGAGGGGTTTATACCTTGCCACCACGGTGTCCGGGTGTGAACGGCATCCCCCATCCTAAGTTGGGGTTATAGATTGGTTGGATCATGCACACACATATGATATCTACTATTAGTATATATTTACTTAAATATGTTTTGACTTCACTTTGATCATGCATCCTCATATTGTTATTCATTATGCCTATGGAACTATTTCTTGCATTTCGATTGTGTCCTTATCTATTGTTGTATTGCACCCCGCATACTTAGTACATTCCAAAGTACGAACGCATATTTTGCCTACATGATGTCACCATGTAGGGATCGGAGCTACTCTTGATCCTTCTCTCCATCCACGTGGCTAGTACGGTGCTTATCCGAGTTTGTTGGTGAGTCCTCAATGATTTGAGGGCTATGTTATGTTTCCTACTCCTATGTTTTGAGACTTTAGCTTGCAATTGTATTTTGACTATGAGGGGAGCCGGTAGTATGTCATGGCCCCCGTCCTATCTATGTATGTAGAGGTGTGCGTTGGACAAGTATTTTGTAAATGAGCTTGACTCTTATTCTATGATGTTATTTTGAAATGGTTTGCCCTTAGTCCCTAATTCCCGTTATTTAATGTTGAATGTACTTCAGCGACCGATAAAGTGTGATGACAAGTTTGAGAGGCTTGTTTGGGGTTCCTTCGGGTTCCTCATTCGCCATGTCACGTCTAGGCCCTAGGCTTGGGTCGTGACAGTTGCCCGAGAGGGAACTTATTTCCATCTAAAGCTTAGCCTAGTCACTATTATCTTGCATATTTCCTATTGAAAGCATGTACTGAACTACTTATCTCAACTTGTATTGCGGTCACACCCCAAGAACCTTTCCCCATACTTGATTTTCTGGTTAATTTTTTCTATTTTTACTACTTGTGACAAAATCCCCAAATCGATATTTGACACTTTCATGTCGCCCTCTTTAATTTACTATGTTTTTACTCGTTAACATCTTTAGCTACGACTAGTTAGAGCTTAGTTTTATTTTTCTATCACTTCTCAAAACCACTCCCTTAGGACACGACCCCAACCTTTAATTGGGTTACTATACTATCGATGATCTTAGACACTCATACCGTAGGTTAGTGTCGTTGGTCACGATAAGCATCAAAATGGCGCCGCTGCCGGGGAGTGGTGTTATTTGAGAATTTTAGAGTAGTAAATTATTTATTTGCCTTAGTTGTATTCTACTTACCTAATTTTCAGTTTTGTTTTGAGTATTTGTGTGCCACAACAAGACATATGAGTGCAAATAGGGAAAATAGTTGCCAAGCGGGCCACTCAAGGGGTGGTGTTTTTCATTGATACGACATCAATGATTTTAATAGTGTTTATAACTCTGTCGACATGAACAAGTTGGGCGAAATTTGCATACCACAAGCTGACGAAAAAGTAATGTTTGAAGTTACCAACGCAACACTCCAACTCATATAGTCTAGAGGTTTATTTGGAGGGTTAGAGCATGAAGATCTGCACGAGCATGTACGAAGCTTTGTGGAAGTGTGCGCCCCTTTATAATTCAAGAACCTATCTCAAGAATCCATACGGTTCCACTTATTTCCATTATCATTGACCGGGGGAGCTACTAAATGGTGGGTTGAGCATCCCAACAACTCCATTAATTCATGGGAGGAGCTAGTTATGGAGTTTCACAAAAGATTCTTTCCCCCAATCAAGAATGATGAAGCTGAGAACGATATTCAGAATTTCAAGCAAAAAGAGGGCGAACCAATTCATGAGTCATGGATAAGGTTCAAGACATGTTTGCGTGAGATCGACACTGAAATCCCCATTATTCTGGAAGGCCATTCTTAGCCATCGGGAGAGCATTGGTAGATATTGAAAGCGAGAAATTGAAGTTTCGTGTGAACAATGATGAGGTGACCTTCAATATCTGTAAGTCTATGAAGCAACCAAGTAATATCCATGTGGTTTCTACTGAGGATATGATAGATGAGGCAGTGGCAAGTGTGAGACATTTAATGCACAAGAATGAACCCCTTGAATCTATACTTGCCAATTATGATGAATCCGAAGTTCAGGATTACGAGGAAGTGCTAGCTGCTTTATCAGGATTAGGTGCATTTTCAAGGAATCCAATCAAGTTAGATATCGACCTAAAGAACAGAGAAAGTCCTCCTGCAAAGCCATCAACAGAAGAACCATCAAATCTGAAGTTAAAATCCCTACCTTCTCATCTCAAATATGCCTTTTTAGGTGCCAATAATACTTTATCAGTAATTATCACGACCAATCTGCTTGAAAGGCACGTGAAATTTCTCTTTGAAGTACTGCAGAAGAATATAAAAGCTATTGGATAGACAATAGCCGATATAGTAGAAATTCCTCCTGGCATCTGTACTCACAAGATTCGGCTCGACAGAGAATGTAAACCTAGTGTGGAACATCAACAGAGATTGAACCCTCAAATGCAAGAGGTGGTGAAAAAGGAGGTCATCAAGTGACTAGATGCAGGATTGATTTACCCTATTGCAGATAGTAAGTGGGTAAGTCCGGTGCAATGTGTACCGAAGAAGAGGGGTATAATCGTCGTTCCAAATACAAAAGGAGAACTTGTACCAACAAAACTAGTGACTGGGTAGAGAGTATGTATGGACTACCGTAAGCTTAACTCATGGACCGAGAAAGACCATTTTCCAATGCCCTTTATGGATCATATGCTTGACCCATTATCAGAAAGAGGGTGGTATTATTTTTTTGATGGGTACTCCGGCTACAATCAAATCTCTATTGCACTGGAATATCAAATGAAAACCAATTTTACTTGCCCTTATGGAACATTCACATTCAAAAGGATGCCATTTGGGCTATGTAATGCCCCAACAACATTTCATCGTTGCATGCTATCTATTTTTGCAGATATAGTCGAAGACTCTATGAAGGTGTTCATGGACAACTTCTTAGTCTTATAGGATACATTCGAAGAGTGCTTGACCAACTTAGGACAAGTACTCCAAAGATGTGTTGAAGCAAATATGGTTCTGAATTGGGAGAAATGTCACTTTATGGTAAAAGAAGGTATTGTTCTTGGGTATAAAGTGTCACAAAAGGGGCTAGAAGTTGACAAGGCAAAAATTGAGGTCATCGAAAAATTACCCCCGCTAATCTCAGTAAAGGGTGTTCGCAGCTTCTTGGGGGCATGCAGGATTTTACAGAGGTTCATTAAAGACTTTTCAAAGATTGCACTCCCATTATGCAAACTCTTAGAGAAGGAAGTGAAATTTCACTTTAATGATGCTTGTGTGGCTGCATTCCAGTGTGTGAAAGAGAAACTAATATCCACTCCGATTATCATTAGCCTTAATTGGTCAGAATCTTTTGAGTTAATGTGTGATGCTAGCGGTATGGCACTGGGGGTTGTGTTTGGGAAAAAGTGTATCAAACTGCTTCATCCAATCTACTAGAAAGCAAGACTCTAAATAGTGCCCATCAGAATTACACGGTCACTGAACAAGAGTTGCTTGCAGTAGTCTATGCATTTGAAAATTTTAGGGCATACTTTTTAGGCACCAAAGTAATCATACACACTGATCATGCTGCACTCCAGTACCTAATGGAAAAGAAAGATGAAAAACCACGATTAATTAGGTGGGTACTGCTACTACAAGAATTTGATTTCGAGGTAAAAGATCGAAAAGGATGCAAAAATCTAGTGGCTGATCATTTATTAAGGTTGGAAGCAAGGGAGAATGTTGAGCATGAGATTGATATAGATGACTCTTTCGCCGATGAACGAGTGTTTGCAATATCCCTCAAACATACACTATGGTATGCAGATTTTGCCAATTACCTTGTGTGAGCTAATGCCGGATGAGTTGAATTTTTACCAACAGAAAATATTTCTGTTTGATGTTAAGAAGTACTTTTGGGATGAACTATACCTGTTCCGAGAGTGTGCTAACCATGTCATCAAAAGGTGTATCTCGAAAAAAAAGTGTTGGAAATTTTCCATGGTTTCCATACATCTCCAGTGGGAGGTCACCATGGTGGTATACGCACATCCACTAAAGTCTTTCAGAGTGGATACTACTGGCCGTCACTCTGCAAGGATGCGCATTAGTTTGCTAAGAAATGCTATAAATGTTAGCAACAAGACGGAGTGTTTAGAAGACACAAATTACCTCTCACTCCTATTTTAGAGGTCGAGCTATTCGATGTATGGGGGATTGATTTCATGAGACCATTTGTAAGCTCGTTTGGAAATAAGTATATCTTAGTGGCTATAGATTACGCTTCCAAATAGGTGGAAGCTGTCGCACTTCCAAACAACGAAGGTAAAAACGTAGTCCAATTCCTGAAATGCTACATCTTCACAAGATTTGGCACTCCGAGAGCAATCATTAGTGATGGGGGATCTCACTTTTGCAATAAGTGGTTCTCAATGGCACTGACTAAATATGGGGTGAAACACAAAGTCACAACTCCATATCATTCCCAAATAAGTGGCCAAGTCGAAGTGTCGAATAGGGAAATCAAAAGCATATTGGCAATGACAGTAAATGTCAATAGAACTGACTGGTCTAGGAAACTCGATGATGCACTACGGGCATATCGGATTACGTACAAAACACCTGTCGGGATGTCTCCATATCAGTTGGTTTGTGGTAAGGCTTGTCATTTTCCCATCGAGTTAGAATACAAAGCACTGTGGGCATTGAAAGCTTTAAATTTGAACTGGTCAAAAACTTTAAGGGAAAGAATAGGGCAACTGAACGAACTGGATAGATTGCGACTCAAATCATATGAATGTTCAGCCATCTATAAAGAGAAGATGGAAAAATGGCATGATTCTCAGATACTCAAGTGAGACTTCAAGGTAGGAGATTGGGTTTTGCTATACAACTCGCGACTTAGACTCTTCCCCGAAAAGCTCAAATCCAAATGGTCTGGACCGTTTAGAGTAAAATGAGTATTTATCAATGGTGCCATAGAAGTTGAAGATATGGAAGGACCTCCATTTATAGTGAACGGTCAATGTCTAAAATTGTATTTGGGGGATTATCAAGAGATTTCATTGGTTGAAGTGGTATATTTGGAAGACGCCTAAGGGCACTGCTGCGTCGTGCCGCAACGTGAACCAGGGCGCTGTTTGGGAGGCAACCCAAAAACCCCTTTAATTACTTTATTTTTATTATTTTCAGTACTTAATTCTTGGCAGTAGAATGGTATGTTGTTGGTGTAGGCGAAAGTACATGAAGTGTTTGAAAATGTGAAGAATGGCAAACAATAGATCCTATCGGCGAGTCGCCTAATGAATCGGCGAATCCAACCCTATCCGCCATTTAAATCAATGCATTATCAACGTTACAGTCTATAAAACGTGGTGAGATTTGTAGATAATTGCGACTCGCCGACCATTTCCGTGATCCCGTTGAAAATTGTCGTTTGGACCCTCACAATGACTTAAGATTCTATGAAAACCAATGAATCGAATGCTCACTCAGCAAATCACCAAGAGGTTTGGCTATCAGAACTAATGTCTCCAAGTGAAATCGGATGGATTTTTACAAGCCACAAGTTTATAAGTTCTATTTCATTCATTTTCTCTCCCTTCTTCATCCTATCAAACTCACACCCGCTCTCTAGCTTTTTATTTTTTGCTATTTGAGAGTATTTTAGCTGTTGATTTGTGCTCAGAGTTGGATTGCATTGCTACCTAGCAACCCTTTAGTATATATTCGGCATAAAAGATTGGTAACTAGATTTGAGGACAAATACTTTTTATTTGAGATGGTGTGAGGGCCCACCTTTTGTGTACTATTTAATGTTCGTATTCGGTGATTACATCTAGGCTGTTTTGTTTTAAATTGTGTTAATACTACTTTTTGTGGATGTTTGAGCTCATAACTCTGTTTTATTTTAATTGCAAAATGATTTTGACCCTTTCAAAATTTTTAAAATTTTTCACACACTTTGCCACCCCTCGCGAATTGAATATGGCTGTTCTTTTGCAAAAAATTAAGTCTCGTTTTTGATTAATACCGATGACTTGAATAGTGCTCTCAATTGAACGAACATGAATATACGGCTACAATGAGGCCAAATGAAGTTGTATAGACAATATGTGAACTCTTTGCATCTCGTTGTGATTAGCCATTTATCAAATTGATTCCCTTGTCATGACCGTTGCAAACTAGCGAAAGTGTGTGGTCTTGGTTGACTTTAGTGTCGATGCCTTGTGTGATTAGCTTGCTTTGAAACTTACATGAATAAACCTAGAATTTGCCCTGTTAGTATGATTGATTTAGAAAAGGTGTCTTGTTAAGATGATCTTAGGCAATTTAAAGCGTGTGAGCCAAAATTTGACATATACATCTTTTGTGGCCTACCCGTGAGTGTGTGAATCTCTTTTGAACACCCTTTGAGCCTTACCTTTCTTTGGAAGAACCTTGATGAACCCTAGTCCTTCTTGACCCACTACCTACAATCCTCTTAATTTGTGATTTAGTGAAAAGCCAACTTAGGCCAAAAGCCTAAGTTGGGGGTGTGGTGAAAAGGAAAAGGAGAAGTCAAGAAGTGCAAGAAAAGCCCCCCCTAACCCATGGGATTGCATAAGTGGAAACCCCTTCAATGCAAAAAAAAGGGGTACGAAGGAAATTGAGTTTCCAAGCAATCCATGAAGGTGAATAAACAGGTGACTTAGAAGCATTAGAAAAAGAATTTATGAAGGAGGAGAAGGGAATACCTTGAGGATACCACATCTCACGAGGATGAAAAAGTCACTAAGCCTAAATGACCATACCTTTACACTCATCCCCATTAGAATCCTTAAGAAGACCTTTTTCATCTTGAGTAAGCCGAATCAAAAGTCGATTGGAAAATAAGGGCAAACCTATGGGTGAAAACATGCATTATGTTCCTCTTTTTGAGTGTGAACGTTCCAGAACGTGAAGATGTTGAAGACAAGCACTAAACAACAATGAGACAGATGATGGGTGAGTCACCGAGTCACTCGGCGAACAAGACTAACTTCGCCGAGCTATCCGCTAACAATAATTTCTGATGGCTATAAATACTAAACTTGTTAGTAATTTTAGAAGTTCCGAACCATTATTATTACTTTCACAATAGAATAGTACTTTTCAGATATTTTTTCTCTCAAGTTTTAATGGTGATTTCACCTAGTGGTTGTGGTTTAATTTAAAGGGTTTGTAGTTGTAATTACAAAGCCACCCATGTGTTTTTGGCTTGCCCGAGAGGGAGGTCGCAAAACCAAGACCATTATAATGATGGCCTAAGGAGTGGGTCAACATGAGGTTCAGACCAAGAGGGTGAGCCCTAGTCCCATATCCTAACAGTCAACTCGAGAGAGTGAGTGGGGTAAGGCACGCTTGTCTTCATGCGGCAAATGGGTGTCCGAGAGGAATGCATTTGAAACGGGGTAAGTTGCCTGAGAGGGAACTTATTTCCATCTAAAGCTTAGCCTAGTCACTATTATCTTACATATTTCCTATGGAAAGCATGTACCCAACGACTTATCTCAACTTGTATTGCGGTCACACCCAAGAACCTTTCTCCATATTTGATTTTCTTGTTAATTTTTTCTATTTTTACTACTTGTGACAAAACCCCCAAATCGATATTTGACACTTTCGTGTCACCCTCTTTAATTTACTATGTTTTTACTCGTTAACATCTTTAGCTACGACTAGTTAGAGCTTAATTTTATTTTTCTATCAATTCTCAAAACCACTCCCTTGGGACACGACCCCAACCTTTAGTTGGGTTACTATACTATTGACGATCGTAGACACTCATACCGTAAGTTAGTGTCGTTGGTCACGATAAGTGTCACTAATCATCTCAACCTCGGGTACGTAACGATGAATAATCTCATCAGCACAAACATGAAATAAGGAAGGCTCATCCAAAAGAACTTCTTCACATCATACATGAACTTTTTCCTTTGGTGAAATAACAAATCCAATGGAACCAAATAGCTTGCCAATTAGTTAGCAAAATATTCGAACCTAGTGATAAAGATCATAAGAAGCAGCCAATACTTGTTCATCTGGGAATGCATCATTAATCTCAACCCCATCTCCTAAATTGAGCATAACTTCCTCCTTTTTTCTAGACAAATGGTTGGCAACCTATTTTTTTGTTCCCTTTTTATCCTTCACCTCAAATGGAACTTTTGCATTAACAATACCCATCTAATCAATCTCGGTTTTGCATCTTTTTTAGGCATCAGATACCTCAATGCAGAATGGTCAGTATGCACTATGACATTAGTACCAATCAAGTAGGATCGAAAATTCTCGAATGCAAAAACCACTACAAGGAGTTCCTGTTCAGTCACAATATAGTTCTTTTGATCCACATTCAGAGCTTTACTGGCAAAATAAATCGGGTGAAGAATATTCTCTCGCATCTGTCCCAATACCACACCAAGCATCACCCCACTCCCATCACACATTACTTCAACTGTTGCCCCCAATCCGGTGAAATAATGTTAGGTGCTGATACTAACCTTTCTTTCAATTCTCCAAATGCTCTCAAAAAAGCATCACCAAAATCAAACTCACACTCCTTTTCGAGTAGTTTGCACAATGGATGTATAATTTTTGAAAAATCTTTTATGAACCTCTGGTAAAAACCTGCATGCCCAAGAAAACTTCTAACACCTTTAATAGAGATAGGTGGTTGAAGCTTTTCTATTACCTCAACTTTGGCTCTATCAACTTCAATACCTTTCTCAGAATTCCGATGAACCTGAACTATACCCTCTTTCACCATGAAGTGGCACTTTTCCTAATTGAGCACAACATTACACTGTTCATATCATTTTTGTACCTCAACCAGATATATCAGAAAAACATCAAATGAGTCACCTACCACAAATAAATCATCCATAAATACCACAATCATGTCCTCCACCATAGCTGAAAATATTGACATCATACACCGCTGAAAGGTCACTGGAACATTACACAACCCAAATGACATCCTTTTGAAGGCGAAAGTCCCATACAGACAAGTTAAGGTGGTTTTCTATTGATCTTCCAGAGCTATGGAGATTTGATTGTAGCCCGAGTACCCATCTAGAAAAAATACCAACCCTTACAAGAGAGACGATCCAACATTTGATACATGAACGACATAGGGAAGTGATCTTTCTCTGTCCATGCATTTAGCTTGTGGTAGTCCATGCATACTCTCCAACCAGTCACCGACCTCATCGGAACAGGCTCATTGACTAGGTGCAGCTTGAACTGCAAATGTGCTTCTACTAGTGTTCGCCTTTGTAGCTCTCCATGCCTTATTATTCCAGGAAATATTCTCTAGTTTCCCATCGATCTCCCTAAAAGTGCACTCAAAATATGATCCTCCAGCAATAGTGTCCAGGACAACCTTTCCATTGTCATCCTAACCTCTGTAGAAGTACTCCTTGTGTGACTTATTATCTGCGCGGTGATTTGGAATACTTCTTATGAATGCAGTGAACCTATCCCATGAACTACTTATAAACTCTCCAGGTAGTGCTACAAAATTACTCAGTTAATCCTTGTGATTTAGCTTCTTAGACACCGGAAAATACTTTACCATGAAAACCTTATGCAATTGGTCCAATGTAGGAATCAAATTATGTGGAAGCTTAGTGAATTACACCGCTGCATCACCGGTCAATGACAGAGGGAAGACTCTCAAACCTATGCCATTCATAACCAATTCCAGTTGTCCCACACAACTTTTGCAGACACTTCTCAATTTAGCCATGTGACTATGTGGATCTTTCGAAGCTAGACCAAAAAACAACCCTCTTGGTGTAAGCATTTGTATCAGACTTCTGGTCACTACAAATGTATGCCCTGGAGGTAGAGGAGGAAGAACAATACGTCCTTCTGATTCAATTGTATTGTAGTCGACCCTGTAGTTATCACGCAACCTAGGTGTTGGAAAATTCTATACCCTCTCTGCATCTCCGATTAGATTACAACCACAAACCTGAGCGTTCACATTACCAACTCCAAAAGGTTGCACTTCTTCTCCATCATCATGCTCCTCTATGATTGGATTAATATGGACCCCTAGATTTTCTATTTTTCTCAAAGTCTTGCTTAGTTCAGGATAATATGGGTCAATGGTTTACCTCAAATCCATGTACTTGGCATACACTAGAGTAGAAACCTGTAAATCAAAATCTAAAATAAGAAAATACTTGACTAAAGTTCAATAATGTAGTTAACCATAATCTAAAAGCCGTATTCCCCGGCAGCGGTGCCAAAATTTGATATGATTAAAATACACCTCCCTAAAGAAGTATAACTGATCGTAACCAAATTAAGAACACAACTTGTAGGTTGGGGTCAATCCCACGAGGAGTATGGTTCAGACTTAAACTTAACTCACTATTATAGATGTTTAGTCAAACTATTTACGAGACAAGTAAACAAAAAGGGGGGGGGGGATTTTGTAAGTAAGTAACAAATTGTTGATAAAGTAACAAGTAAACAAGATTCAAACTTTGAGTTATCAATATGAGAGAGAAACTAGGGTATATGTGTTCCCCACAAGCTTTTAACGCAACAATCCTAATAATAGTAATCCTTTCCTAGTGTTTTACATGCAAAGTTGGTAAGTTAGGTATCCCTAAGTTATTGGTCCTCCAATTAGGGAATTTCACCACATACCTTGGTCCGGCTACGGGTGTATGCTTTACTAACCTTTACCTATTACCTCATATTAGTCATCACGTGAATGTATGGCTTAGTTTTCATCTTCCCTCCAATTGACATTAGACTATTAGATCGTATCCACTAAATCTCTATTGTTAATTCTTTTCTCATTCACTACCTCCTTGGCCCGGTAAGTAGAAACGAGGAAAGTTCTAACGTTGGCCACCATTAAAAAGACTTCTAAATGAAAGAATTAATAGTACATGCATAAACACTATTCAAGAATTACTTAATTATTATTCAAACTTTGTTAATTGTTCATGGTTCCTACAACCGTAGTTGTGGATTTAGATACTTATGCTTGAGAGTTCACAATTCATAATTAGATAAGAAGAATTAATGAACTTACAAGTAGAATTGTTGAAACACAAAATCTTTAATTGAATTCCAAAGCAAAAATTATATAAAACAAAATCCGGAAAGTTAATTGCTAAGAGTTTGTAAAATAATTCCTACAGAACAAAACTTAGAAGCATAGAGTAATGTCTAACCCCCAAAAACGAGGTTTATAACTCCTATTTATAGAAAACAAATCCTAACTTAAACACAAAAAATATAAGGAAATAAATTGCTGGGACACGACTTCTGTTGACGGCACGACATACGGATCGTGGGTCAACCTACGGTCCGTAAGTCACCCTCTGTAGCTCAACACTTAGAAAACTTCATCAGGTACTAGAACCTTCACTCACAGATTATCATCGACGGATATGTAGGATGGACTGTGGGTCAATCCTTCGTTTGCTCCATGGTTCCATTCTTGGTCAGACTTCCCTAATGTTCCACCTACGATGGGTTACCTACGGTCTGTGGACTGGGCTACGGTCCATCTTGGCATTTCGTGGACTGAGTACTGGAACTCTAATCCCCAGACCAGGACCTACGACTGCCCATCCTTTCATTTGACCTACGGTCCGTGGGTGGCTCCGTTGGAGGTCACTTCTGCGCTTTTCAGCTCGCATCTTCATCAACCGCATCCAAGCCTATTTCCTGCATATATTATTCACACAACATTAATTATAATACAAAATAGCCAAAGAAACACACAAACTCTATGTGAAACGTATCAAAAATACCGTGAACTCATGGTATATCAACTATGTAATTCATTACCTCACATTCTCCAACTCAAAAGCAATGCTCTACAGAATCTCATGGAGCACATATGTAATTCAATATCAAAAAGCACAATTTCAAGGATGAAATCTCCATTCCAAGTCAAGGCATGTTCAACAACTCATCTCTTTAAGTCTATAGGAAACTCATACTCCATGCACAACAATCACGAGGAAAATAATTCACATAAGTCATTTCCTTCACAACTTAAGCAACTCATGAACATGCATATAAAGAAAACATGAGAACATATAAAGATCACATGAAATTTAAACATAAAGCAAACTAAGAGGAAAATCATTACCTCAAGCTCGAATAGAAGGAAATAGATGAGAGTATTGGGACTTCATATCTGCCTCGGGCTCCCAAGTAGCACCCTCAACTAAGTGGTTTCTCCACAAAACCTTCACGGAAGCTATTTCCTTGTTTCTCAATTTCTTAACTTGCCGGTCTAAGATCTCAACTAGAACTTCCTCATATGAGAGGCTCTCAAAAACTCCCAACCCTTTGAGGGAAACTATCGATGTCGGTTCTCCAACACACTTCTTAAGCATTGAGACATGGAAAATAAGATGCACAATTGCCAACTAATTTAATAAATCAAGTTTATCAGCGACCTTACCAACACATCTCAAGATTTGATACGGGCCTACGTATTGGGGACTAAGTTTCCCTTTCTTCCTCAATCTCATCACACCCTTCATGTGCGAGATTTTCAAATAGACCCAATCACCAACCACAAAATGAAGGTCTCTTCTTCTAACATCGTCATAGGACTTTTGTGGGCTTTGGGAGGTTCTCAACCTCTCTCTAATGAGGTCGATTTTCTTCATAGCCTCATGAACTAATTCGGGTTCAATAAAACAACTTCATCCACTTATAACCTACCATAAATAGCTTAAAAGAGGGCCATGCCAATACTAGAATGGTAGTTACTATTATAGGCAAACTCTATTAGTGGCAAGTGACCATCCCAACTTCCCTTGAAATCAATGACACATGCTCTCAACATATCCTCTAAGGTTTGGATCGTTCTTTTCGCTTGCCCATCGGTTTGTGGGTGAAAAGCTATGCTAAGCTTAACCTTGGTACCAAGTCCCTTTTGGAATGACTTCCAAAACTGAGAAGTAAACTCAGTACCTCTATCGGATATAATGGACAAGGGCAGACCATGTAATGTTACCATTTTTGCCAGGTATAATTTGGTATAATCTTCCTCCGAATACGAGACCTTGATGGGAAGGAAATGTGCCAATTTCCTCATCCGATCGACAACCACCCAAATAGAATCATGTTGGCACCGAGTGGGAGGCAAACCAACTATAAAGTCCATATTTACGTCTTCCCACTTCAATGTGGGAATACTAATATCATGAGTTAAACCTCTCCATTTCTGATGCTCAAACTTTACTTGTTGACAATTTGGACATTTGGCCACAAATACCACAATATTCCTCTTCATCCCATTCCACCAATAGACTTCACGTAAATCATGGTACATCTTTGTGGCTCCCGGGTGAATGGAATACCACGAACCATGAGTTTCTACCAAAATTTGTTCCCTTAAGTCAGCCACATTTGGAACACATAACCGCCCTTGGTATCTAATAACCCATCTTCCCCTTGGAAGAAAGCCTCAACGGAATTCTTGAGGACCGCTTCTTTCAATTCCACATAAGTCAGATCAAGACTTTGGTTAGCTTTCATATGATTTACAAAAGATGATTCCGAACCATTAAGGACCATGCCACCAGCCTTGTTGGAATCTACTAATTGAACACCCAATCAGGCCAATCTTTGAACATCTCGTGCCAAAACTTTTCTATCATCATCTAGATGTGCACCACTACCAATATACAATCTACTAAGGGCATCCTCCACCACGTTTCTTTGTTGGGGTGATAAAGAAAACTCATATCGTAATCTTTCAATAACTCAAGCTACTTTCTTTGGCGAATATTCAATTTTTTTTGACTAAACACATATTGCAAACTTTTGTGATCGGTGAAAACATCAACCTGTACTCCACAGAAATAATTCCTCCTAATCTTTAAGTCAAAAATGATTGCCGCCAATTCAAGATCGTGAGTAGGATAATTCTTCTCATGGACTTTAAGTTGCTTAGAAGCATAGGCAATCACATTACCATTTTGCATAAGCACACATCCCAACCCAACTCTAGAGGCATTACAATATACCACAAAACTATCAGTACCTTCCGGTAAAGTCAACACCAGAGAGGAAGTAAGTCTATCTTTCAACTCTTGAAAACATTTCTCACAAGAATGTGACCATATAAACTTAGCCTTTTTTGGAGTCAAGGCCGTCAAAAGAGAAACAATGGAGGAAAACCCCTCAACAAACCTTCTATAATAACATGCCAAACCCAAAAAACTTCTAATATCAGTCGGTATAGAGGTCTAGGCCAACTCTTGACCGCATCCATCATAATTGAATCCACCTCAATACCCTTGCTTGAAACAATATGTCCTAAGAAAGCAACAGACCTCAACCAAAATTTACATTTACTGAACTTTGCATAAAGTTGTTGGGCCTTGAGGATTCGCAATACGATCCTCAAATGATCAACATGCTCATTCTGTTTTCGTGAGTAGATCAAAATATCATCGATAAACACAATAACAAATATGTCAAGATACTGTCGGAACACTCTATTCATCAAGTCCATAAACGCCACCAGAACGTTACTCAAATGAAAGGACATCACTAGACACTCATAGTGACCATATCGGGTTCTAAAAGTCATTTTTTTTAATATCTTCTTCTTTCACCCTCAATTGGTGATAACTCGACTGGAGATCAATCTTAGAGAAATAACTTGCCCCTTGAAGTTGGTTAAATAAATCATTTGTCCTTGAAGAGGATACTTGTTCTTAATGATCACCTTGTTCAATTGTCAATAATCAATACACATACGAAGAGATCCATCTTTCTTTCTCACAAACAAAACCAGAGCACCCAATAGAGAGATACTTGGTCGGATGAAACCCTTATCCAACAAATCTCTCAATTACTTTTTCAACTCCGTTAGTTCTGCTAGAGCCATTCTATAAGGAGGAATAAATATAGGTTGTGTATCTAGGAGAAGGTCAATACTAAAGTCTATTTCCTTTTTGGGAGGAATACCGAGTAGATCATCTAGGAACACTTCCAAAAACTCATTCATAATAGGAACTGACTCAAGCCTAGTGGTTTTGGAATCCATATCCCTCACCCTAACTAGATGGTACAAACAACCTTTAGAAATAATCTTTCTAGCTTTAAGACAAGAGATAAACCAACTCTAAGCATAAAATTTCCCCCCTTCCACTTTAGGATAGGGTCATTTGGAAACTGGAATTTGACTACCCGAGTTCTACAATCGATAGAAGCATAACAAGAGTGCAACCAATCCATACCAAGAATAACATCAAAGTGTAGCATATCAAGATCTACCCAATAAACAAGAGTAACCCTATGGGATAAGGAAATGGAGACATCCTCTATAGACCCTCTTAGCCATCACAGAATGACCAATAGGCGTAGAGACAACAAAAGGTTCTAATAACACATCGGGGAGCACATCAAACCTCATGGCCACATAAGGAGTGACAAATGACATAGTAGCTCCTGGATCAAGCAAAGCATACACATATAATTAAAAAAACTTTTAACATACCGATCACCACATCTGGGGAGTTCTCTTGAACACCTCTAGTTTGGAGAGCATAGAAATAGTTTTGCTTAGGAGCACTTGCACCCGAACCACTTGGACTGGATGAAGGGTAGGGTTGACCCCTGCGAGGAGTATCTCTCTCCTTCTTAGCAAATGAAGGACGATTCCTTATCTTGTCATCCTTCTTACCACACCCAAAGCAAGCATTGGATCCCGCTAAACACTTACCCTCATGGTTTCTACCACATATAGTACAAAGGCATTGAGGACTTATTAGCATCCCCTTGAGGGTTAGGGTTAGACACCCTTTCATTGTTAGACCTTGGAGAAGCACTAGAAGAACCTTACCTGGAGAACCTTTTGTCACGACCCAAGGGTATCCCCTAGATGTAACAAGGCATATAAGACCCTGAAAGGCCTCATACAAGCCACTTAGCATATCATAACATAAATTAATAGAAATGAGCAGGAATTAAAACTTTTCAATACAATTAAAGTCTTTTATAAAAGCAAGCAGAAGTCTAACACCGTATTCTCAAACCGTCTAAAACAACATGAATAAAATCTTGGGATGCAACCCATACAATAGTCCAAGACGTAAGAGAAAGACATATGATAAAAGGGTGATCACATCCTCGAACACAATAAGGACTCGTCAAATCTTAAATTCTTTGATCAACAAGAGAGTTAGCCACGAGTGTGAGAATCTATGTTGCCTGACCCTATATTTGATAAGAATGTAGGCAAGAGTATGTGCTAGTATAATTAAGTACTATATATGATAGGTAGCATAAACAGGATACACATCATGTTTAGTCAATATAAACCATAAGCATAATCATGCACATACATCAATATCATAATAGGAAAGGAATACTTCTCAAGCAACCTTACTCATCTTAGGTAAAGACTTGGGTGAAAACAACTTAGTCAACTTACCTCATGGATGGCATATCAAGCAACAATCCAAGATATTCATTCTTCATAAGATAATTCATATTAGTTTGTACTTACTTTTGAAGACATGGGGATTTTCCTCGTAGCCTAACTTACAAAGGCTAATGGGTATTCGCCACTTGCCTTTCCTACTTGTAGATTGCGGGTACTCGCCTCCACAACCTCATCATATGACACGGGTATTCGCCTCTACATCATTTCAAAAGGAGCATGGTAAATCGCCTCCATGTCCATTCACCACATTCGGAACATAAGGAATCACCTCTAGTTCAACTCTAAAGAGTATGGGAAATCCCCTCATATCATTCAATATAGAGGTCAAGGTAGTCACCTCTAGCCTCAATTTCATTTAGTAATTTAGTCTAGATTCACTTTAGGTGAGAAATCCTTTCAACCTAGAATCATTTATGTGAGTAAACCTTTCACATTCATACATTCATAATTAGGTAATTCATGTGGGAAGTATTCTTTCCTCAACAATAATATCAATTACCAATAATTCACATCATAAGCTTTTACTCGAAAATCCCTAGATCTCATGATCATCATCTATGCTCTAATCTCAGAGAATTATCATCTTAATTCATTAATCCTATAAGGAGATGTCTAAATTCACAAAGTTCACCTTCATGACATTAACCCAACTATATTAATTCTAGGTCAAATAATGGAATAGGCATGGGTACATGTAATTTCATCATTAAAACATGTAATTCTACCAATTTAATCACAAACAATCATAATCCAACCAATTGGATCAACATTCAACATAATCCACAACATTGGAAGAAACCCTAACTACAATTGGGGAATTCTTCATCAATTGGGGAAATCTAAGGGACTCCATGGGTGGAAGGAATCCATGGATGAAAAGCTATCATACCTTAGTCAAAATTCCCACAAAATCTTGAAGATTTTGAGACTTGGTCTTGACCTAGCTTCAATCTTCTTCTTCTTCTTCCAACTCCTAGAGAGAGTTTTTGAAAGAAGGTTTGGGTTTTCTTTTGGAATTTGAGAGAATGACTTAATTTAGTGAATTTAGGAGTCTAAAATCCTTATATAGCTGGTTTAGGTTTATTCAAAAGAACACCACTTAATTCTAATTAAATTCGAAAAAGACCTTAAGTCCCTAAAATAACTGCCAACTCTTGACCCACGAGACCACGAATGACGGACCATTGATCGACTCAGGGTCAATCTTGGTCGACCATGGTTCCTCATCTGGGACTTGATTCTGGGACCCTTTCCTAAGGACCCTCGACCAAAGCCTATGGTCTGACTGATGGACCATTTGTCAGGCCGTGGTCTAGAGGTCCTAAATTGACCCAAGGTGGCCAATCCACGGACCCCTACCTATGGTCCGTGAGTCTGTCAATGAGCCGTGGGTGGCTGGCCGTGGATTGCACCTACAGTTTCCCTTAAACTTCTATTTTATCTTGTTTCGAATTTGGGGTGTTACACTTTTGCTGAAACCTTAAACGGCCCCATCCACCAGACCTAGAATGTGAATAGTTATCATCCACTCTTACTCTCTTTTCCTCTCTAGATCTTTCCTTGCGCTTTTATTCCTCAATATGTTGGGCATGTACCATAAGGCAAGAAAGGTCCATGTCATGAAAAAGAATAGTGCTGCGGCACTCTTTGACTACCAAGTCAGACACTCCCAACACAAACTTACTCATCTTAGTCCTACGATCCGCCACAATAGAAGGATTATACTTAGATAATTGAGTGAACCTCAAAGTGTATTCCCTTACACTAATATTTCCTTGCCTAAGGTGGATGAACTTATGTATCCTGGCCTCTCTCATCTCTAGAGGGTAGAATCTATCGATAAAAGCACATTTGAACCATTCCTATTTTATGGGACCCACTCCCTCAAACCTTGCCTCTTTTTACTGATTGAACCAAATCTGAGCAACCCCTTTGAGTTGATAAGCGGATAACTCTGGCTTCTCTACCAGAGTCACTCCCATGATAGCAAGTATCTTATGAACCTCATTGATAAACTACTGAGGATTTTCCTCAAATTTGGAGCCATAAAATTCAGGAGGGTTCATTCTTGTAAAGTCCCTCACTCTTTCTGCCACTGTACCCACACTTGGGTTCATGAGGGTTACTACCTCTCTATTGTCTTATGTCATCATGGCTTGAGCCAACAATTGGTAACTTGACCTAAACTCCACATTTGTTACATTCTCATTCAATGGGTCAATAATACCTTGAGGACAAACTTGTGTAGGAACTTAAGGAGGAACCTCTTGATCAATATTTCCTCCCTCTATCCTTCTAGCATTAGCCCTTATATTAGTCATATCCTGAAAACCATCGGGTAAGGATTAGGAGAAATACTTATAGAGTTAAAATCCATGGTACGACTTAAGGAATGAAGAATTGAAGTTTCCTAAACCTCTAATAGCCTCTCATTCATAAATGTGGTGCGCTCCACACTTATGAACAAGACTCTACTAGACGTGGTTTGAGACATCCTAGAACCATTCTAAACCTTGTGCTCTGAGTACCAAGTTTGTCACGACCCAGGGGTACCCCCTAGATATAACAAAGGCGTATAAAACCCCGAGAGATCCCATACAAGACACTTAGCATATCATAACATAAAGCATTAGAAAATGGTGCAAAAATTTAAAATATTTCAAAACAATTGAAGTCTTTTATAAAACTAGTGGAAGTCTAACTACATTGTGTCAAACCATCTAGCATAAGAGATAAAAGATCTTGTGATACATCCCATACAATAGTCCAACATGAAAAGAAAGACATAACAGAAAAGGGTGATCACATCCTCGAACACAATGAGGACTCACCAAATCTTCACTTCCTTGATCAAAAATAGAGCTAGCCATAAGTGTGAGAATCTATGTCGCCGGACCCTACATTTGATAAGAATATATGAAAGAGTATGTGTTAGTACAATTAAGTACTAATTATGATAGCTAACACAAACATAATCACTAGTCAACATATGACATAAGGCATAAGCATAATCAAGACATAATGAGCATCATAATGATAGAGAAATACTTCCTTATGTAACCTCACTTAAGCTTAGTCAAGACATGGATCATCCACCTGTAGTCAAGATTACATCTTGGAAGGCATATATAGAAATACTCCAAGTCAAACATCTTCATGACATAATCTTATCATCCATACTTAATTTTAAAGACATGGGTAGTGGCCTCTATGCCTAGCTTATAAAGGTTAATGGGTATTCACCTCTTCCCTTACTTACTTTAAGATCATGGGTACTTGCCTCCACAATCACATCATATGACATGGGTACTCACCTCCACATCATTTCATAAGGATCATGGGTACTCGCCTCCATGTCCATTCATCATATTGGGAACATAAGGAATCACCTCTAGTTCAATTCTAAGGAGTTAGGGAACAACCACATATCCTTCAATATAGAGGTCAAGGGTAGTCGCCTCTAGTCTCATCATTTACATAGTTTTTTAGTCTAGATTCATTTTAGGTAAGAAATCCTTTCAACCTAGAATCATTTATGCGTAGAAACCTTTCACATTCTTATATTCATAATTAAGAAATTCATGTGGGAAGTATCCCTTCCTCAACAATTACTTCAATTACCAACAATTCTTATCATAAGATTTGCTCTCAAAGCCCTAGATTTCATGATCATCATATAAGCTTCATTCTCAGGCCATTCTAATCATCAGTCATCAATTTTATAAGGACAAGCCTAAACCCACAAAGTTTCCCTTCATGGCATCACCCCAACTATATCAATTTTAGCTGAAATCATGGAATAGGCATGGGTACATGTAATTTCATCCTAAAAACATGTAATTATATCAATTCAATCAGAAACAATCATAATCCACTCAATTAGATCAACATTCATCATAACCCATAACATTGGAAAAAACCCTAGTTAGAATTGGGGAATTCTTCATCAATTAGTAGAATTCTAGGGGACTCCATGGGAGGAAGGATCCCATGGATAAAAATCTGTCATACCTTAGTCAAAATGGCCACAAAATCATGAATATTGGAGACCTTGAACTTGACCTAGCTTGATTCGACCTAGCTTGATTCTTCTTATTTTTCTTCTTAGAGAGAGAATTTTTTAGAGGAGTTTTGGGTTTTCTTTTAGGATTTAAGAGAATTATTTAATTAAGTGAATTAGGGGTATAAAATACTTATATAGGTGGTCTTATTTAGTCAAAATGACACCAATTAATTCTAATTAAAATTGGGAAAGACTCTAAAGTCCCTAACTTACCAGACTAGGCCTAACCCACAAGACCACGACAAACAGACCGTGGATGGACCTATGGTCTATTCTTGTCAAGCATCGTTCATGGTCAAAGATTTTCAAGCCATCCACGACTCCCCCGACCATGGGTCGTGGACCCATCCACGAGGCGTGGGTCCTGTCCATGGTTCAATCCCTCTAGTAGTATCCATGGTGCCCTACCCTAGAGTCTTACCTACAGGGCGTAGGTCCAACCACGGGGCGTGGTTGGCCATCGTGGGTGACACCTAAAGGTTCTGAAAATTGAGCTAGGTTTCCCCTTTTTAGGCTACGAGGTGTTACACTCCCACACCAAAAAGGGTTGTCCTACTTGCCAAGGTAGAACGATGAATCTGAGCTAAAGTGGATCCACTAGATAATGTCTATCTTGATCATCATCCTATGGGGACACATAGGTGAAGGATTAGGAGATTGCTACTAGAAACCTCAACCTCAACACGAAAGAGCTTCCACCTCAATATCCTCGCAGTGCTAAGCATATATCACACAAAGTATTTATTAATCTTAACTTGTCTTATGTTTAACTGACATGGGTAGTCGCCATTTGTCTTATCATAGGATAGCTCCTTAGACAATGCGTGAAAAAACCTTTCACTGTCTAGGATCTTTTCATAATAGGTTTTAGGGCCTACATTCATTCACTTCCTGCTAGGGATGCCCTATTAATACTAATGGAAATAGTTT
Source organism: Solanum commersonii (assembly GCA_029007595.1). Lineage (NCBI taxonomy): Eukaryota > Viridiplantae > Streptophyta > Magnoliopsida > Solanales > Solanaceae > Solanum > Solanum commersonii. Next base: position 459,773 of record JAJTWQ010000233.1, on the reverse strand, counting down.
TGAAATCGTGGCCTATAATCATTGATGGCATATCCGGATACCATACTAATTACGATGTAATTTAGGAAAATAGCCCAAAAAGCATTGAGGGCAAATGTAGATGTGATTCATGTCATGCGGCCAATATTAATAGAACATATAGACAATCTCATCTATAAGCTTTCTCTAGTCATAAACATACTTTCATGAACATGCTTTCTTTTCAATAATTCATAAACTTCATCATAGTTTCAAAGTCAATGTATTTCCAAATTCATTTAAATCTATTTCATAAATTCATCTTTCATAGTTCAAATCCCACATTATATTAACATATCTTACAAAACATGAGTTGTGCATGGGTTCATGGGAAATCAACTTAAAAACATGCAATTACTTCAATTCATGCATAAAAGTTCATAAATCAATCAACTAAATCAACATTGAAAGGAACCCATGACATGAAAGAAAATACTAACTCAATTGGGGAATCCTAATTTCGTAAATTGGAGAATTTGTGAACTCTGTGGAGGAAAGAGCTCCAAGGATGAAAACTACCATACCTTGATGGCAAAAACATGGAAGCAATGTAGGATTTGGAGGCTTGATCTTGAAACCCTAGGTTTCTTCTTCAACTTCTAGAGAGAGAAATATTTGGAGAGGAAGAGCTTAATCTTCTTTTGTAAATTTAAGAGAATGAAATGGGTTTGGGTGATTTGGGGGTTAAAATCATTATATAGGCTTCTATTAGAGAGAAAAACAACATAGTATTGAGTTAAAACAATTGGGAAAAGACCCAATAACCCCTGACATAAAAACTGACGAAGTGCCATCCACTACGGGACTGACGGACCATCATTTGGACTAGTGTCTATCGACTGGGTCGTCGTTCATGGTCTGACTGATAGGGCTTCACTAAAACAAGTAAAACATTTTACTCGGGGCTTGAATATTAGCAAACTCAGTTGCATTGGAAAGAGGATTCAATTATCTTTCATTGATAGATCATGGGCCACCTAATACATTTGGATAAAAGATATGACCGTATGAAGTTGAATTGCCGTTGTCAACGACATGGGGATCCACGGTTCGTGTCTCAACCTATAGACCGTCCTGTTCATCCGTCATTGACTTTAGCGACTCAATTACTGGGCCACCAATGACGAACCCCTTTCTACGATCTGTGGTTCAGTCAACGGACAGTAAGTCGTGGTCCTCATTCTCGACTTCAGAATTTGAAATCTTTCCAAGTCTTGGACTCACCTACAAAAACTATCTACGGCTCGGGAATTGAACGACGAACCGTCATGGTGAACCATCACAAAGTACTGAAACTAGACATGTTTAGAAGAATCCAACTAGTGGACCACGTCACCATCGACAGACCGTAGTCCAATCTATGAGTCATGGATGGTATCATTGATCTGGACACTAGATTGAGAAAAAACTGAAAATTTCTTGCCTTTTTGAATCTGAGGTGTTACAGTACCCTTTCTCTTCTTAGGAAGGGTATTAGGATAGCCATCATAGAAGTCTAGACTTGTCTCAATTAACCATCTAGTACAATACTTGAATCAAATAGGGTCACACCTCATACAACATAATCCAAAAAGGAAATACAAGAAAAGGAACTACAAAGATAACATCCGTCCTCGAATCACGAGGACTCACCAACAAGCAAGGAGAAATGAGCAAATTCAAGCTCTAGACACTATGTGACCACCTTGAGAACCGGACCCTACACTTGGGGAAAAGGTAGGAAAATATGGGCTAGTACAAAAATGCACCAAGTAAGATAGCCATGCACAAAATCATGAAAATATGCTAAAAGGGACATTTTAATTGAATGCGTGCAATTTACTAAGTTAAAACATCAGTTTGAAGATACTCGAATAGCGCAAGTTATAATTAAGCATAATCAACTCCTAGATCATCATATCATAAGAGGAACATACTATAAATACCCTCAAAGCATACTTGTGCAATGCATTAATAAGATCCCATAATCTCACCCATACTAAGTAAAGCTTCTTGACTAACCCTAGTTCTTAAATCTTACTCTTCTTCATACTATTATCATAATGGTGAATAAGTCTTAACCGACATATATCATGTTAGCTTACAATGGAATCCGATGTCTACCCCACACCGAAAAGGGGTTGTACTATTTTCCTAAGGTAGAACCATACTTGTCACGACCCGAGTCTACACCCTAGACGTAACACGGTGTACATGACTCTGAAGAGCCCCATACAAGCCTCATAGCATTCATAACATAAGACATAAGAAAATGGTACGAAATTTTAAAACTTTTATCCATACAGGGGAAATCTTTATTTATAAACGAAGGAAGTCTAAATTTGTCTCACAAAGCCATCTAATACAACTTTGAATCAAAGATAGGGTCACAACCCTTCAACATAGTCCAAAATGCAAAATAACATGAAAGAAACTACTAGAGACTCTCATATGTCCTCGAATCTTGAGGACTCACCAAAGCTAGAAGAATAGTCAATCCAACCTTTAATCAAAACAAATCACCTTAGGATCCAGAACCTACACTTTGTAAAAATGTAGAAGAAATACGGGTTAGCACAAAAATGCATGAAGTATGATTGCCATCCAAAATCATGCTAAAAAGGACATTTTGGTTGAAAGCCATGCATTTTGACAACTTTATGAATCATCATGCACTTTCAGTAAACAATATAAGACATAAGCATATTCATCATGTAAGTCATTATCACCCATTAGAACCATCATCTTAAGTAACCCTAAGTTATACTTATCCAATGCAGGAATGACATCCCATAATACCATTCATACTAAGTACCACTTTTAGGCCACCATATCATACTTACCATTCTTCATTCTTATATTTAATTAATAGTCAAAGATAAGGAACATTCACATTTAATAAGTCATGACAAGGAAAGCAACTCACAATAACAATTCAAGTTAAACATTCATCTTTAGTTTAAGCCTTTAAGTCACATTCTCATTAGGATCATTATGAGCACATTCTTTTCATTAGACATTATGACATTTGAGAAACACACCATAGCCACCCTCAAAGCCTACTCGTGCAATGCATGAATGGCATCCCATACTACCACCTACACTTCGTAGAACTTCATGAGTAACCATAGCATATAACTCACATGAAGTGAATAATCCCTTATCAACATAGACCATGTGAGAAAATCATGGAATCCGGTGTCTATCCCACACCGTACTGGGTTGGCCTACTTGCCTAAGGTAGGACTGGTAAAATTTTAGCTTAGGTGGATCCAATAGCTAATAACCTTTCGAGGGAACATAGTTATGGTATAAAGAAGGTGTTCATAGAAACTCGACCTAACATGGGGAGAGCTTCCACCTTACAATATCCACTTGGTGCTAAGCTTTAAGTTCCCATAGAGTAGTTCATTCCTTTAACATTAGTACACTTGAGAGGGCTACCATTTGGTCTGCCAATCCAAGGTACATTATTACACACATGAAAGGGCTACCACCATTAGGTCTACCAATTCAAGGTACATTATTAAACACATGAAAGGGCTACCACAATTAGGTTTACCGATTCAAGGTACATTGTTAGGACAGCTCATTGAATCCTCAACAAAGGGCTACCATTCGGTCTACCCATTCAAGGTTCATCATTATAGTAGTTCATGGAATCATCATGAAAGGGTTACCATTTGGTCTACCGATTCAAGACAAAGCCTTAGAATACTTCATTAATTATTTATAAAAGGGCTACCATTTGGTCTACCAATTCAACGTTCATTAAGTCAAGATACTTTAGTTACACAAGAAGGGGATGCCCTAAGCCTACCAATCAAAATCGCTTTCAATTACACAAGAAGAGGATGCCCTAAGGCTATCAATTCAAGGTGTATCATTACATGGAAGAAACCTTTCACAACATGTCATCACCATTCACAAGTGTATAATTGAGAATAACCTTTCAACAATATCACAATTGCATTATAGTCATAATCACATTACTTTCACTCAAATCACAAAGCATGTACATAAGCATCATGATTATACATTAATCTTCATAATTTACCCTTCAAGGCCATGAATCATAATTCACCAACACACCTATAATTACTAAAATTTATGCATGAATAATAACATAATTCAGGAAATTAAACTATTACAAGATAGATTGCATAGTAGTCATCTTACTACAATTCACCCACATCACATAGTCATAAATTAGGGTTATGGATAATTCATGGATCCATGGAATATTTTATCTTAAAACCATCATAAAACATCAATTAAATCTTAATATATGATAATTAAACCATTGAAAAAGTTTTGAGATAGAATCCATGACCTAGAATGGAAACCCTTAGTTTTGGAGAATTTCCAACTTTGAAATAGAACGTTTAAGGGTTTGATGGATGAAATCATTCCATGAATAAAGACTACCATACCTTATATGAATGAATCCTAGAAAAATCGTGAGATAAATCTCCCTTCTTCAAGCTCTAACTTGACCTTCTTCAATGGAGTTTTTGGGAGAAAACTTTGGGGTAGGTGGTTATGATTTGGGTAGTTGTGATTTATGAAGTGTAAGGGTTAATTAATAGCTTAAAACCTCTTATATAGGTCTATTAAATCAATATAAAATGACCTCACTTCAAACTAACCTCAAAAGGAATTTACCGAACTATCCTCCACTTTGGCGAGATTGTACAGAGAGTGCTGTCATGACTCACGCCCATTACCCACGGACCGTGGGTGGGTCTACGCCCCGTTCTGTAGGTCCGTGGGTAGGTGGTATGCAGCCTAACATTGAAGGCTTGACCTATGAGGTACCCCCACAAGGTGTGGATGGACCTAAACCCCGTAGGTCTCAACCTTTTTGGCAGCTTGAGCAGTTTTGGGGCAGCTTTGGGGTTAGACTTTAGGGTCCTTCTCATGGACCCTTGGTTGGTCCTTAGGGGGTCGTACCTTCATGTTTAACCCCTCAACCTATGTTCAGGAAACCAATTTACACTTTTAAACCCCACATCAAACTCAAAAACTCTCACGTAAGTCTCTAGGTTCACCTACTACATTTCTGAGTAGTAACAATACTCTTAGCTTAGGTGAATCAACTAGCTATATAACCTATGAGGGCACATAGTTTATGGGATAGGGATATTTCTACTAGAAACCCGGACTCAACTAAGGTATAAGGTTTCCATCTCATGAGATACATGCTTTGGGAACCCGGACTCAACTAAGATAGAAGGAACCCATTTGGAAAGCCGGACTCAACTAATGTAAAAGCTTTCATTGGAAAGTCGGACTCAACTATCGTACAAGATTCCATCTCATATACATATCCACTCAGTGATAAGAATTGATTTCCATGGATTACATATTAAGTCTTGAGTTAAGTTCATATTCATGGAAGAATGTCTTGACACTCAATCCAACATAATTCATACTATAGCTCATAGATTCAATTGGCGAGAATAGCCTTTCAACATTAGAATCATCATATTTTGAGAAATCCTTTCACATCATATCATATTCATACATAAGTGTGTACATGATGATAACCTTCCAACAACTAGATCGTAATGATATTCACTTTACTCTTAAAGTGTTCATAAAACATATACATAAACCTCATAATCATACATAATACTCATACTATGCCCTTCAAGGATCAAAGATCATATTCCATCAACACATCTAGAATTACTACATTAGACATGGATGATAACATCATTCAAATAGCTCAATTACTACAAGCATAATCTCATAATATTCTTCTTTCATCAATTCACCTACATCTCAAGGTCATACATTGGGTATATGGGGATTTCATGGATTCTTGGAGGATTTCAACATAAAATAATAATAAATCATCAATTCAATCATAATATAAAGTAATTAAATCATTATAATCAATTTTTAAAGGAATCCATGACTTGGAGTCAAACCCTAGTTACTAGGAAATTTCTATCTTTGAAATTGAGTTTTAAAGGGACTCCATGGATGAAGAGCTACAATATCTGAGCAATGAAATCCAATGAGTTTGAGTAAAAAATTTTGCTCCTTCAACCCTAGGTCTGATTTCCTTTCTCTTTTTCTTCCTTGAAGTTCTAGAGACTAAATTTTGGGGAAAAGTTGGTTTTGATTTGGGATTTTGGAATTATGAGGAAGATGACTTAATTTAGGGGTCTTAAATCATTATACAGTTAGTCTAATTTAGTATAAAATGACGTCACTTAATAACTAATTAATTTCGAAAACCCCCAAAGTACCCCTCACCTAACTCACCAATACCATTCACAAATGACCACCTACGACCGCACGACCACGGTCTATGGATGGACCCACGTAGTGTGCTGGTGAACCATGGATGAGTTACTAGAGCCTGTTTTTGATGCCTTGACCCACAACCCCTCTCCCACGGGGAATGGGATAATGCATGAAGCATGAGTCCTTCCGTGGGTCACTGCCCAGGCAGCTTCTAAGGGTCCTCCTCAAGGACCCTTGGTTGGTCCTTGGGAGTCGTACTTTGACATTCTAACATGGAACCCTATATTTTTAGGTACGAGGAAGTACGTTTATGACTCTAACCCTCATGTAAATCTCTAGTTTAGCCTACTAGTTTTCGGAGTCTTACACTATCTCCCCCTTGGGAACATTCATTCTCTAATGACGATCTAGACATCTTACAGAATTAAAGACTCAAAAATAGCAGTCCAACATGCATGAAACATCAAAATAATGCACAATCCCAAAGGAGCAAACTTCAACTCCATCTCAAACATAATCAATGCAACACAGGGAAGTAGGAACTACATCTAACAACCCATTATGCATGAAACTCAACATTTCTCATATTCCTAGGAGGAACTACCTTCTCCAACTAAAAGCATGATCAACACAATAACATGGAGCTAATATGCAATTACTTTCAAAAGCATAATAAGGAATGTTCATCAAATCATCTCATGAAGTCAAATATGCAACTAATACTAAATGCACAACAACATGAGGAACATAAATCATGAAAACTCATTTTTTTAGTAAACATGAATTTCATCAATAGCATGCATAACATAATGAAATCATGGGAAAAACACCTATAACACACATGACTACAAAACACTAAAACTCAAGAGGACTACTTACCTCAAGCTTGATTAATAGTAGAAGGAAAGAGATGAGGATATCGGGACTTCATATCTATCTCGGCCTCTCAACTAGCAACCTCAACTAAATGATTTCTCCATAAGACCTTTACGGGAGCTATTTCCTTGTTTCTCAATCTCTTGACTTGCTGGTTTAGGATCTCTATCGGAACCTCTTCATATGAAAGACTTTCATCAACTCCCAACCCTTCTAGGGGAATAATGGATGTCGGATCTCCAATACACTTCTTAAGCATAGAAATATGAAATACCAGATGAACCAAAGCCAACTCATTTTGCAAATCCAACTCACATGCAACTTTACCAATACGTTTCCAAATTTGATATGGGCCTACATACCGGGGACTAAGTTTCCCTTTCTTTTCGAATCTCATCACACCCTTTATGGGTGAACTTTTCAAATAGACCCAATCATTAACTTCAAATTCTAGATCCCTTCTTCTCACATCGGCATAAGACTTTTGTCTACTTTGAGCCGTTCTCAACCTCTCTCTAATAAGCCAAACTTTCTCAATGGCTTCATAAACTAACTTGGGACCTATCAATGCAACTTCACCTACTTCAAACAACCAACCGGAGACCTACATCTCTTACCATACAAAGCTTCAAAAGGAGCCATACCGATGCTTGAGTGATAGCTATTATTGTAGGCAAAATCTATTAATGGCAAGTGGTCATCCCAATTACCCTTGAAGTCTATGACAAATTCCCTCAACATATCTTCCAATTTTTGGATGGTACGCTCCGCTTGCCCATTGGTTTGAGGATGAACAACCGTGCTAAGTTTAACCTTAGTACCAAGCCCTTTTTGGAATGACTTCCAAAAGTGAGAAGTAAATTGAGTACCCCGATCTGAAATAAATAGATAAAGGGACCCCATGTAACTTTACTATCTCTCTTATATACAACTTGGCATAGGCTTCCACTGAATGAGAAACTTTGACGGGAATAAAGTGGGCTGATTTTGTCATTCGATCTATAATTACCCAAATACAATCATTTTGCCTCTGAGTGTGAGGCAAACCCATAATAAAGTCCATATTCACATCTTCTCACTTCCAAATGGGAATACCTATATATTGGGACAAGACTCACGGCCTTTGATGCTCAATCTTAACTTGGTGACAATTAGGACATTTGGCTACAAATCCTGCAATATCTCTCTTCATACCATTCCACCAATAGACTTTTCGTATATCATGATACATTTTAGTGGCTCACGGATGAATAGAATACCGAGAACTATGAGCTTTCTCTAAAATTTGTTCCCTCAAACCATCGACATCCAAAACACATAATCGACCATGGTACCTAAGCACCCCATCTCCCACTTGGGAGAAAGGCTTAATTGACTTCTTAAGTACTGACTCTTTCAAATTAACTACTATAGGATCAAGGCCTTCTTTAGACTTCACATCCATCACAAAGGACGATTCAGACCTGACACCACCCTTGGTGGAATTGACTAGTTGGACACCTAGTAGGGCAAACCTATGCACTTGACAGACCAATTATTTCTTTTCATCCTCTACATGAGCCACACTACTCATGGACAGTCTACTAAGTGCATCTGCTACAACATTAGCTTTACCGAGGTGGTAAAGCACACTCATGTCATAATCCTTTAATAATTCTAACCACCTTTGTTGAGAAAGATTCAAGTTCTTTTGACTAAGCACATATTTAAGACTCTTGTGATCGGTGAAAACATCCACATGGACCCATACAAGTAATGTCTCCATATTTCAAGGAAAATACAACCGCCGCTAATTCAAGATCATGGGTACAATAGTTCTTCTCATGGATTTTAGGTTACCTTGAAGCATAGGCAATCACTTTACCTTTTTGTATGAGGACACATCCCTACCCCACTCTAGAGGCGTCACAATATACCACGAAACCATCTGTACCTTCCAATAAGGTCAACACCAAAGCGGATGTAAGTCTAACTTTTAACTCTTGGAAGCTTTTCTCACAAGGCTCCGACCACTCAAACTTATCCTTCTTTTAAGTAAAAGCCATCAACGGAGAAGCTATGGAGTAAAACCCCTCAACAAACCTCTTATATTAACCAGTCAAACCCAGAAAGCTTCTAATGTCGGAAGGAGATATAGGTCTAGGCCAAATCTTGACCGCATCTGTCTTCTTAGGATCTACGTCAATACCCTTGCTTGACATAATATTACCAAGGAAAGCTATAGACCTTAACCAAAATTCACACTTGCTAAACTTTGCAAAAAGTTGTTGGTCCTTAAGAACTTGCAACACAATTCTCAAATGGTCTATATGTTCAGTCTCACTCCTTGAATAACTCAACATATAATCGATAAACACAATTACAAACATGTCTAGGTATTGCCTAAACATTCTATTCATCAAGTCCATAAATGTCACCGGAGCATTTGTCAAACCAAATGACATAACCACAAATTCATAGTGACTATACCGGGCTCTAAAGGCTGTCTTTGGAATATCAACCCCTCTCACCCTCAATTGGTGGTAACCCGAACGAAGATAAATCTTAGAGAAATAGCTAGCCCTTTGAAGTTGGTCAAATAAATCATCTATCCTTGGGAGAGGATACTTATTCTTGATGGTCACTTTATTCAATTGATGAAAATCGATGCACATTCTAAGAGACCCATCCTTCTTTCTAACAAACAACACCGGAGCACCCCATGGAGAGATACTCGGTTGGATGAAGCCCTTATCTAATAAATCCTTTGGTTGTTCTTTCAACTCGGCTGGAGCCATTTTATAAGGAGGAATAGAGATAGGTTATGTATTCGGTAAAAGGTCAATACCAAAATCTATTCCCCACTCCGAAGGAATACTGGGAAAATCATTGGGAAAAATTTCCAAGAACTCATTAATTACCAGAACTGACTCTAGAGAAGGGGTTTCAGATTCAACATCCCTCACCCTAACAATATGGTAAATACACCCTTTGGAGATCATCTTCCTAGCATTAACGCAAGAGACAAATTGACCTCTAGGCATATAATTTCCCCCTTCCACTCTAAGATAGGCTCATTTGGGAATTGGAATCTAACCACTCGAGTCCTACAATCGATAGAGGCATAACATGAATGCAACTAATCCATACCCAAAATCATATCAAAGTCTAACATGTCTAACTCTACCGAATCCACCAAAGTAACTTTATGGATAAGTAAATGGGACAACTTCTATAAACCCTCTTAGCCACCACCGAGTCCCCCACCAGGGTTGAGACTGAAAAAGGTTCTACTAACACTTTGGGGAGTATTTCAAACTTCATGGCCACAAAAGGTGTCATAAAGGACAAAGTAGCACCGGGATATAACAAGGCATATACATCAATAAAACAGACTTTTAACATACCGGTCACTATATCCAGAGAACTCTCTTGGTCACCTCGGGATTGAAGAGCATAAAAGTGGTTTTGCTTTTGGGCATTGGAGTTTGAACCGCTTGGAGGAGCTTGTTTATCTTCCCTTCCCTTAACATTAAGCATCAGACAATCTCTCATCTTGTGGAAAATCTTCCTACTTCTAAAACACCCATCAGTGCCAACTAGGCACTTACCATCATGCTTTCTACCACATTTTGTACAATTAGGCCTAGCCACAAAAGAGCCACCACTATTGCATCCTTGAGGTTTAGGGTTGGAAACTTTATCTTTATTGACCCTCAAAGCACTAGAGGAGCGTTGGTTGGAAAACCTTGGCCGACCCTGTCCATCGAACCTAGCATTGGAGAAGTTCCCATCAATGGCTCTAGATCTTTTTACCTCTCTACTTTTTTCCTTGAGTTTTGACTCCTCATTTTTTTGATCGTACACCATAAGCCTTCAGATATCCATGTCATGATGGAGCATTGCCTTACGACATTCTTTTTCAGCCAATTATGACACATAGGTCAAAAACCTACTCATCTTATCTCTCGAATCCGCCACCATATTTGGAGCATACTTGAACAATTGAGTGAATTTTAGGGCATACTCTTTCACTCTAATACTTCCTTGGCAAAGGTCAATGAATTCTTCCAGCTTAGCTTCCCTCAACTCTCGGGGAAAGGATCTATCAAGAAATGTATATTTGAACAATTCCCATCTATCAAGAAATCTATCACTCATCATACCATACTTGAGCAACATCCTTTAGTTGGTAGGCGGCTAAATCCGCCTTCTCTTTTGAAGACACCCCCATAATAGCAACAACTTTATAAACCTCATCAATAAACCTTTGGGGATACTCTTCCACTTTAGAGCCATGGAATTCGAGAGGGTTCATTCTAGCAAATTCTCTAACCCTTGAAGCAGTTGAATTCACATTAGGATTCACCGGAGCTACAACCTCTCTATTTTCTTGAGCTGTCACGACTTCAACAAGCATTTAGATAGTAGACCTAAACTCCGCATAGGTCACATTCTCAACCAAAGGATCAATCAGAGCTTTATTACCTTGAGAAGGAGCTCCTTGATTCACATTCTCATCTTCCATCCTCCTAGCATTAGCCCTTCGGGTATTCATGTCCTGAAGACACAAAAGAAAGATTGGGAAAGGGAGTTCATAGAGTTAAACTATAAGGCACAACTTAAGAGTAATGAAAGATGTTAAATTTCCTAAACATCATATAGCCTCTCATTCATAAGTGTGGCGCGCTTCACACTCATGAACAAGACTCTACTGAACGTTGCTTATGGGACATTATCCTAGAATCATTCTAAACTTCCAGCGCTAATACCAAGTTTTTCACTACCCAGGAGTACCCCTAGATGTAACAAGACACATAGAACCTCGAAAGGCCCTATGTAAGCCACTTAGTATTCATAATATAAGCATAAAACAATAAAGAGTAAAAATGCATTTGAAGTCCAAGATTTTCATAAAGGAAAGTGGAAGTCTAGACTTTTCTCAATGAACCATATATACAATACTTGAATCAAATAGGGTCACAACCCATAAAACATAATCCGAAAAGGAAATACAATAAAAGGAACTAGAAAGATAACATCCATCCTCGAATCATGAGGACTCACCAACAAGCAAGGAGAAATGAACAAATCCAAGCTCTACCCACAATGATGACCACCTTGAGAACCGAACCCTACACTTGGGGAAAAAGTAGGTAAATATGTGTTAGTACAAAAATGCACTAAGTATGATAGCCATGCACAAAATAATGAAAATATGCTTAAAGGGACATTTTAGTTCAATCCAAGCAATTTACTAAGTTAAAACATCATTTTGAAGATAATGGAAAACGTAAGTCATAAGCATAATCAACTCCTAGATCATCATATCATAAGAGGAACATACCATAAATATCCTAGAAGCATACTTGTACAATGCATGAATAAGATCCCATAATCTCACACATACTAAGTACAACTTCTTGAGTAACAATAGTTCATAATTCATACTCTTGTTTTTACTATTATCATAATGGTGAATAATCCTTAACAGACGTAGACCATGTGAGCTTACCATGGAATCCGGTGTCTACCCCACAGCGAAAAGGGGTTATCCTACTTGCCTAAGGTAGAACCAAACTCTTAGCTTAGGTTGATCCACTAGATAAATAACCTATAAGGGCACATAGTTTATGGGATAAGGAGATTGTTACTAGAAACCCAGACTCAACTAAGGTATAAGGTTTCCCTCTCATGAGATACATAATTTGATAACCCGGACTCAACTAATGAGGAAGGAACACATTTGGAAAGCCAGACTCAACTAATGTAAAAGATTTCATTGGGAAGCCAAACTCAACTATCGTACAAGCTTCGATCTCATATACTTATCCACTCGGTGCTAAGTGTTAATTCAGATAGATTAATTATTCAGTCTTGATGTAAGTTCATATTCATGGATGAATATCTTGAGACACAATCCAACATAATTCATACTATAGCTCATAGATTAAATAAGTGAGAATAGCCTTTGAACCTTAGAATCATCATATTGTACGAAAACCTTTCACATCATATCATATTCATACATAAGTGTACAAGAGGATAACCTTTCAACAACACAACAACTAGATTGTAATCATATTCACGTTACTCTCAAAGTATTCTTAAAGCACATACATAAACCTCATAATCAAACATAATTCTCATACTTTGCCCTTCAAGGATCAAAGATCATATTACATCAACACATCTAGAATTAATACATTAGACATAGATAATAACATAACTCAAATATCTCAATTACTACAAGCATAGTCTCATAATATTCTTCTTTCATCAATTCACCTACATCACAAGGTCATACATTGGGAATATGGGGATTTCAAGGATTCTTGGGGGATTTTAACATTAAAACATAATAAATCATCAATTCTATTATAATATAAAGTAATTAAATCATTAGAATTGGTTAGAAAGGAATCCATGAATTGTGGTCAAACCCTAGCTTTTGGGAATTTCTATCTTTGAAATTGAGTTTTGAAGGGACTCTATGGATGAATTTTATCCATAGATGAAGAGCTACCATATCTTAGCAATGAAATCCAATGAATTTGAGTAGAAAAGAGTTCTCCTTCAACCCTAGCTCCCACTTCCTTCTTCTTCATCCTTGAAGTTCTGTAGAGAGAATTTTGGGGAAAAGTTGGTTTTGATTTGGGATTTTGGAATTATAAGGAATATGACTTAATTTAGGGGTCTTAAATCATTATATAGTTAGTCTAATTTAGTATAAAACGATGTCACTTAATAACTAATTAATTCCAAAAATCCCAAAGTAACTCTCAACTAACTCACCAAAACCGTTCAAAGTTGACCAACCATGAGCCCACGTGGCATGCTGGTGAACCGTGGCTGATTTATCGGAGCTTGTTTCTGAGGCCTTGACCCATGAGTACTCTCCCACTGGGTGTGGCCTGACCCACGAGGCGTGAGTCCCCTCCATGGGTCACTACCCAGGTAGCTTCTAAGGGTCCTCCTCAAGGACACATGGTTGGTCCTTGGGGGTCGTATTTTGACGTTCTAAAATGAAATCCTATAGTTTTAGGTACATGGAGGTATGTTTACGACTCTAAACATCATGTCAAGCTCTAGTTTAGTCTACTAGTTTCTGGAGTTTTACATTCATACATGGCATTATCCGGGCACTGGTTATTGTTGGTTCATTTATCATTTTAAGTCCACCTCCCATGACATTTTTACACAACCAATCAAGTAGGGTCATCATTTTGGCCATGTTTTCATTTTTTTCATTGTCCTTCTTGATTTTGTCTTTTGTCAAACTCAATTGTAGAGTAGACACTTGGTTTTCGCTAGTATGCCATACTCAATTAACTTTGGTCATGTCATCTAGCAACAAAGCAGCCACATTATAAGGTTGTCTCATTAATCAACCTTGGACTAACTGATAAGCCACACCTTTATTGACTGAATCACGGTTGCAAAAGAAGTTTTACAGCAGCAAATTATTTGGAACGCCATGTGTCGGACATTGCAAATGTACTTTCTCAAACCTCAACAAAGTCTCATACAGAGGGTCACCTTTAATACGCTTGAAATTTTGGATCTGGGTTCCAAGTTTAACCATCTTAGAGGGTGGAAAGAATCTCTCTAAAAAGTATCATTCAACTCCTTACACGAAGTGATAAAATCATTTAGATATTCCGCCAACTACATAGTAGCTTCACCGGTTAAAGAGAATGGGAAAAACCTCAACCTTACAGACCCTTAGGAGATATTATTGAACATAAATGGTCCACATACCTCTATGAAATTCCTAAGGTGTTCATGGGGATCCTTATGAGCTAGGGTCCAAAACTTTTCCTTCAATTTGAGCAATTCTAGCATTGTTCCGATTATGTGAAACACAGCCCTCCTGACTGTGAGAGGTATCTGGATGGCTCCCGTAGGTTGAACAATATTCATTCTCATATCATTCAAATCACTCATGTTGTAGTTTTGGCCATAGTGACTATCGTTGTCACTACTGTGGTCACACATCTTATAAGACCTTCAAATAAGCCAATAAATAACACACAACAACAATCTACTAAAACTAAACTTAAAATCTAATTTCTCAATTACAATTGTAAGCCACCACTCCCCGAAAGTGGCACAATTTTTTATAACGCTTAAATGTCCTCTTTAAAACTAAAGAAAAAGGACAACGGTCATAGTCAATAAAAACCCAACGAAGAGTCAGGTTCGAATCCCACAGGGAATGGTATATCGTAGAGAATTCATATCAAGAAATTTTGATTATAAAATTGCTCATTTGTAATACTAAGAACAAATGGGTGGATGATTCCACAAATTTGATAAAAAGATTTTATTCGAAATTATCACAATTAAACTAGAATCACAGAAATTTCAAGAATTAACAAGGAATATAGGGGTGTGGGGATTGAAAATTGATTTCACATTGGTGTAGTTGTGCAACCTATAGTGATGAACATTCATGAATAGTCTAAGTTATCTTCAATAACGCTAATCTTCCTTCGATCACATATTATCCTAGCATAGAATCTCCTTTTGGTCTCATCTAAATGCCAATCTAAACAACCAACTACCTTACTCTATTCTCTCTTTCGATGATGAAATAGGGAAAATAGATCTGACCAATAACCTTTATTTTCAAGCAAGTTACACACATCAAACCGTAATTGCTAGTATTGGACTAATTACCCACTCCAATCAATAGCTTTCGATTATCAACAGGATAGCGGAAATAGAAATTAAGTTTGCAACATTAAACCATAAATTAACCACATGCTAATTAGCTCAAATTCAAGTACGAGCAACAACAACAAAAAGCATAGCACAACACACACTACATTTAATAAACATCTAACCCCATAATTTCGCCCCCTAGATTATGGGATTTTAGCCACCCATTACAAAAAGCAAAAAAATTATACCTTCAATGAAAACAACCAGGGGTATCATTAAATTAAGAAATTATAAACAAACCCACTTTGGATTCAACTTCAATTTGTCAAATTCAAGAGCAATGTAGATAAACCCCAAAAGCTAGAAAGTGTTCTTCACAAGGTTCAAACTCTTAATACTTAGAAGTATTCTAATTTTCAAAACTCTCGACCTCCTTGTTTCACCTTTGGGATATTTATAGTTTCTCAAAATTTGGCCCAAAAAATCAATGCACATCTTATTCGGTGACATTAGTCAGCCTCACCGAGCTCGATTGGTGAATCACTTATGGTGCTTGAGCCCACCTTCTCATGCTCTAGGCTTTAATTGTTCGAACCTCAGACAACAAACTCGTTTGAGTATGCCTTTCACATTCGGAGAATTACTGAGTACCACCTTGACTCGCCTTTTGAGCATTAAATTTTTTCTCTTTACACAGTCATATATGGTAACAATCAATAATCTCACATTTCTCATTCAGTGTATCACCTTTTATTTTAGAGTTTGCAGACCTATCCCGATATACACAAGTGTTGAGTACTATCATTTTAGGCAAGGTCATGCTCACTATAATCAACAATGTATAGTTAGCACCACTTTTTGAATTTATGGTCATTCTTTCAAACATCAATCCTTGCATTGTGTATTAGCCTTCATAACTGCAAATCATCAATATATCATCAAACTAGGACAATTTTAGGCATTGAGGACACAAATTATTCAAATAAATAAATATCAAATGAGTGTAAATCTATCATTCATCACTATTCATGAATGTTCATTACCATAAAGCAGCATAATTACCCCTATTTGACATTGATTTGCGATCCCCGCACCCCTAGTTTGCTTGTTACTTCTTGAATATCCTGTAATTTTAGTTTTATTGTGACAATTGATAACCAAATATTTTGATTAAATCAGTTCAAGAATCAACCCACTTGTCTTTACTACTAAAAATGAATGATTTTACAATCCATATTTCTTTATAAAATTCTTTACGATACGCCATTCCCTATTGGAATCTGTAACACCCCAGATTCGAAATGATGAAAAATAGCAGCTTTTAGAAAGTTGCAGGTGCCAACCGACGATGGCCACCCATGGACCATGGTGGGGAGCACGGATCGTAGGGAGGGTCTGTGGTTGGGGCACCTCAACTTAAGTTAAGCCTCAGGACCACGTCCTGACCACAGACCGTGGTCCAAGGTCGGTAGGTCCCAAGGCTAAAACCCATCTCTGACCACCGAACCACAGCTAACCAGGAAGGACCGTCGGTCCATCCATGGTCTGTCGGTTAGGGGTCCGTAGGTAATGAGCTGGTAGTTATTTTTGGGGTACATAGGTCTGTTCCAGTTTTAATTAAGTCAATATGTTGTTGTTTTGCCTATGTCTAGAACACCTATATAAGTATTTTTAACCCCCAAAAATCCCCATTCAAGTCATTGTTTCAAATCCCAAAAAGAAAACCCCAAACCCCTCTCAAATATTCTCTCTCTAGAAGTTGGAAGAAGAAGGAAGACATTGAAGCTAGGTCAAGTCAAGTCTCTAGGTTAAGTCAAGTCTCCAATCTTCAAGCTTGTGAGGGCTTTGTAATCAAGGTATGATGACTTTTCATTCATAGAGTCCCCTAGAATTCCCCCAATTTGATGAACAATTCCCCAATTTGATTTAGGGTTTCTTCCCAATGTTGTGGGTTATGATGAATGCTGATCCAATTGTGTCAATTGTGATTTTTTAAGATAGAATTGGTAGAATTACATATTTTTAGGATGAAATTACATGTATCCATGCCTATTTCATGATTCTAATCTAGAATTGATATAATTTGGTTGATGTCATGAAGGGAAACTTCATGGGTTTGGGCTTATCCTTATAGGATTAATTAATTATGATTACAATTGCTTGAGAATAAAGTATAGATGATGATCATGGGAAGTAGTACTTTGAGAGTAAACCTTATGATATGAATTATTGGCAATTAATGTTATTGTTGTGGAAGGGTTACTTCCCACATGAATTGCTTAGGTTTGAGTGTATGAATGTGAAATTTTTTCTTAGATGAATCATTCTAGATTGAAAGGATTGCTCACATTAAATGAATCTAAACTAAAAGACAATGTAATTGATGAGGTGATTTCCCATACTTCTTAGAATTGAACAAGAGGTGATTCCCCACATTCCTATTATGATGAATGGACATGGAGTTGAGTACCCATGATCTTTATGAAATGATGTGGAGGTGAGTACCCGTGTCATATGATGTGATTGTGGTGGCAAGTACCCATGATCGTAAAGTAAGTAAGGCAAGAGGCGAATACCCATTGACCTTTGTAAGTTAGGCAAAGAGGCCAATCCCCATGTCCTTAAAAGTAAGTATGAATAATGAGAACTATGTTGTGAAGAATGAATAGTTTGGGTTGTTGCTTGAGATGTCTTCCATGAGGAAAGCTTGACTAGAGGTGGATCACCCAAGTCTTGACGAAGGATAAGTAAGGATGCTTGAGAAGTATTCCTTTCTTATTATGATGATGATGTATGTGCATTGATTAATCTTATGGTTTATGTTGACTAACCATTATATTTATGTTGTTTATGCTAGCTATCATGTTTAGTACATTATTGTACTAACACATACTCTTGCCTACATTTCTTATCAAAATGTAGGATCCGGCAACATTGATTATCACACTCATGGCTATGTTCATAGTTGATCAAGGAAGTGAAGATTTGGTGACTCCTCATTGTGTTCGAGGATGTGATCATCGTTTCACTATGTTCATTTCATTTTATGTCTTGGACTATTGTATGGGCTGTGTTCCGAGATTTATTCATGTTGATTAGATGGTTTGAGACAGTTGTATTAGACCTCTGCTCGTTTTATGAAGACTTTGATTGTATTGAATTTTTTTTATATTTTTGCATCATTTCTATTACTTTATGTTATGATATGCTAAGTGGCTTGTATGAGGCCTCTCAAGGTCATATACGCCTAGTTACATATAAGGGGTACCTCTGGGTCGTGACATATTTGACCCCAACTCTTTGTTGGATATTTTTATTGACTACGACCGCTATCTCTTTTGATTGAATTTAAAGAGGATATTTGAGCATTATCTACGTTCATCATCAATCCATCATTGGGAACATTCACTTCTATGATGACTCTACAACTCAACTAACAATGAAACTAAATAATAATAAAATAAAATAAAACTAGTCCTAGTCAGTTCAACGGGACTATCCTCAAGAAAAGAATGAAAAACAAAAGTCAAGAAGTCCAGCATGAGAAACAAAAAAACTTAATAAAGCGATAAAATTATTTACATGGAAGTTCATCTCCTACGCCACAGTTAAACATAGGATTGTCCCAAGTGCATCAAAATCAGAGAATAAGTATAAAGTTAAAGAATGACTCCCTTAAGCCTCTAGGCCTTGTCACCATCAACATTCACATGATCACCTGATAACGCTTAAACTACTCTTCAAAACCAATTAAAAGAGTAATTGATCGTTGTCAATATAAATACTCAATGAAGAGAAGGGGTTGAATCCATAAGAGAATGATACAAGGTGAGAAATTTTATCAAGAAGTTTAGTGTGTAAATTTATCCATTTGTAGTAATGAAAACAAGTGGGTGGGTGACCAAATTTAATAAAAAGATTCTGGTATCAAAAGAAACAATTAAACTAAGATTTAAAAAATTCGATCAAATAACAAGTAATTTAGGGATGCGGGGATTGGAAATCAATATAACATAGGAGTAATTGTGATTATCCTATAGTGACAAACATCCATCGATATGACGGGTCATCTTCAATGACACTAATCTTCTTTCTATCTCAGAATCAATTCCTAGAATCTCTTTTCAGTTTCATCTATGTGGAAAATCTAAAAAACCTAATACCTTACACTATTTTCTCTTTCGATGCAAACATAGGGCAAATAGATCGGACCCATAATCTGTATTTTAAAGAAAATTATAGATATCAAACCTAAATTGCAAGTATAGAACTAATTACCAACTCTAATCAATCTCTTTCAGCATCAATCGGAGATGGAAATAGGAATTGAGTTTGCAATGTTAACCCATAAGCTAAATCTATGCTCATTACCCCAAATCCATGTATGAAAAACAACAAAATTGAGCATAAAACAATACCCACTACATTAAATCAACACCCAACCCCATAAATGCACCCCTTACACTTTGGGGTTTTAGCCACTTATCACAAAGTGTAAAGAAATTATACCTTGCATGAAAGCAACCATGGGTAACATTAAATTAGAAATTACACGCAATACCCACTTTGAATCCAACTTCGATTTTTCAATTTGAAGAGAAAACTTTAAAAACCCCAAAACTAGGAAAATGTTCTTTACGAAGGAAATATGTCTCTCTCTATCTAAGATTTTGAACTCTGGACCTCTTCTACTCTCCACACTCTCTATTTTGTCTCTTATTTGGGATATTTATAGTTTCTCAAAATTTGGTCCAATACTCAATGCCTGGCCTATTGGGCAACGTTAGTCGGGCTCGACGATCGTATTAGGTGAATCACCAACTCCTCCTTGGTGCGCCTTTCTCTTGCTTTAGGTTACAGGTGTTTGAACCTCAGTCAGCAAGCTCGTTTGATTCTGCCTTTCACGTTCAGTGTATCATTGAGTACCACCTTTGTTTTACTTTCAAGCCATCAATTTTTCTCCAAGTACTAGTACATTCGGTGTTGGTCACCTTTGTTCACCCTTTGCTTTTGACGAGGTTCCTTTCCTCTTTTAGATTGTTGACCTATGTAACTCAATTCAATTGTTGTGCACTGTCAAATTAGGCGAGGTCATACCCATTGAGTGATCCGCCCTTCAAGTTTGGCGATCACCAATGTGGAGTTTACAATTCTTTTCATGCTTTGGCCCTTATTTCATACATTCATCCTTGCCTTGTCTATTAGACCTCATAACTACAAATCATCAAAATAGAATAGGAAAAAATTAGGCATTGAGGATTCGAAAGTTGAGCTAAATAGGCCTTAAATGACTGTATGTCTACCACTCATTAACACCCCCAACTTAAACTTTTGTTTGTCCTTAAGTAAATCAACAACACAAATAGCTCAATCAAGGTGTCAATAATAGTTCTCAATGACAAGTAACATGCAATTCCTATTACAATAATACTCTTAACAACATGATACACACAATTATGATAAACAAGCTTCAAATGGTGACTACATGGTCTCAAACCAAGTTCAAGTCAATATAGCTTCCTTTCTAATGCAAGACCATGTTTCAAAAAATGCATTAAAGTGCCATGACATCAACAATGACTCCATGATCTCACAAAGTAAATCAATAAAGAAGTTAGGAAGCCATACCACTCTCAATCTCAAAAAAGAGAAATACATGAAAGTTTCATCCCATAGGTTTGCCATAGTATTAAATTATCACACAACCTATTTTATTCAAGACCTCAAGGGTCTTTTGGGCTTGTAATGGGGCTGAGAGTTATGGTATGGTTAATTTGGCTTAGTGACTTCACCTTTTCAAAGAATTGTTGCAATCATCTTCACCTCTTCTCAAGTTCTTTTAATTTTTTTCACTTGAGAACTCACGAATTTGATTTGTCAATCACTTTATTTGGAACCCCCTTTTATTGGACTAATGTCTCTTTTTCATATCAATTTTTCAAATTTTGTTCATTAGGTTTCTTTTCATAATAAGGGGTTCCTTCTTTTTGTAACAAACTTCAAAGTTGAATCTCATTTCATCTTCCTTTGACTTTCACTTAGTTTTCATTCTTTTTTCCCGTGAGACCCCGTGGTTTTTTCGCATAATATGCGTATCATTGCATGAGTGTATGAATCTTATATGATTTGGTGTATCATTTTAGGAGAATAAGGTTACAAATGGGAGGTAAAAAATCAAAAAATTAGAGTAAGATTATGGGTCAAGGATTCCCTTAAACAGGTTCGAGTTAAAGAATGTCTCTATTAACACCCCGCCCATTCGGAAAGTTCAACTTATGCAGTACCTTTAGGGTAAGACAAAGAGTGACTTATATGATAAGAAGAATGTTTTATAAGGTGATATAGTTTCCCAATGATCATAAGTTAAGTTTTGAAGTCAAGCAAGTTGGGAAATAAAAAGTCGGCAAAAGTTAGAGTAAGTTTCTTTTATAAATTTTATGAAATTTTGGTTAAATGTCTAGGAAGAGTATCATGTAATTCATCAAGAATGGGAAGTCAAGTTCAAGGTATATAAGGCTATATAAAATTATTTGGAAGATTGGCAGGGTGGCGTACGAGCTTAATATGCCTTCAGAATTTAAAGCAGTCCATCTAGTGTTCTATGTATCTATGTTGTAGAAGTGCATTAGAAATGCTTCACGGATTATGCCCGTTGAGTATATTCGTGTCTCTAAGGACTTGATGTGTGCTGAGGTGTTAGTGGATATGTTGGATTGATAGGTAAGAAAGATTTGGACAGAAGAAGTGATTTTTATGAAAGTGTTGTGGTGGAATAACAACGTTGAGGAAAATAACTTGAGAAGTCGAGGAGAAAATAAGGAAGAAGTACCCCCAACTATTGACGACTTAAGCTGAGTTGTGTTTCAATAATTGATAATTATTCCTGTACACAAACTTAATTAGATTTTAAATACCTCAAAAATGTAGTTTATATGGATTATCGCAAGCTAGATACATGAAGCATTATAATTAGATTTTCCGAACATGATTTAAGATTTACTGATGTAACAAATATAGCCTTGCAAATAGCGCAATAGCAGCAAAGAAAACAACCAAGAGATTATTTGAATCCATTCACGAAAGAATGTTCTTAAGAAGGGAGAATGTGAGACTCGTGGTTCTTTCGCATAATATGTGTATCATTGCATGAGTGTATGAGGCTTATATGACTTGATGTATCATTTCAGGAGAATAAGGTTGCAAAGGGGAGGCAAAAAAATCAAAGAATTAGACTAACGTTATGGGTCAAGGATGCCCTTAAACAAGTTTGAGTTAGAGAATGTCTCTTCTAACACCCCACCCGTTTGGAAAGTTCAAGTTATCTAGTACCTTTGGGGTAAGACAAAGAGTATCTTATATGCTAAGACATATGTTTTATAAGGTGATATAGTCACCCAATGATCATAAGTTATGTTTTGAAGTAAAGCAAGTTGGGAAATAAAAAGTCAGCAAAAGTTAGAGTAAGTTTCTTTGATAAATTTTATGAAATTTGGGTTAAATGTCTCAGAGATTTTTTCCAATCTATAAAGCTTTAGAAGAACTCCAATATATGAAATCGAAGGTCTACGAGTCTAATTTCCAATGCCCTAAACCATTTGTCCATATAACTTCAGAATAGAGAGATTAAATTTTTAGTGAGAATGCACAAGGAGGCACATAAAGGTGGACCCCTAGCTCCTATGTCGGTTTAGCTTTATAAGATCCGATTTCTCCTCCGTTTTATCCCATCTTTTTCAACCAAAATAAGAATAAAACTATCCTAAATCCTCTCTAAAGGTTACCCTATCATCCAAGCAAAGATCTACAAAATTTCAATGTGGTTTCACCCTCAGAACGTTCGTCGAGATTGTGTTACTTCTTTCCTCCTCGTTAGTTGTGAGTTGAAGGATTCTTCATGGTGAAGGAGTCTCATTTTCTAGGTGGTATTACTGCTGTTTGGAGGTAATAGTTCTCACCCTTTATGTTATTCCGTGATTCAAAGTTTTAGCTACACTATATAAGCAAGAACACAAATTGACGACTGGAAAATTCATATTTGGATAGTTACTGATGTTGGGCTGTTTTGAAGTATTTTCTAATGTTGTTGTTGCTGGAATATTTGGAAATACTTTGTATGTGTGTGGTTCTTGTTTATATGAGTTTGGAATAGAAGAAGTATATATGGGTATTTAATTGTAAGATAAATTAGTATAATGTTGGTTCTATTATTGCATTGGAATTTTCAAATTGTTTTTTCTTGGTTCAACATCTTGTGTTTAAGGAGATTGTTTGTTCTTGAAAAGACATTCTAAAATACTATAAGCTCCATCAAGTTTAAGCTAAGTTTCTGCCCTTTTAACCTCTTATTGCTTATGAAGAGAAAGACATGATTCCAAATGTAACTATTGGACGAACTCACATGATGGTGATCGGAAGCGGTGAGTTAGAGTCATTATTGATATATTGAACAATTATAGGACTGTATTACATATATTTTTTTCTATCTTTAATGGTTTGATGACTCGGGGTTAGTATTTGGTTGAGATTAATTTGGGGTTTGAAAGAAGTGTTTGGCGATACTCTGACTTTTTATCGTTGTGCAAACATACTCTATTTGGTTGTTGTTGAATATAGTGGAGAGCTCCACTTGTTAATAGCTGCTGCAAAAATGTATGGTATGTCATTATGTCATTAATTTGGGGTTGTAATTAGGAGAAGAAAATGTAGTGAAACATATATTTAAAAAGGGTCCGGTGAGCTAATCACTCTGCTACTAATCTCTAAATTGCTATTTTGACCCCGACTTGTTAATATTCTATCTATAATGGCTGTGTGACATGATTTCCTATAGCTTACATACTCTAAGGAAGGTGTACAGTCTGCATTAATACCAAGTCCTAAAATTGAGGTATGTTAAGGCTAAGCGTTACTTCCTTTGAGCAGAAATTTTGGAATCCTAAATTGTCAAAGGTTGTTTCACTATTCTATTGTTGGAAATACCGTCTGTGAAAGACATTGGGATTGCAGCTGACGTATTTTTGTGACTCCATTATATTGATATTCCACTTGTTCGGTTATATAGGTTACTCGGTGTCTATCTGTCATTTTATCAATTCCCTTGACTGTAGGTCCGTGTGTAAAAATTATTATTCCACTTTGGTTGTTGTAACTTTGAAATATTAGGGAGGAACATTAAGAGTTTGAAACCAGTCTTCCTTCCTCACTACTTTCTTCTTTTTTGCAAAACTTTAAAATTTTATGTCGATTTTCAAAACTCTTGAATGTAACTTGTATGTTTAAACTACTAAAGGACATGCTTTTTTTGGAAATACGTTCTTTTACAAATTACTAAGGAAACATGTATAAAAACTAGGTGAAGCACCTTAAGATCTTTATAAACATTTTTAGGTTTCATTTACCTTTCTTAATTTGATTTAAGTGTTCTAGTTTAATCTACAAGCATATGGTTATATGAGATATTTGCATGTGATACGAAAGTGATTATGAGATTATGAGGACAAAACTACCAACAAACCAAGATTGGCAACATGATTCAGGTAACACAAATGCATTACGAATTTATGACATTACATGTTATGCATTCTACTTCTGAGCTATAATCGGAAGGTATGGGGCCTATTGCCTATATTTATACGTATGAGACACAAATGGCCACAAGTGGCCACAAGTTGGCGAATATGATGCCGGTTCTCTAACGGAAGGTACCACGATTTCTAGCACTTGGTTGGGTATGACATGCATTTGCATCTATATATATGTATTCACGACATACGATTATGTGAGCATACCATGAATCTTTAATTCATATAAGGTAGGATGTCAGCCATAGAGGCTATCAGAGTTTCTATTTTAGGTGGTATCTTTATTTCCCTTTTTATAGCAACTATTTATGATTCTTTTTTCCGCCTTACATACCAGTAAATGTTTATCCGTACTGAAGTCCTATTGCCTGGGGATACTATATTTTTGTTTCATGCGTGCAGGTCCAGGTACGTATTCTAATTTACCCCTCCACTAGGATTTGGGGTTCAGCTGTGAGTTGGTAAGCTCCACCTCTTCCTGGAGCTTTCATAAGATGTTTACTTTTGTTGTAAAGTTTTGGTCTAGTCGGGGCCTTGTCTCAATCAATGCTTATGACACTCATAGAGGCTGTTGTGGACACAATATTCTGGGTTTCTTTCTGTGGTTTCTAGTTTCCAGCCACATATGCTTGGCATGTATAGATATGTAAGTAAGTGTGTATGTCCTCAATTTTAGCCTCGTTGGTCAGCTAGTACTTTACAGTTTTTGTCTCATCTACCTTTGTCTATTGAGTCGTTATTCAGGTTATGACCCTAATGGTCTAGGATTAATATTTTAGATGTTATGCTGCCTGACCTTCTAGGCCCTTAGTTGAGTCAGTTGGAATGTTTCAGTGGCTAACTCGATTGCATAAGGTATCAAGTGCTAGTCATGTCTCCTCTAGTTTGGGGAGTGACACTTCCTTTCCACACCCCCAACATAGCTTTTGGCCTAAGTTTTCTATTTACACATACCAATGCTTCAAAGAAAATATTTTTGGTGAGAAGTTCGGGACAATTTGGGTCAAGATGTTTCAATATGGTTGTCAAAAAATTGTTTAGGCTGAAATGATGCCCAAATGGTTGTACACCCTCACATGGTAGTTACAAAAGATATGGAAGTTTATATTACCTCTTAAAAGTTTTTCCCAAGATCATTCTTACACTTACGAAGACTAGACAATTAGACTAACAAGGCAAATTCTAGGATTTCATGATCATGTTTCAAGTAAGACCTCACCACACAAGGAAATTCAAACACTATCATTTTTCATAACCTGAAAAGATTAAAAGCTTAAGAGTAATTTTCATTGCAAGACTCACATCAAAACACATCTAGTCAACACAAGATACAAAAAGATCACTCAAAAGTGCAACCATATCGATTTCTTTCTTGCAACAAAAACACTACACACCATGCTCATCATGAGTACTATTCAAGACAATGATATTGAATAAAATTGATTTTCAAATTATTATCAATGAAACTCAAACATTTCATCATTTATGAAACTCGTGGGGTATAAAATAATTTAGAGAAAAAGAAAGAAATCAAGCGAGACAAACCAATCAAAATACTATGTATAAAAAAATAAGAAAAAAATACTACAATCATCAAAAAGCTTAAAGTAACAAAATATAAAGTAAATGGGATACTGGCACAAGTTCCCTCACTCCACTAAAATAAAATGCAGTACCTCAATGCAAAAACAAAAAGTACTGGAGGAAGGGTGAAAGGCCCCCCTTATAGGCTATGCATGTGGAGTGCTCTCATCAGGAGTCTCTGGAGGAGTGGCATCATCAGGGGCATCAGAGCTCAACAATACAATCACAGGATGTGGCAATGTAGGCTCATCGGAGGCATCTGTGTCTGGCATAGGAATAGGAGGAAAGGTGGAGTTTGAACAGACTCAACTGGTGCCAATAGAAGAAGATTTCTCAAGGGATATCTTGAAAGTCACACAAATTATCATCTCCTCAATATCATGTAACTTAGTCAGTGTCAAAGCAACTCTCTGCTCTGCCTCCTCTTTCCTTAGCTCCTTCTCTTTTATCTCCTCAGCCAAATCAACATATGCCTTATCATTATCTCTCATATCATCCTCAACTTTAATATAAATTACATCATCAATAGTCGACTGCTCAGTCACACCGAAAGGAAGCTCATTACTAGGCCTAGGCACATGCACATCATGTAGGGGAACCTCAACCTACAACATAGAAACATCTGAAGACCTTAATTGGTCTACATTGGTGCTCAAGGTGTCTATTCTACCCCTCATATTAGATAGCACATTCACACTACCCCAAGTCTTCTCACAGTCTTCCAACCTAGAGGTGAGGTTATCCAACCTCACAGCATGGGATACAATGAAAGCCTTACGCTAATTTACCCTATCTCAGTAGAGCTAAAACCTTCTCAATAGCTTGCTCAACAAATGTGAGAAAATCAGCCTCAACCCTTGCCACTCCCACATTGGTAGAGAGGGCAAGATAGCCAATTTTATATATCATGTCCTGGGTAAAGGGGGATGAAAGATAGGAATAGGTCAAGGTGCAAAAGTAGTAGTGGTAGTGGAAGTTGAAGGTACAGAGGAAGGCATGGGTATATCTAGCGTATCCACAGGTGGCCTTAGAAGTCAAAGCAACAAGATCAACCACGGGCATAGTATTTGATGGTGGTCGCTTCCTCTAAGCCACATCGTTCCATAGATAATTAGCCTCAATCCTCTAGATATCATTGAATGAGGCCAGGGTGATCTGAATAGCTTTTTTACCCTGACAGCATGCTAGCATAGGACATTTTGATTAGTGTGCAATGATCAAGCTAAAACATATATCTTGAATGTTAGAAACCATAAGTCATAAACCATGATCAATTCAAGTGAGCATCATCTTGAAACATACTTACGATACTTCTTGAAGTAACTTGATTCATCATAACTTTGCTTGTTTATAGGAAGTAGCCTTAACCAGCATTTAAGACCATGTGAGCTATTAATCATGGAATCCGTCTTCCACACTGAAAAAAATTGTCCTACTTGTCACGATGAGGACCATGAACTTTTAGCTTTTGTTGATCCACTAGCTAATGTCTATCTAGACAATCCTATGTTGGCACATAGTTTATGGCACATGGGTAATCGCCACTTGTCCACTCGGTTCTAAGTTTAACTTCCACGAAATAGTTCTTATTCATATTCAATTCAACTCTTAAAGGAACGGGGGTAATCACCTCTTTTCTTAACATCATGTGACATGGGTAATCATATCTTGTCTTTTTATTGTATGACATGGGTAATCGCCTCTTGCCTCAAATTAACGTAGCTTCTTACTTATCAGTTCAGTTTAGGTGAGAATACCTTTCAACCCTAAGAAACCTTATTATGTCGGAAATCCTTTCACAATCATGCTTTCATTTGTATGTGAGAAATCCTTTCAATAACACAACAACAACAACAACATCATCATTGATACTTCTCTCTCAAAGCATCCTTCAAACATTTTTATCAATTTCATAAGAACATATATAGTTCCATAATTCAACTTTCATAGTTCACAGCCCACTTTCCTGCATCAATATCTAGAATATATGAGTTAGACATGGGTTCATGAAAATTCATCATAAATTCATGTAGTTCTATCCATTCATGCTTGATTTCATATAATCTTCTTTCATAATCCAAAACCCCCATTATATGAACATAACTTGGAAAACATGGGGATTACATGGGTTGACAATGAATAATCATAAAAACATGAGATTAACTCAATTCATGTATAAAAGATCATAAATCCATCAAATAGATCAATAATCAAGAGAACCCACAACATAAAGATAACACTAACTCAATTAGGGCCTTCTGCCTTTGAAAATAGGAGAATTTGGAAACTCCATGAATGGAACAAAACCATGGATGAAAACTATCATACCTCAATGCCAAAAGCTTTCCTCTAACGGTGGAATCGGAGACTTGTCTTGAAACCCTAGGTTGAACCCCTCTTCTTCAAGATTTCTAGAGAGATATTTGGGAGAGAAAGACTTGTTCTTCCTTTGAATTTTTTGAGAGAATGTGATGAATGGTTAAGTTTTGGGGTTAAAATCACTTATACAGGGGTTCTAGGTAAGGGCGCAATGACGTAGTATCAATATAAAATATTTAGTAAAAGACCAAATTGCCCTTAACTTACAACTGACGCAAACCTCCATAGGGAGGCCAATGCGAGCCATCTCAGGATTCACAAGCCGTCTCATAGTCCATGAGCTCCCTAGGCAGTCGTTACCCTGGACCAGTGGCTTCAGGGATTCTACCTCCCCCTCATGGCCACCATCATGACCTGTTTGGCTTTTAACGAGCCGTCTAGGTGCTCGTGAGAAGAGCCTGGCCTTGGGGAGGACACTGTCCACTTTACCACAGGCACCACCACGAACCATGTTACCTTTCATGGCCCGTGAAGGGATCCATGGCTCAGTTGAGGACTGGTGACTTCCCACTTGCCTCCCTTTTCTAGGTTTCTTGATTCTGGTGTGTTACAAATATGCCCTTTAAGTTTGGTGATTACCAATGTAGAGTTTACACTTCTTTTTCATGTTTGTTTCCATTCTTTCAAACATTCATCCTTTCCTTGTCCTTTAGTCTTCATAGCAGCAAATCATAAAAAAGTTAGGCATTGAGGACATGAACTGTTAAGCTAAATAGGCCTCAAATGAGTGTAAATCCACAACTTATCATTGGCTTCCCCATTAGTGGCTCCATCAACTGTCATGAGTGTTGTATCATCTTCATTATCATTGTCAATCTTATTATCTACAAAACCTTCATCATCATCCAATGGCTCTTAAAAATTTCAACCCATTCTACACATATGCCTCACACTATCTGTCAATAAGTAGCATTCTTCCAATGGCACCCATCTAGCTATCATCTCTCACTTGTCGATGAGCGGTGAAAAAATAAGCCCATGTGACATATCCTAAGCCTTAGCCTTAGTCACATTTACAATGTTGTACACCAGATAGGCAGCCTTAGGTGGCCACATATTGTGGACTTCTTCTTTGACCCCCTCAAACCTAAGTTAACATGTCATTTAGCTCTTGTAGAAAAATATCTACCTTTTTATGTTGCGGAATGACCCCACATTCACTGGCATACCCTTCATCAATATGTAAACCAACACAATCTTGTCCTTTGTAACCTCAGATGTATACTTCCAAGATAATAACACACTATACATTTATTTTAACCACACCCTAGCTTGTTGGTTTGAGTGAGAATAATGAAGGGTAGCGTGTCTACCCATTTTCTTTCTACGATCCCATCTAGAAGTCAAGTTCACACAGCACAAAGTGTGACAAATATTTATATAACGGGGGTAACTTTCAACCTCAGATATTTAGCATACTTTAAAAAATATTCAACTATTTGATAGAGAAACAAATAGTCTTACTCCTCATATCATCATTATTTCTCTACTGTTGCTCAGTATTCTAGTATGCATAAAATTCATGTACAAGAGTGAGACTACATTCACCTTGATCCTCAAAAATGTATTACAGCCCAAGATTGTTAGTTGTTTCATGAATTTGTGAGAAGTTCGATTGCAACCTCAATTCATTTACATATTTCATACCCAAGGTACTTAGCCTTCTTTTGATATTCAAACTAATCTTCCTCATAGTGCTCCACATTTTGTTTACCAAACTTCTAAGACGGAACACTTGATGACTCGAGGATATCTCCATTTTGAGACCCCTTTCTTACTGACCCCATTTCCACATATTTTCCCTTTGGTGCCATCAAAACCCACAAATACTTTTTTGTTTTTTGGTTTTGTCACGACCCGGGAGCACCCCCTAGTCGTAACCGACGTACTCGACCTCGACGAGGTCTAATACAAGCCTCTTAGCATTCATTCATCGCATATACACTAAAACCATAAGGAATTAAAGACTTTCTTTACCAAGAAAACATTTCATAAAACAAAAATATAGCAAGCGGAAGGCTTTCTAGACTTTATACATGATGTCTCAAAACCATCTAATACTTTAGAGTACAAAATTTGGGACTAATCCCATACACAACTTGAACAATACTAAAAAGACATAAAAGAACATATTGGGTATTGTCCTCGAATATATGAGGACTCACCAAGTCTTCTTCTTCAACACTTAGAAACCTATCAAATAGCCATGACATGTCATCATCTCCAAATCCCTACACTTTAGTCCAAAAAGGGAAAGAAAGGGGTTAGCACAATTAAGTACTAAGTATGGAGACCATGCAAAAACATGCCAAAAAGGACATTTTCAAGGAAGTAAAATGCTTTCATATCATTTGATAAAACCTTTCCTTTACAAGTATAAGAGACATAATACAAGTCAACATTAACATATAAGACCATACCCAACCATACATATACTCAACATATGTCCATATACAACCCATCCTTAACTTTAAAAGAACACATGTCATTTCATTACCATAGGACCTCTGCCTAATATAACCTTAAGACACACTTGAGTGAGACAAGAAGTGACCGCCCATACAACCTCTTCAAGCACACTTAAGTGTTCCCCAAGATTACCTTAGATAAGGACACAATCGAAATGCAAGAGCTAGTTCCATAGGCATAATAAATAACAATATGAGGATGCATGATCAAAGTGAAGTCAAAACATGTTTCAAGAATCTATACTAATAGTAGATATCATATGTGTGTGCATAAACCAACCAATCTATAACCCCAACTTAGGATGGGGGATGTCGTTCACACCCGGACACCTTGGTGGCAAGGTATAAACCCCTCACATGGTTGATGTTGGTCACACCCCAAGCATCCTAGGTGGTGAGATATAAACCTCTCACATGGTTGATGTTGGTCACACCCCAAGCATCCTAGGTGGTGAGATATAAACCTCTCACATGGTTATCCGGTTCTTTTCCCCCGGACCGGGCATGGTCATGCAACACTTTATATAGGAAATTCCCATTAGGCTCTAATGCAATCTCATGTATGGAATGAACATATACACAAGCTTAGTTGTCATCAACTCATCTCTGGAATGCCACACATCTTATAACTCAAGCCCTAAAGCATCAATTCATCAATTCTCCATAATTGGACATTTTGTCAAACACTTTGAAGGCATGTAATGGGATCAAAGAGCATGGAAAATAGGATAGTAATTATGCAGCCAAACCAGTGAACAACCTACAACAATGCCTTTTAACACCCACAAGACCACATAAAACTCATTCACATCATACCTTCACATATAGCTTCACATAAAACTCATTTACATCATACCCTCACATATAACTTCACATAAAACTTTACATAAAACTTCACATAAAACTTTACATATAGCTTCATATAGGACTTTACATATAGCCCCATATAGGACTTTACATATAGCCTCATATGTGTATAATAATACAACAATATAATAACATTTATATAATGCCCTTCATGGCCCCAATTCACAATAATACAACAAATAACCAACTCCCCCAAAGGTGGATCAAACCAATCAATAACAATTATATCAATACTAAGAGATTAAGCCATCTTACCATTCTCCAAAAGCCATAACCAACATTACCCAATTCCCTACTAATTCAACATTATTCATAAAGAAGGTCAACCTACCATCCTTTCCAAGCCACAATCACCATCCTTAATTCTCCATAATATCACAATAGAATAACATAGATAATAGTAGAATTTAACTATACAATAAACATAATCCAATAATCAACATGAAGATAAATTCACAATCTTTTTGCCCTTCAAGGCCAACATCCCACATCCTTCAATTCAATAAAAATTCTTAACAATTCACATATATAATACCATTTATAAACAGCCCATACCATACTAAACACAATTTTTATAATCATCTACTCAAAATCAATACACCCACTTTATGGTGAAATTTAGAGAATTTGAGAAAACATGGGTTCATGGGGATTTCTTTCTAAAAACCATTAATAATTATTAATAACAATATAAATCATCATTTAAAACCTTTTTATGCAAGAACCCATGCTAGAATCGAAATTAGGACTTTAGGGTTTTTGAAGAACTTTGAAAATACTTTGAATTGGCTCTTTGATTGAAAAAGGAATCAAAGATAGAGAGTTCCTATACCTTAATATTGAGAAAGCCCACGAAAATCGATGAAAGAAGCCTCCAATTTGAAACCCTAGTTCTTCAACCTTCTTCTTCCTTGAACTTGAAAGAAATATATGAAAGGAGATGGGAATTGAATTAATGCTATATAGGAAATAAAATATGCCCTTGGAAAAAAACGGGTCCAACACTTAGAAAAAAAATTGAGGCGGATGAACAGTAAATTCGCTCTCTGGAAATT
Source organism: Solanum commersonii (assembly GCA_029007595.1). Classification (NCBI taxonomy): domain Eukaryota; kingdom Viridiplantae; phylum Streptophyta; class Magnoliopsida; order Solanales; family Solanaceae; genus Solanum; species Solanum commersonii. Next base: position 426,062 of record JAJTWQ010000233.1, on the reverse strand, counting down.
GCATTTCCTGCACGGACATATTTTACGAAAATGGGCATAACTTCTTCGTCCGAACTCCGAATGAGGTGAAACGAAGTGCGTTGGGTAGCTAAATCAAAGGGCTTTCCATGGATATGTTATGGACCACCTAATTATTTGTGTGCTAGGAGATATGACCCTCCAAAGTAGACCCTCGAAAAAAACTTTACTTGGAAATTTCGGATTTTGATACGGTTGCTCTAAAATTTGGGTTAGACCCATTTCCCACTCAATTTGACCCCCTAAACAAGAATATGAAGTTGGATTTTCGAAAAGCAAAATGGATTTTTAGATATAGCTAAAAGAAGTTTCTGGTAACTTCCGAAGCACATTTTTAGGAACTTTTTTTTTTTTGGGTCGTTTCAGGTTTGATGGTGGAAGTAGAATGGTGCTTGAATAAGAAAGAATGAGGGTTTGGAAAAATGTTGGGGTGGAAACAATGGAGAATTATGGATTTTTTGGGGAAGAAAGTGAGTGAAAAAAGAAGAGAGAATTTTGAGAGAAAAAGGTTGGGGTGATGTGTTTTGTGAGAAGTGAGGTTGGGATTAAGGGTTTTGTGAATTAAAAGGGTGGGTTGAAAATTTCGTGCTTGGGAAAGGTTTGGACCCCGACCTAGCTGAAAAACATGTATGGTGCTTTGGTGGATCAGCTTGCCAAGGTTGTGCCAAAAAAATTCCTTTGTAGTTCACCTTGTGGTGTGACATGCCTGCAGTGCACTAGCCTAGGGATTTCCTAGCGCGACATTCTTTCAGAGCACCAAGTGCAACCCTTCTAATGTTTTTGGCCTGGTACAACACACCAATAGTGTACCAGCTGTGACCCTCAATCGTTTGGGCCCTGGCGCGGCACGCTAGATGTGCGCCTAAACGCTGGGATGGAAAAATCCATCAACTTTTCATGCATATGATATTTTTACTTGGTCTGCTCCACTTTCTGATATTCCTGCAAAATGAACAAACCATATTAGAACATTGGTGGGTTCCCTCCCACCAAGCGCATTAGTTTTGGTCGTGGCACAGTTTTTCTTTTTAATTTTTTGTGTATTTTTTCCATTTTTCATAGTTCCTAACTATTACAAATGACTGAAATTTTAATTAAATCATACCAAAAAAAAAACTAACAAGAAATAAAATAAAATAAAATAACTGTTAAAAAATTCCACGGGTTGCGTACCATGGAGCACCTAGTTTAACATTGCGGCTCAACTAAACTTTGGATCATTCATCATTTAGCTAAAGAGTTTCTTGGTCTTTATCTTCATCCTTACCAGAATAGTTCTTAAACTGTTGCCCATTCACTAAGAAAATTTATTGCATCTTTTCCTTTAAGATCTACTGCACGATGTTGTCATCCTCACTACTTCAGAAGGCCCACTAAATTTTGACCTTAGTTTTCCGGGGAACAATCTAAGTGTAGCACTAAAGAGTACTTTTTGGCTAGTAGTAAAATTGTGAGTGCCATGTGCTTGTCATGCCTTCTATTGGTTTTTTATTTATAAAGTTTACCAGTCTCCTAAGAATGGAATCTAAACTCCTCACGCTCGTGTAATTTTCATAACTTTTTCTTGTCTACTAGCTTTGGGTCAAGATTTAAACTCTTTATTGCCTAATATGTTTGATTCTCTAACTCTACTAGAAGAAGACACGTTTTACCAAACACCATGTGATAGGAAGAAGTCCCTTTGGCTTTTTTATATGTTGTTTTATACATCCATAATGTATGATCAAGCTTCCTGGACCAATTTTTTGTTGTGCATGCACTGTTATCTGCATGATTTACTGCACCTCTCGATTGACACTTCAACTTGGCCACTAGTCTGTGGGTGGTATATTGTCACCACCTTATGACATATATCATATTTGGCTAGAAGATTCTTCATTAAATGGTTGATGAACTACTTACCTCCATCACTTATGATCATCCTTGGAGTACCAAAATGAGTAAAAAGGCTTCTTTATGAATTTAATCATCACTTTTGAATCATTTGTGGGAAAAGCTACACCCTCCACCCAATTGGACACATAATCTATAGCCACTAGAATGTATTCGTTTCCATCTGATGGAGGTAAGGGACTCATAAGTCAATACCCCACATATCAATGATTTCTATCTCAAGAATATTGTTGAGTTGCATCGCATATCTTCTAGATATAGTACCAAACCTTTGACATTGGTCACATTATTTCACATAAGAGATAGAATAATTGAAAAAATAGGGCCAGAAGAAGCCAGAGTATAATACCTTGTGAGTTGTGTGCTCTTGTCAATGATGTCCTCCATAAAGACTTGCATGACAACACTCGAGCACTTGTTTGGCCTCATTTCTCAAAACTTGATCAACTTATAACACCCCGTACCCAAAAGAGAAAAGCCTTACAATTTTTAGCATTTCAAGGTGTTAACCATAAGGGGAAAAAACGTCCCATGGTTAGAACCATGCCCCATTGGTGGGCCTCGTGGATGGGCACCCTAGAGACTGCATGCGGCAGTGAACCACGACCAGGACCCCCACCCCGTGAATAGGTCCACGGCCCATTGTTGGTGGGTCATTGATGGCCCAGAATCTCTATCTAGACCACACCTGACTAGGATGGATAGTAAGTTCATCCATTGTCCGTTGGCGGGGTCTCGTGCTTGGGCCTTCTTGGACAGTTGAGGCAGTTAAGTTTAGGGCCATAAGGGTCTTTTTTGGTTTTAATTAGAATTAAGTGGTGTCATTTTGAATAAACCTGGACCACCTATATATGTATTTTAGACCCCTAAATTCATTCAATTAAGTCATTCTCTGAAATCCAAAAATAAACCCAAAACTCCTCTAAAAAATTCTCTCTTTAGAAGGAAAAGATTAAAGCTAGGTCAACTTCAAAGTCTCCAATCTTCAATATTTTGTGCGCATTTTTGACTAAGGTATGAATTCTTTTCATCCATGGGATCCTTCCTTCCATGGAGTCCTTTTGAATTACCCAATTGTGGAGTCTAAATCCCCAATTCTAGTTAGGGTTTCTTCCAATGTTGTGGGCTATGACGATTGTTGATCCAATTGAGTGGATTATGATTTTTTTTATTGAATTAGTAGAATTACATGTTATTAGAGTGAACTTACATGTACCCATGCATATTCCATGATTATAACCTAAAATTGATATAGTAGGGTTATGTCATGAAGGGAAACTTTATGGGTTTAGGCTTGTCCTATGATTGAGTAATTTTGATTAGAATTTCCTGAGAATGAAGCTTAGAATATGAACATGAGGTCTTGGGATTTTAAGAGTAAAGATTATGATGTGAATTGTTGAGGGAGAGATACTTCCCATATGAATTGCTTAATCATGAATGTATGAATGTGAAAGGCTTTCTCATATTAGTGATTATAGGTTGAAAGGATTGCTCACCTAAAATGAATCTAGACTAAAATACTATGTAAATGATGAGGCTAGAGTCGACTACCCCTGACCTCCATATGTGCAGGATATGAGGTGATTTTACATACTCATTAGAATGGAACTAGAGGTGATTCCCTATGTTCCTAATATGATGAGTGGACATGGAGGTGAGTACCAATGATCCTTATGAAATGACATGGAGGAGAGTACCCATGTCATATGATGTGATTGTTGAGGCGAGTATCTGTGTATTAGACTTTCGCTTGTTTTATGAAATACTTTGATTGTATGGAAAATGTTTTAAATTCCCACACCATTTTCTATTACTTAATGTTATGATATGCTAAGTGAATTTTATTAGGCCTCTCAGGGCCTTATACACCTTGTTACATCTAGGGGTACCCTTGAGTCGTGACAAACTTGGTATCTGAGCAGAAGGTTTAGAATGGTTCTAGGATGTCTCAAACCACATTAAGTAGAGTCTTGTTCATTAGTGTGAAGTGTGCCACATTTATGAATGAGAGGCTACTAGATGTTTAGGAAACTTCAGTTCTTCATTATCTAAGTCGTGCCATGGAGTTTAATTCTATAAGTCTTTCTACTAATCCTTACCCGATGGTTTTCAGGATATGACTACTGGAAGGGAAAATTCTAGAAAGATTGAGGGAGATTAAGTGGACCAAGAGTTTCCTCCCCAAGCTCTTCCTTAAGTTCCAATTGATCCTTTGGCTGATAATGTGACAAATGCGGAGTTTAGGTCGACTTTCCAAGTATTGGCTCAAGACGTAATGACACAAGCCAATATAGAGGTGGTAGCTCTCGTGAACCCAATGTGGGTATGGCGGCAGCAAGAGTGAGGCACTTTACAAGGATGAACCCTCCCGAATTTTATGGCTTTAAAGTTGAGAAAGATACTCAAGAGTTTATCAATAAGGTTTATAAGATACTTGCCATCATGGGAATGAGTCCGGTAGAGAAGTCATAGTTAACCTCTTATTAACTCAATGGGGTTTCTTAGATTTGGTTTAATCAATAGAAAGAGGCAAGGGAGGAAAGAGCAGGTCCCATAGAGTGGGAAAGGTCCAAAAATTCCTTTCTTGATCGATTTTTCCCTCTAGAGATGAGAGAGGCCAAGGTACTTGAGTTAATCAACCTTAGGCAAGAGCATATGAGTGTAAGGGGATACTCTTTTAGGTTTACTCAACTATGTTAGTATGCTCCTTCTATTGTGGCGAATTGTAGGACCAAGATGAGTAAGTTTTTGTTGGGAGTGTTAGACTTGGTAGTCAAAGAGTACCGCACCTCTATGCTTGTTCATGACATGGACATTTCTCGCCTTATGATGCATTCCCAACAAAATGTGGAAGATAAACTCAAGGAAATATCTAGAGAGGCAAAGAGGGCAAGAGTTGATGATGCTAACTTTTCACATTGTAAGTCCAGTGGACAGGGTCGTTCAAGGTTTCGGCAAAAGTTCTCTGGGCGAGGTTTTTCTAATGTTCCTCCAAGGTCTAATAATGAAAGGGTGTCTAACCTTAAGCCTCAAGGAGATGGTAATAAGTCCTCAATGCCTACTTGTGCTAAATGTTGGAGGAACCATGCTAATGCTTGCTTTGGGTGTGGTAAGATGGATCACAAGGTAAGGAATTGTCCTTCAATTGCTAAGAATGAGAGAGATACTCATCCTAGAGCTCAACCCTACCCTTCATCCGGTCTAAGTGGTTCAGGTGCTAATGCTCCTCAGTAGAACTAGTTTTATGCTCTCCAAACTAGAGGTGATCAAGAGAACTCCCCGGATGTGGTGACTATTATGTTAAAAGTTTTTCAATTAGATGTTTATGGTTTGCTTGATCCAGGAGCTAATTTGTCCTTTGTGACTCCTCATGTGGCCATGAGGTTTGATGAGCCCCCCGATAAGTTATTATAACCTTTTTCTGTCTCTACCTCGGTTGGTGATTCTTTGGTGGCTAGGAGGGTCTATAGAGGATGTCCCATTTCCTTATCCCATAGAGTTACTCTTGTTGATTTGGTAGAGCTTGACATGTTAGAATTTTATGTTATCATTGGTATGGATTGGTTGCACTCTTGTTATGTTTCTATCGATTGTAGAATTCAAGTAGTTAAATTTCAGTTTCCAAATGAGCCTATCCCTTAGTGGAAGGGGGGAAATTCTATGCCTAAGAGTAAGTTTATCTCTTCTCTTAAAGCTAGAAAGATGATTTCTAAGGGTTGTTTGTACCATCTAGTTAGGGTGAGGGATATGGATTCCGAAACCCCTAGTCTTGAGTCGGTCCCCGTTGTGAATGATTTTCCGGAAGTGTTCCTAGATGATTTACCCGGTGTTCCTCCCGAAAAGGAAATAGACTTCGGTATTGACCTTCTTCCAAATACACAACCTATTTCTATTCCTCCTTATAAAATGGTTTCGGTGGAACTTAATGAGTTGGAAGTCAATTAAGGGTTTGTTGGATAAGGGTTTCATCCGACCAAGTATCTCTCGATGGGATGCTCCGGTTTTGTTTGTTAATAAGAAAGATGGGTCCCTTCGTATGTGTATAGATTATCGACAATTGAACAAGGTGGCCATTAAGAACAAGTATCCTCTCCCAAGGATAGATGATCTATTTAACCAACTTCAAGGGGCAAGTTATATCTCTAAGCTGGACCTCTAGTAGGGTTATCACCAATTAAGGGTGAAAGAGAAAGATATTCCGAAAATAGTTTTTAGAACCCAACATTGTCACTATGAGTTTCTAGTGATGTCCTTTGGCTTGACTGATGCTCTAACGACGCTTATGGACTTGATGAATCGAGTGTTTAGTCAATATTTTGACATGTTTGTGATTGTGTTTATCAATGATATTTTGATCTATTCAAGAAGTGAGAATGAGCATATTGATCATTTAAGGATCGTACTGCAAATCCTTAAGACTCAACAACTTGTTGCAAAGTTTAGTACATGTGAATTTATGTTAAGGTTCGTGACTTTCCCAGGCCATATTATTTCAAGCAAGGGTATTGAAGTGGATCCGATTAAGACGGATGCGGTCAAGAGTTTGCCTATACCTCTATCGCCGATATATATTAGAAGCTTCTTGGGTTTGGTTGGTTATTATAAAAGGTTTGTTGAGGAGTTTTCGTCCATTGCCTCTCCTTTGACGACCTTGACTAAAAAAAGGCTAAGTTTACATGGTCGGATGCTTGTGAGAAAGGTTTTCAAGAGTTGAAGGATAGACTTACTTATGCTACAGTGTTGACTTTACCGGAAGGTATGGATGGTTTTGTGGTATATTGTGATGCCTCTTGTAACACCCAGAAGACTAGTAGGTGAAACTAGAGCATAACGTGAGAGTTTTAGAGTTTGATGTGTGGTTTAGACCTATTAAATGGCTTCCCAAACTTAGGATGAAATGTTTATGGGTTAAATGTCAAGGTAAGACTCCCCAAGGACGAACCAAAGGGGTCCTTGAGGAGGACCCCAAAGCAGTCCCCAAAACTGCCCAAAGTTGGCCACATATAGATGGCACATTTGCCCAGTAGGTCAATTCACGCCCCGTGGATGGGTGTCGTGGGTCAAGATCCAACTTTAGGAATTGTAGACCATGGACCTAAGGACCTATAGGACGGCCATTAGGAACACCTATGGACCGTAGGTCATGGCCTGCAATTCTGTCCAATTTGGCCAAAGGTAAGGGTAAAATAGGTAATTTCCTTTTTAGTTAGTTTAATGTAAGGTCATTTTATATTGTTTTAGTAGGCCTATATAAGGATTTTTAAGCCATTAACTAACCTCATATATGTCATGACCCGAGTCTAGATCCCGGATGCGATACGGTGTACTCGACCCCAAAGGGGTCTAATACAAGCCTCTTAGCATTCGTAATATTTCATATGTAGAAATAATGCGGAATTTAAAACTCATTTAATAAATCCAACATCACAAGACATTTATAAACCAGCAGAATACTAATGTCTCACATGGCCATCTTAGACAAAACTTTAACAAGATAGGGTCACGGCCCTTTACAATCAACGTCTGAACAATAGTCTCAAAACATGAAAGAACTAGAAACATTAAAATCCCTTGTCCTTAATCTATGAGGACATACCAAAAGACGTCTCGGAAGAACTCTAATCCCAAGCTTCAGTAGAGAATGCAATCACTTGCCAGAACCTACATTTGTAGTAAAAATAAGAGAAATATGGGTTAACACACAAAACTGTACTAAGTATGATGACCATGCAAAAACATGCTTAAAAGGGACATTTTGTTTAAAAGTCATGCTTTTCTGCCATTTTAGTAAAACTTCATGAACATTGATAAAAGAGACATAATATAAGTCACAGCCAACATACAAGTCACATTTTCACATTTTAACAAAATAACATATAAACCTTTACCTTCACCTCGAGCCTCCGCCTCAAGTAACCCTTAAGCTATACCTTATGCAATGTATGGATAGCGTCCCATATCACCACCCACACTAAGGTACCACCTTAAGTTCACCAAAAGTGAACTTACCATTCATCCTTTCCACCTTTCCACAAAAAGCATTTAAGGGACATAAACATTACAATAGTCATATCATCACATAAGGACTGTCACCTAGAACAACTCTAAGTTATATTTGTGCAATGTGCAAGTAGCATCCCATACAACTACTCACACTAAGTACTCCTTTGAAGTCACGATAAGAAAGGCACATTTATACACAATAAGTCATGACAAGGAGGTAACTCATAATACAATCGAAGTATAGCATGCATCTTTACAATTAAGCCAACATTCTTCATTAAGTTCATGAAGGACACATTCATGCATTTAGAGGACTTTTGTACATTTAGTCATTATGACTTAGAGAACTCACTATAGCCCTCTCAAAGCCTACTGGTGCAATGTATAGATAGAATCCCATACTACTACCCACATTTTGTAGTACCTATCAAGTAATTAGAGTGCACATCTCACGAAATGGGAATAAGCGTTTAACCGACATAGACCATGCAAGCTAGACATGGAATCCGGTGTCGTGTAACCCCACACTATAGAAGGTGGTCAACTTGCCTAAGGAAGACCGGTAACATTAGCTTGGATTGACTTGAATTCACTGGCTAATATCCTATGTGGGCACATAGTTATGGGATAGAAAAATGTTTGTTGGAACCCTAGCCTAACGTTGGGAGAGTTTCCATCTTACCATATCCACTTGGTGCTTAGCCTACATTCTCATAGAGTATTTCAATCACATTACAACATTGTACTTGAGAGGGCCACCAACATTAGGCCTACCTACCCAAAGCACATACACATGAAGTCACCACCATTAGGTCTATCGATTTAAGGTATATAAGGATAGCTCATTGATCTTCCTAGAAAGAGCCACCACCATTAGATCTACCGTTTCTAGGTTCATCATTCCAAACAAGAAGGGCCACCAGTATTAAGTCTACCATTTTAAGGTTTTACATTCACATTGGATACGTAGACTCATCATGAAAGTCCACCACCACTAGGTCTACCGGTTCAAGACGTAACCTAAAATACCTCATTAGTCATTTATAGAAGACTACCAACCTTAGGTCTATCAACTCAAGACATTCATTCATTCATTCATGAAAACACTAACAACATTAGGTCTACCAAATCATAGTTATTTTAACACTCAAGTCAAGATACGTTCATTATTCAAGAGGAGAATGCCTACGCCTACCAAGTCAAGATACTTCATTCATAATCACATTCATGAATACAAGAAAAGGATACCTTAGCCTACCCATTGAGGATATTCAATATCACATTATAGAAACCTTCGTATTCCATCATCAACATTCATGAGTGCTAAGTGAGAATATGTTTTCAATCACAACACATTTACATTTTATACAAGATCATCATTCTATCATTGAAATAACATGCAAATCCTTCTCATCACATTCACAGATACAATATCATAATAATACTTCAATTCCTCAAACTATGCCTTCAAGGCCATGATCACAGTATAAAAATTAATTAAAAAACTCCACCTTTCAAGTGGATCAACATCTCATACACAATTCTACTACAACAAGTAACTAGGCCAAACTTGCCCTTTCAAGGCTATAAATCACAAGTCCTCAATTCACAGACAATTCACCATAATTAAGCATAGATGATGATACAATTCAATAACCCAAAGCTATTTAGGCATAATCCATCAACATTCATTCATAATCAACAAACTAACTTCATAAGGCACAATTTAGAAATTAAGTGGAATGATGGGTTGATAAATTATTTCCATCATAAATCATCAATTAAAAACTGATACAATCATAATTTCTCATTAGAAATCATTTTATTAAGGAACCCATGAGATTGAGTAAAATCTAGGGTTTTTGTAAAACTTGAAAAGTTTGGAAACTTCTGACTCTAGGGTGAAAGGTAACCCTAGATAAAGGATCACCATACCTAAATAGATGAATTCGACGAAAATTTACCCAATTAGTCTTCCTCGTCAAGCCCTAAGTCTTCTTCTTCTCTTGGTGTTCAATGGAGTTCTAGAGAGAAGATATTTTGAGAGGAAGGGGTTTTGATTTGGGAAATTTGAATAATGAAATCTAAAATAGTACATTATTGTTTTATTAATCTTAAAATACCTTAATAAACCCAAAATAACCATCCATACACTGAAAAAGACTTGGGATGAATTTACCAATCCAACCTTAGCTTGGTTGAGTTCTTGACAGCAAACCAGTGCAAACTACGGCTCCCCATCCACGGACGTTGGATAGGTTGACGCCCCATCCGGGTCATCCATCATTTGATTCAAAGAGAAGGTTTGGGGTCCCTTGACCTACGGAGGCTATCCACGGGGCGTGGATGGTCCTATGGGGGATGGACCCCTTTCGTAGGTGACCCCATTTTGGGCAGCCTCATTGTTTCCTTGGGGTTTAGACTTAGGGTCCTCCTCAAGGACCCTTAGGGTGGTCCTTGGGGGGGGTCGTACCTTGACGTCTAGCCTCTAAACACCTCAACCATGGCTCGGGACAACCTTAAACCACTTCAAAACTTAAGACACACTAACTAGTTCGACTCTAGTTTTAGTAGTTAATTTTTTGGGTCATTATATTATCCCCCACTTAGGAACATTCGTCCTCGAATGACACTTTAAACACATTAAGGGAAAACTACTCAAGACTAGCAGCCCATCATCATGCAACATCATAATCAAATGCACACAACTAAGAGGAAACCTCAACTCCACATCAATAACCTCAAAACACAACAAGAAGGTAGGAACTACATCTACAAACTCATTATGCATCAAAACTTTGCATTCTTCATTTCATTGAAGGAACTTCCTTCTCCAAATCACAGCATGCTCATCACAACACCATTAAGAACATTTAAGCAATTTTCTCATAAAAGAACATTATATAATTCTTTAATAAATCCCATATGGGCATATTCAAATTTTAACCTTATGACGCATATAGATAACTCATACTAAATGAACATCAAAACTCATTTTCTTAACTAACAAGAATCCAACTAGAACATGCATAACATAAGGAGACCATGGAAACACAATGTCACACATGAATCCAAAACATGAAACAAGCTACAAGGAACTGCTGGTCTAAAGCTTGAATAAGAATAGAAGGAAAGAGATAAGGATATCAATACTCTTAACAACTTTACTATTGAACATACTATCCCCCCACTTTGGAGAAAACCCAACTAAGGTTATCATGTAACAACATAAGGATCTCATCACAACAAAAATGAACTATAACTTGCCGGTACCTTCATCCGGATAAGCTCCTTTGTCCTTGTTAGCTTGAAAAGCATTGAAATGGTTCCTCTTTGGAGCATCAAGGTTCAGGCCATTAAGAGAAACTTGTTTGGCCTCCCTTCCTCTAGCCGTAAGAGTAGGAAAATTTCTTACATAGTGATCAAGTTTTCCACAACAATACCACCCACTAGTACCGGCTAGGCATTTCCCATGATGCTTCTTTCCACAATTGTGACAAGTAGGTTCAGCAAATGGAGGTCCACTACCTCTCTCTTGGTTGACCTTAGGAGCACTTGAAAAATCGTGGTTTGGATCTCTCTTCTTAAACCTAGGTTGACCTTGCTCATCATGCCTAGACCTCTTCAACTCCCTATCTTTCCTCTTAAGTTTGGACTCCACAATAGATTGATTATACACCATGAGCCTAGAACTATTCATATCAACTTGGAGCATTGTCGTATGACACTCTTCCTTAACTAGGTCAGATATACCAGTCACAAACCTACTCATCTCATCCCTAGGGTTGGACACCAAAGATGGAGCATACTTAGACAAAAGGGTAAATTTCAAGGAATACTCCCCCACATTCATATTACCTTGCCTAAGGTTTATAAACTCCTCAACCTTACACTCCCTCTTCTCACGGGGAAAGTACCTACCAAAGAAAGCTTCCTTGAAGAATTCCCAACCAATAGACCTCGCTCCTATAGGCCTATTGCTTTTCCATTGAGTGAGCCAATTTGGGCAACATCTTTCAATTGGTAGGAGGAAAGCTCCACTTTTTCAACAGAGGTCACTCCCATGGCATTGACTATCTTATACATTTCATCCAAGAATTCTTGGGGATCCTCTCCCACGTTAGAGCTAAGGAAAATAGGAGTATTCATCCTCACAAAAGTCTCTCAACCTTGAGGCCATGGTACTCTCATTAACATTCACCCTAGGCCCCACATCTTAGTTAACTTGAGTCACTATGGCTTGAGCCAGGGTTAGAAAAGCCGACCTAAAATCTTCATTGGTTATAGTTGAGGGATCCACCGGAACTTGATTCTCTTGATGCACTTGATCAACTTGAGGGACTTGGTCACCTTGAAGACCTTGGGGAGAAACTCCCTTATTCACAGCCTCCTCTTCCATCCTTATTGGGTTCACCCTTGTATTCATATCCTATAAACACAGAAGAAGGATAAGGAAAAGGACACTTATAGAACTACACTCTAAGGCACGACTACAAGAATATGAAAGAAGTGTAACTTTCTATCGTCCTATAGCCTCTTGCTCATAGATGTGTTGCGACTCACACCGATGAACAAGACTCTACTATACGTGTCTTGTGAGACATCAATCCTAAAAATCATTTCCAAAATCTTATGATCTGATAGAAAGTTTTTCACGACCCCAGTCTAGACTACGGATGCGACACGGCGTACTTGACCTCAAAGGGGTCTACTACAAGCGTGTTAGCATTCATAACATTCGATATATAGAAATAGTGCAGAATTTAAAACTCATTTAATAAATGCAACATCAAAAGACATTTATAAAGCAGCGGAATACTAAAGTCACACATGACCATCTTAGACAAAACTTTAACAAGATAGGGGTCACGACCCTTTACAATTGAAGTCTTAACAATAGTCTCAAAACATGAAAAAACTATAAACATTAAAAGCCCTTGTCCTCGATCTATGAGGACATACCAAAAGATGTCTTGGAAGAACTGTAATCCCAAGCTTCACTAGAGAATGCAATCACTTGCCAGTCCCTACACTTGTAGTGAAAATAAGATAAATATGGGTTAGCACACAAAAATTTACTAAGTATGATGACCATGAAAAAAACATGCTTAAAAGGGACATTTTGTTTGAAAGTCATGCTTTTATGCCATTTTAGTCAAACTTCATGAACATTGATAAAAGAGGCATAATATAAGTCAAAACCAACATACAAGTCACATTTTCACCTTTGAACAAAATCACATATAAACCTTTACCTTCACCTTGAGCCTCCACCTCAAGTAACCCTCAAGTTATACCTTGTGCAATGTATGGATAGCATCACATACCACCACCCACACTAAGGTACCACCTTTAGGTCACCAAAAGTGAACTTACCATTCATCCTTTCCACCTTTACAGAATAAAGCATTTAAGAGACATAAACATTACAATAGTCATATCATCACATAAGGACCATCACCTAAGACAACTCTAAGTTATACTTGTGCAACTTGCAAGTAGCTTCCCATACTACTATTCACACTAAGTTCTCTTTTGAACTCACCATAAGCAAGACACATTTATACACAATAAGTCATGATAAGAAAGTAACTCGTAATACAATCCAAGTATAGCATGCATCTTCACATTTAAGACAACATTTTTCATTAGGTTAATTTAGGACACATTCATGCATTTAGAGGACTTTCATACATTTAGTCATTAAGACTTAGAGAACTCAGTATAGCCCTCTCAAAGCCTACTTGTCCAATGTGTAGATAGCATTCTATACTACTCCCCACACTTTGTAGTACCTATCAAGTAGCTAGAGTGCACATCTCATGTGATGGGAATAAGCGTTTGCCCGACATAGACCATGCAAACTAGACATGGAATCTGGTGTTGTGTAACCCCACACCGTATAAAGTGGTCAACTTGCCTAAGCAAGATTGGTAACATTAGCTTGGATTGAGTTGAATCCACTGCCTAATATCCTATGTGGGAACATTGTTATGGGATAGGAAAATGTTCATTGGAACCCTAGCCTAACGTTGGGAGAATTTCGATCTTACCATATCCACTTGGTGCTTAGCCTACATTCCCGTAGAGTATTTCAATCACATTACAACATTGTACTTGAGAGGGCCACCAACATTAGGCCTACCAACCCAAACCACATACACATGAAAGGTCACCACTATTAGGTCTACCAATTTAAGGTATATAAGGATAGCTCATTGATCTTCCTAGAAAGAGCCACCACCATTAGGTCTACCGTTTCTACGTTCATTATTTCATGCAAGAAGGTCCACAACCAATAGGTTTACCGTTTCAAGATTTTGCATTCACATTGGATTCCTAGACTCATCATGAAAAGCCTCTACCTCTAGGTCTACTGGTTCAAGACATAGTCGAAAATACCTCATTAGTCATTTATAGAAGGCTACCAACCTTAGCTCTACCAATTCAAGACATTCATTCATTCATTCATGAATATGCTACCAACATTAGGTCTACCAAGTCATGTTCATTTAGACACCCAAGTAAATATACATTCATTATTCAAGAGGAGGATGCTTAAGCCTACCAAGTTAAGATACTTCATTTTTAATCACATTCATCAATACAAGAAAAGGATTCCTTAGCCTACCTATTCAAGATATTCAATATCACATTCCATCATCAACATTCATGAGTGCTAAGTGATAATATGCTTTTAATCACAAAACATTTACAATCTATACAAGATCATCATTCTATAATTGAAATCACATGCAAATCCTTCACATCACATACACATATACAATATCATGATAATGCTTCAATTCCTCAAACTATGCCTTCAAGGCCATGATCACAATATACAAAATAATTAAAAAACCTCCACCTTTCAAGTGGATCAACATCTCTAAGACAATTGTACTACAACAAGTAATTAGGTCAAACTTTCCCTTTCAAGGCTATAAATCACAAGTCCTCAATTCACCAAAAATTAACCATAATTAAGCATAGATGGTGATAAAATTCAATAACCGAAAGCAATTTAGGCATAATCCATCAACACTCATTCATAATCAACAAGCCCACTTCATAAGGCACAATTTAGAAATTGAGAGGAATCATGGGTTCATACAGTATTTCCATCATAAATCATCAATTAAACACCAATAAAATCATAATTTGTCATTAGAAACCATTTGAAAATTTTTGATAAAAGAACCTAGGAGACTGAGTAAAATCTAGGGTTTTTGTGAAACTTGAAAACTTTAAAAACTTCTTCGAAATTGACTCTATGATGAAATATAACCCTAGATTAAGGATCACCATACCTTAATATATGAATTCCATGAAAATATACTCAATTAGCCTTCCTCTTCAAGCCCTAAGTCTTCTTATTCTCTTGGTCTTAAATGGACTTCTATACATAAGATATTTTGAGAGGGAGGGGTTTTGATTTAGGGAATTTGAATAATGAAATCTAAAATAGTATTTTATTGTTTTAATACTGTTAAAATACCATAATAAACCCAAAATAACAATCCATACACTTAAAAAGACTTGGGGTGAATTTACCAATCCACGTCTAGCTTGACCGAGTTCTTGACAACAAACCAGGGCAAACGAAGGCTCCCCATCCATAGAGCATTGATAGGTTGATGCCCCATATTTTTCATTTGTCATTTGATTCAGAGACAAGGTTTGGGGCCCCTTGACCTACGGAGCCCATCTACAGGGCATGGATGGACCTATGAGGAGTGGACCCCTTCCGTAGGTCACCCCATTTTGGGTAGCCTTACTGTTTCCTTGGGGTCTTGGGGCTTAGACTTAGGTTCCTCATCAAGGACCCTTAGGGTGGTCCTTGGGGGGTCATACCTTGACGTCTAACCCCTAAATACCTCAACCATGGCTCGGGACAGCCTTAAACCACTTCAAAACTCAAAACACACTCACACACTCATTAGTTCGGCTCTATTTTCACTAGTTCACTTTTAGGGTCGTTATAGTATAATTCATAAATCCCTAACCCAAAATCATAACCAACTTAACCTTCTCCAAAATCTTCTCTAAAACTCCATAGAAGAAGAACAATAAGAAGATCAAGTTAGGGCTTGAAGAAGGATGTTTTTTCACATGATTTTTTTTTTGGATTTCTTCACCTAAGGTATGTTAGTTTTTGATTCATGGAATTATTTCTTCCATGGAGTCATCAAACTCTCAATTTCAAAGTAGGAAACTTCTCTAAAACCTAGGGTTTGCACTCCAAGTCACGGATTCTTCCTAAAAACATTTTCAATGATTTAATTATCATATATTATGATTGAATTGCTGTTTTATGGTGGTTTTATGATGAAATATCCCATGAATCCATAAAACCCCCATAACCCTAATTTATGACTTTGTGATGTGGATGAATTATAGTAATATGAATACTATGAAATTGTTCTTGTAGTAGTTTATTTACTTCAATCATGTTATTATCCATGCCGAATTGTAGTAATTCTAGGTGTGTTGGTGAATTATGATTCATGGTCCTTGAATGGCAAATTGTGAGATTTTGTATTATCATGATGTTTATGTACATGCTTGGTGAATACTTTGAAAGTAATGTGATCATGACTATAATGTAATTTTGATATTGTTGAAAGGCTATTAAAAATTACAAACTTGTGAATGATGATGACATGTTGTGAAAGGTTTCGTCAATGTAATAATACACCTTGAATTAGTAGGCTTAGGGCATCCTCTTCATGTGTATTTAGAAGTTATGTTGACTTCACAAACCATGAATCACTAGGCCAATGGCATTTCTTTCATAAATGACTAATGAAGTATTCTAGGATTTGTCTTGAATCGGTAGACAATGGTATCCCTTTCATGATGAGTCCATGAACTACTACAATGATGAACCTTGAATCGGTAGACCAATGTTAACCCTTTGATGAGGATTCAATGAGGTATTCTAATGATGTACCTCTAATCGGTAGGCCAATGGCATCCCTTTCATGTGTGTAATAATGTACCTTGGATCGGTAGGCCAATGGCATCCCTCTCATGTGTAAAAATGTTAATAGAGAATTAACTACTCCATGGGAATTTAATGCTTAGCACAGAGTGGATATTGTGAGGTGGAGGCTCTCCGTATGTTAGTCAGGGTTTCTAGTAACAACCTTCTTTCCCATAACTATGTTCCCACATAGGTTAATAACTGGTGGATCCACCTAAGCTAAATTATGGTTCTACCTTAGGCAAGTAGACCAATCCTTTACGATGTGGGATAGACACTGGATTCCATGCTTTGCTCACATGGTCTATGTTGGTTAGGGCTTATTCCCATCATGTGATTTATGTAATATGGTTACTCAAGAAGTTCTATGAAGTGTGGCTAGGGGTATGGGACTTCATCCATGCATTGCACGAGTAGGCTTTGAGAGTGGCTATGGTGTGTTCCTCAAATGTCATAATGCCTAATGAAATGAATGTGCTTATAATGATGCTATTACGAATATTGACATGAAGTCTAAATGTAATTATGAATGCTTAACTCGGATTGTTGCTATGAGTTGTTTTCCTTGACTTGACTTAGTAAATGAGAATGTTCCTTGTCTATGAGTATTAACTAAGGATGGGATCAAAGATATGGTAAACATTACTATGGTGGCCTTTTAGGGATACTTAGTATAAGTGGTATTATGGGATGCCATTCATACATTGCACAAGTATAATTTAGGGTTACCTAAGAGATGGTTCTATTGTGTTATAATGATTTACATGATGAATATGCTTGTGACTTATGCTTTTATACTAAAGTTTCATGATGTTTCTCAAACTTGGCATATAGCATGGTTTTCAACTAAAATGTCCTTTTTAGTATGATTTTTGTATGGCTATCATACTTCGTGCATTTTGGTCTGACCTATATTTCTTCTACATTTTTCTACAAACTGTAGGTTCCAGTTCTTAAGGTGATCATGTTTTGGATTCAAGCTTGGATCGACTATTCTCCTAGCTTGTGGTGAGTCCTCAAGATTCGAGGATGTATTAGACACTAGTAGTTTCTTTCTTGTCAGTTTATGTTTCAGATTATGTTGAAGGTTTGTGACCCTATTGTTGATTCAAAGGATTGTATTAGATGCTTAAATGAGACAAAGACTTCCTCTTGTTTTTATAAAAGACTTTGACTGTATGGATAAAAGTTTTTAAATTCCTCATCATTTCTTATGTCTTATGTTATGATATGCTATAAGGTTTGTATGAGGCTTTTCAAAGTCTCGTACGCCATCTCATGTCTAGGGTGTAGGCTCGGGTCATGTCAAACATGGTATCAGAGAACAAAATTTTAGGATGATTCTAGGATGATATCTCATAAGCCACGTCTAGTAGAGTCTTGTTCATTGTGTAAAGCGCGCCACATTTATGAATGAGAGGCTATAAGATGTTAGGAAACTACACTTCTTTCATTACTCTCAAGTCGTACCATAGAGTTTAGCTCTATAAAGTCCCTCTCTTAACCCTTTTCCCGTGTCTTTAGGAAATAAATACACGAAGGTCTAACGCAAGGTGAATGGAAGGTAACAATGTCAATGAAGAAGTTTCTCAAGAGAATCAAGCTCCTCAATTCAATCAAGCTCTGGTTGATCCCGTGGTTGAAAATGTGACCCATGCGAAATTTCAATCTACTATCCAATTGTTGGGTCAAGCTATGACGGCCCAAGACAATAGAATTGTTAGGGCACATGTGAATCCTAATGTGAATACCGTGGCTTCTAGATTGAGGGATTTTTTTAGAATGAATCCTTTTGTGTTTCTTGGTTCCAAGAGGGATGAGATTTATAAGGTAGTTGATGCTATGAGGGTTACTGCGGTAGAAAAAAATGGAACTAGCTGCTTATCGATTGAAGGATGTTGCTCAAGTTTGGTATACTCAATGGAAGAAAAATAGATTGGTAGGAGCGGGTCCTATTGATTGGGAGGTGTTTAAGAAAGCTTTTATTTATAGGTTCTTTCCACATGAGTTGAGGGAAGCTAAGGTAGAGGAATTCATTAACCTTAGTGCAAGGTATCATGAGTGTCTCTTGATTATGCAAACATAGAAAAATGGCACCGCTGCTAGGGAGTGGTGTTACTTGAGAATTTGAAGTTGAGTCGAATTTCGCTTTTGTTAGTCGTAGTATACTTACTTAATATTTAGTTTTGTTTTTCTTGTTTATTTTGAGTAGGACAATGGAGCATGTATGATAGCAATGGTAACAAAATAGACTCATCTCTCTGAGAATGATGTCTCTTAGGGATGGCATCCTAAGTTTCAGACAATTGGAGAGGGAGTCAATACATGAGTTGTGGCTAAAATTTAAGTTAATCTTCCTCCAGCACCCAACTCATGGAATCCCAGAAAACATGCTATTAGACTATTTCTACAAAAATCATGGCCAGGAAAATAGAAGAATGGCTAACCAAATATTTTTGGGGGGTGTCTCACGACTACCCTACGCAATAGCAGCCCAGCTCCTTGATAACCTGGCCATGACCAATAAAGAAACTGAGAAGAACCATATTTTGGCAACATTGTTGACCCAGCTGGATCAGTGACCAAGAAGATCGTGCAATTGAGAGCACCGAACAAAAATGAAGACCAGTACATTCCCCCTCATGAGCGTGTTAAGCCTAATGTGAACGAGGGTGGGCGAATAGCAAAAATACTCTCACTCATTCTCCGCATAGTTAAAGATTACGATAAGGCATTGAATGAGATAAAAAAGAATGTATCATTGTTGAATGAGATAACTGCTTCCCATTTCATATCCGTTAAGCTGCTAGAAACCCAAGTGGGTCATGCGTTGTCTGTCTCTACCCCACAAATCAAGACTAAGTGGGGAAGTCGTGCCACGACATTAACTAAGGTGCTTCTTGGGAGGTAACCCAAGGTTTTATCGCTTTAAATTGTTATTTTATAAATTATGGTGTGTTGATTGTGCAAGTTTGAGTGTGAAAAGTGTTTGAAAAGTGCAGGTTAGCGAGCGAATGTTCCAATCGGCATATCGACAAAGAGGTTAATGTGCCCGAGTTGATCCATCATTTAGCTTAACACAATTTTAACTTGAAGCCTGTAAAACTCGGTGAGCCCAGGAGCAACTTGGTGACTCGCTGACTAGGTCAACGATCGTGATGTTGATCGCCGTTTAAACCCCCCAAGTAACTGAGGGCCCTGTACAAGGCAGTGGGGTAAGTGACCACTTCGCATGTCACCAAGTGGATTGGCGAGTCCGACTAATATCACCGAGTGGGCAAAAACTGGACTGTCTTAAAAAGAGCCAAGGATTTAAATTTCAAACCTTTTCAATTTCCCTCACTTTTTATTCGCCAAAACTCACACCCACACTCTAGTTTCTATATTTCTTGGGTTTTTACAGTATTATTAGTGTTGATCTGTACTCGAAGTTGGATTTCATTGTCGCTTAGCATTTCAAAGTATTTAATCACACCAAAGGTTGGTCTTCCGAACATCGAACTTATTGTCAGTAATTTTTTGTCTTATGTTAATGATATAATCGTATTGTCATGTGCTGGGATTGTTTGATAAGATTAGATTGTTCAAACGTTTATCTTAATTTGAGAATCTTGTCCATTTTGTCTTGATTTTTGAAATCCCGTATGGTTGTGTGTTGAAATAATTAAATTTTGTGTGGTTGTGATTGCATGTTATTTAGTTTGGAAAAACCAGGAGAAGCCTGAGTATTCTGGGGTGATGGGTGTTATGGGTCTGAGCCTAATTGAACTAGTGCAGGTGTTAATTTTGTTTTCGGGGGTTGCGGGGTCGAATTAAAGATGTTGGGTTAAAAATAGGCACTTTGGGCCGTTTTCCTAGCTAGGTCGAGCTCACTGAACCACTCGGCGGTTCACCTAATGTCCCCACTCGCCTTTAATTTCATGTTTTATTTGATAGTTACATACTGTAACTTTCGGTGAGAAGCATGAGGTCGCTGAAAGCACTCGATGACTCTCCGAGAGTATTCTTGATCGCCCTTTGTCTGCACCCCTGAACCTTTTATGCCCTATGACTTTTGGCGAACTATCCCTTGCTCACTAAATGAGATTAGCGATTCGTTGAAAGGGCCTTCCCATCACTGACTTGCCAAAATATTTGAGCCAACTCTTTCGGCGAGTCCGATTTAGCTCGCCTAGGCAACTGCTTCTCTATGAAATTGATGAAGTAAATCTAACTTTTCCCACTATGATTGCAGACATGGCTAGGTATAAAGTTGCTGGGAGAAACATGTCATGCCAAGGGAAAGCAAATGAGATTACACTAAATGAGAATGCAACTGCATCTAGGGGCAAAGCCACAAAACTGTCCACAACTAGTGGGAAAGGCAAAGGTAAAGGCAAGGCATTTGAGTTATCGGAAGAAAGCTCAGACAGTAATGGCATTTATGCTACTTACCTCACCCCATCTGAAGGAGAGGATGAGCATCAGGAGCCTCAAACTATAGAGTTTGAGGATGATGAGCTTATCATAGCACAGAGGAATGATACATCTAGGATCAGGAATCCGTAGCCTACCACCTCTACTCCTCCAGTCCTAGAACAAGAAATGGTATCGACACCTCCAGCATAGGGTCCTCCGCCCAAGTGAATGAATAGATTAAAGACTAAGGGGCTAAGGACGATCTTTAAGGAAAAGTGTATGTCTATAGATGTGGTTATTGAGAGGTACCCATAGATAATGGAATGCCTAAAACACCACAAGTTCCAAATATGTGGTTATTGGTAGGTACCCGGATGATCCTTGTGCATATGATGCCTTGATACCCTAGAGGAAGAAGAAAGCAACAACTTTCAAAGAAGTCGACTAGGTGGTTATCAGAGGTAAGAAGGTAACTTGTGACAGTGATGCTATCAACACAGTCTTGGGCATGTCCACGAGTAGTAATGATCACTGCTAGCACTTGATCAGAATAGAGAATCTGGAGGAGATAAAAAAAACGTTTAGCAGAAGAGGCCCCAATTGAAAAGAAAGACTTGAACGTTGGTGCAAGATTCTGGTTCAGTTTTATCAGCAGCACAATCATGCCATCCCAGAATGAGTTCATCCTTCACCTTGCTAAGGCTGCCTGTCTGGGTTGCATCATAAAGGAAACCAGGATAAATTTGGGGATGATCATTGCTTCAGAGATTTTCATGCGTGCAAAGCAGTGCCAGACCTCACTTCCTTTCTTGGTATTGATCACCGAGTTGTACAGATAAGATCGGGTGCCTAGAGATGCCAAGAAAGATATGAAAGTGATTCCCACATCCTCTATCGATATTCAGAGGATTGATATAGAATATTTAAAGGACCAAGCTGAACAGAAAAAGAAGGCAGCCCAAGTGAATTCTTCCTCGATTGTAGACACAGATTTATCACCTACAGAGGAATCCGTACCTACTCCGGCCCCTGGGCCTGCACGTACTCCTTGTGTTGTATCTTATGATTCCCCTAGTTCTTCTGTTGTTGTATTGTCTCCTAGAACTGCTTCTACTACTGTCTCCAGGACTTCGATCACCCAGACGTCATTACTTTAAATGGGACAACTTTTCTATTCTGCGGATCATAGGGCAGCCAGGCTTGAGACCTCCATTTCTGACATGATTCAGGTTGTTTTAACTGTGTTGTGCTGCCATTGAGCGCTGCCATTGAGCGCTGCCATTGATACCCTTGCGACAAGGATAGAGGGGTGTAAGCATGGGCAAGGAGCCACCGAGGAGTTGACGACTTTAAAAGCTGCCATTATTGATCTGAAGAAAGATGTGGACTACCTGAAGTCCACCGATATGTCCATGGCCTTTGGAATAGTGGAGATCCTAGATATGCCCGAGATATCTCCAACCACCACCGGACATGAGGATAGAATGGAACAGACAGCCGATCCTGAGTCAAAGGCAGAGACTAATGAGGAGATGCTTAAGGAGACTGAAAGAGCTGCAGATGAGGACCTAACTGAGACTGATGTAGCCATGATAGATGTGGTTGTGTAGGATTCCCTAGCAAATATGTTGTTTGCTGTCTCTAGTGGAGCTGGCTCTTCTGGAGTGACTCCGGGTACTGATACCCAAGTCCAGATCGATACACTGGGCACTGATGCCTAGATAGATGGAGCGACTGGCTAGACATGATCCCCTATTTACCTCCCTCTCTGTCTTTATTTCTTCTCACTTTTGGATATGTTTATTTTCATTTGAGGACAAATATTTTTTATTTTTGGTTGGGTGAGGCCCAACTTTATGAATATCTATTTTATTTATCTATTTGGACTTTGTGCTAAATATGTTTTACGCTGCTTTTTGTGGAAGGTTTGAGCTTGTGGCTCCTTGCTTTTAATTGCAAATGATTTTTGACCCTTCCTAAAAAAATTGCCACCTCTTGTATGCGTTGAATGTGGTTGTTCTCTCACAAATTTGAGTATTAGTATTGATCAATACCGATGACTTGAATAGTGCTCATGATCGAACAAACATGATTGTGCGGCTACGATGAGGCCAAATAAAGTGTCATAGACAATAAATGAACTATTTGCATCTCGTTGTGACTAGCCAATTATCCTATCGAGTCTCTTGTGATGATCGTTGCACACTAGTGAAAGTGTGGATTCTTGTTTGACTTTAGTATCGATACCTTGTGTGATGAGCTTACTGTTAACCATGCATGATAACACCTAGAATTTTCCCCATTGGTCCGGTCGACTAAGTAAGGCTATCTCTTGATATGATCTTAGGCAACTTCTAAGAGTGTGAGCCAATTTGACATACACCTCTTTCTTTGAAAGAAACTTGATGAAAACATAACCTCCCTTAATCCACTACCTATAATCCTCTTGATTTGTGGTTGATTGTATAGCCAATTTAGGCCAAAAGCTTGAGTTGGAGGTGTGGTGAAAAGAAAAATCAAGTCAAGAAGTGCAAGAAAATTCTCCTTTAACCCATGGTTTGGAAAAAAATGGAACCCCTCCATACAAAAAAAAAGAGAAGATAAGAGAAAAGAAAAGAATGAAAAAGAAAAAGTCATGGAATTTAGTACAAAAGAATTGGGGTTTTCGAACAATCCATGGAAAGTGAATAATGGAATGACTTATGAGCACAAAACAAAATGATGAAAGAAGAGGAAAGGAAGTGTTGTGAGCACCACATTTCTTGAGGAAGAAAGTCACTGAGCCTAAATGACCATACCTTTGCACCCAGCCCCATTACAAGTCTTGTAAAGACCTTTTTGATCTTGAGTGCTGAAACAATTCTCTCATGGAAAATACGGGTAAACCTATGGGTGAAAGTATACATAGTGTTCTTCTTTGTGAGTATGAGGATTGCATTTGATTCCAGAGCTTTAAATTGTTGAACCATTGTGTGTGATTATGGATTCATTCTTTGTGTGAGGGAATTTGACCACATTAGTTGAGCTTGAACTTGCATTTGAAGTAAGTATGGTGAGCTTGAGATTCTTTGATAATGGACTTGAAACTTTGAATGGACATTTGATCTTCACATGAGTAAATTGAGTCTTATGTGTGCATTCATGATTGAGTCTTATGTAGCACCATTTGAAACATCCTTTTGAAAAGCCAAACTTGAGTTTTACTTGAGGACAAGCAAAATTTTAAGTTAGGGGTGTTGATGAGTCCAAAATTTGGACTCATTTTGGGCTTCATTTTATTAGAATTTGTGTCCTCAAATGCATATTTTGTCTCAATAATTGATGTAAATTCTTAAGTTTCTGGTATTTTAAGATTGAGGCAAAGCATGGACAGTACTTGGCTTAAAGGAACAAAATGGCTGAAAAGAAGAAGAAAAGAAGGCCTGAGAATCGCCTAATGCATTAGGCGAGTTACCAAATGGCTTCAACCTTGCCCAAAGTTCCACAGTGCTGAGCCCTGAAAGAAAAGATCAAGTTGGTGATGAAAATGAGTAGTCGGCACGTCGCCGAACAATTTTGCGAATCAGTACTATATCACCTAATGATCTAGAACGCGAAGATACTGAAGGCAAAAGCTAAAATGCGATGAAGCAGACCAAAGGGAAGGTCACCGAGTGCATTGGCGATCCTGACTAACTGTGTCGAGTGATCCTTTGCAGGAAATTTTTTTACAACTATAAATATTAGTTTGAATTTTTATATTAGTACGCAATTTCTGATACAACATTTTATTTTTCTAAGTTTTCAAGTATAGAACATTTTTGCTTAGCCTTTGAAGATTTGAAGTCTTCCAATTACAAGAAATTGGTAGTGGGTGTTGAAGATTCTTCATCCTAGACTCGTTTAAAGTGAATATAAATCATACCCAGTTGATGTTACTTCGATTTGGTATCATTTTCTTCCTTTTTTCTATGTCTAGCTAAAACCCCAATTCTTGGGGTGTGATTTTATGAATATGGGTTAAATTTCTTATTGGGTATTGCTTATTGTTAGTCTATTTGCTGTTTAAATGTCATTTCGTTTAGTATTTGTGTTTGGAATTAATGGGATTGTAGTTGCAAATACGATTTCTTCTTAGTGTTTTTGGCTTGCTCGAGAGAGAGGTTTTAAAACTAAGACTACTAAATCGATAGCCGTTGGTTATTGGGTCTTCGTGGGTTCAACTTGAGAGAGTAAATCCTAGGCCTTTTCCCACACATTCAGCTCGAGAGAGTGAATGGGCTAAGGCGGAGTCTGTGCTTAAAAGCAACAACTCGGTGTTTGAGAGAAATAGAGTTGATTCAGGGTAAGTTGCTAGTGAGAGAATTTACCCCCACTAAAGTCTAGCCTACTTACAGATGTTTCGCAATTGACTGTCAATAGTATTTACCCGATTGCGTAGTTTATCCCATATTCCTGTCACTTCCCAAGAATCTCGTCTCCCTATATTCGCATCTTTATATTTTCACTGTTTTTTTGTTCACTAGTTGAATGCAAAACCCTCCATTGATAATTGACATTCGTGTCAACTCCTTAATTTATTATGTTTTTACTCAATAATATTTTTAGCTATGGTGAACTCTAGCATATTTGCACTTGACTCTTAATTCTCAGAAACAGCACCCATGGGACTCGACGCCAACCTATTCAGTTGGGTTATATTACTATTGTACAATCGTAGACACTCGAATTGGAAGTTGTGTCTTGATTATGAAAACATCACCGACCACAAGAGTTTGCAATATGTGTTTAGTCAAAAAGAATTAAATCTTCACCAAAAAGGTGGCTTGAATTATTGAAAAATTACAACATGAGTGTTCTTTATCACCCCAGCAAAGCTAATATGGTGGCGGATGTCCTTAGTATATTTTCTATGGGTAGTGTTTCTCATGTTGATGATGATAGAAATGAGTTGGCACGAGATATGCATAGATTGGTCCGATTGGGTGTTGGAATGGTAGATTCCGACAAAGGTGGTGTCATGGTCCATAATGGTTCCGGATCATCTTTTGTAAATGATGTGAAAGCTAAGCAAAGTCTTGATCCAATCTCAGTAGAATTGAAAGAGGTTGTACTTAAGAAATCCATAGAGGCTTTCTCCCAATGGGGAGATAGGGTACTTAGATACCAAGGTCGGTTATTTGTTCCAACTATGGATGACTTAAGGGAACAAATTTTGGTAAAATTCTATGGTATGCGGTATTCCATTCACCCGGGAGCCACCAAGATGTTTTGTGATTTACGAGAAATCTATTCTGGAATGGGATGAAGAGGGTCATTGCGGTATTTATGGCCAAATGTCCAAATTGTCAACAGGTAAAGGTTGAGCATCAGAAATTGGGAGGTTCAGCTCAAGATACTAGTATTCCTACTTGAAAATGGGAAGATGGAAATATGGACTTTATAGTTGGTTTCTTCACACCTGGCGCCAACATGATACTATTTAGGTGGTTGTAGATCGAATGACGAAATCAACCCATTTCCTTCCTGTCAAGGTTTCTTATTTGGCGGAAGATTATGACAAGTTGTATTTGACAGAAATTGCAAGATTACATAGTGTTCCCTTGTCCATTATCTCCGATAGAGGTACTCAGTTTACTTTTCAGTTTTGGAAGTCATTCCAAAAGGAACTTGGCACTAAGGTTAAGCTTAGCACAACTTTTGACCCACAAACCGATGGGAAAGTGGAGCGACCGATCCAAACTTTAGAGGATATGTTGAGAGCATGTGTCATCGATTGCAAGGGAGGTTGGGATGACCACTTGCCATTGATAGAGTTTTCCTATAGTAATAGCTACCATTCTAGTATTGGTATGGCCTCCTTTAAAGCTATTTATGGTAGGAGATCTAGGTCTCCTATAGGGTGGTTTGAAATGGGTAAAGTTTCCTTGATAGGGTCCGAGTTAGTCAATGAGGCAATTGAGAAAGTCCAACTTATTAGAGAGAGGTTGAGAACTGCCCAAAATTAACAAAAGTCGTATGCTAATGTTAGAAGAAGAGACCTTGAGTTTGAGGATAATTATTGGGTCTATTGTAAAGTCTCACCCATGAAGGGTGTCATCAAATTTGGAAACAAAGGGAAACTTAGTCCCTCGATACGTAGGCCCGTATCAAATCTTGAGACGTGTTGGTAAGGTTGCTTATGAACTTGACTTGCAATGGTGCATCCCGCTTTCTATGTCTCAATGCTTAAGAAGTGTATTACAGATCTAACATCCATAGTTTCTGTTGAAGGGTTGGGAGTTGATGAGAACCTTACATATGAGGAAGTCCCGGTTAAGATTTTAGATCAGCAAGTTAAGAAATTGAGAAATAAGGAAATAGCCTCCATTAAGGTTTTGTGAAGAAACCAGTTAGTTGAGGGTGCTACTTGGGAGGCCAAGGCCGAGGCCGAGGCCGATATGAAGTCCTAATATCCTCATCTTATTCCTTCTATTATAGCTGGAGATAATGATTTTCCTCTTGGTTTGCTCTCTGATTTGAAGTCATGTGTGTTTTATGTGTTTCCATGATTTCTTTATATACATGTTCATGAATTGCTTAAGTTGTGAAAGAAATGACTTATGTGAATTATTCTCCTCATGATTGATGTGCATTGAGTATAAATTGCCTATAGACTTCATGAGATGAGTTGTTGAACATATATTGACTTGGAGTGGAGATTTCCACCTAGAATATGTACTTTTTGAGATTGAATTGCATATGAGCACCATGAGATTGCGTTGAGCATGTTTTTAAAGTTTAGGGATTGTAAGTTCCTCCTTGAAGTAATAAATGTGAAAATTTCATGCATATTGGGTTGTTATATGTAGTTCCTACTTACTTACGTTGTATTGAGTATATTTAGCTTGTAGATAAAGTTCCTCCTTGGTTGTGTGCATTTTGATGACTTTCATGCATGATGGGCTGCTAGTCTTGAGTCTTTCATTTAAAAACGTGCTTAGAATCTCATTTGAGGACGAATGTTCCCAAGGGGGAGATAATGTAACACCCTGTACCTGAAAGAAGAAAGCTTAACAATTTTCAGTATTTCCATGTGTCACCTATGAGGACCAAACACTACGCATGGTTAGACCCACGCCTCGTAGATGGGCCTCGTGGATGGGTACCCTGGAGACTGCCTAAGGCAGTGAACCACGGCTAGGACCCACGCCCCATGGATGGGTCCACGACTAGTGGTTGGTGGGTCGTTCATGACCCAGAATCTCTATCTAGACCATGCCTGACCAGGAAGAATCGTAAGTACATCAATAGTCCGTCGTTGGGGTCTCATAGTTGGGCCTTCTTGCACAATTGATGCGGTTTAGTTTAGAGTCATAAGGGTCTTTTCTGGTTTTAATTAGAATCAAGTGGTGTCGTTTTGACTAAGCCTAGACCATCTATATTAGTATTTAAGACCCCTAAATTCACTCAATTAAATCATTCTCTCAAATCCCAAAAGAAAACCCAAAACTCCTCTAAAAAATTCTCACTCTAGAAGGAAGAAGAAGGAAGAGGAAGATATTGAAGCTAGGTCAAAGTCTCCAATCTTCAAGGTTTTGTGGGCATTGTGACTAAGGTATGATCGCTTTTCATCTATGGGATCGTTCCTCCCATGGAATCCCCTAGAATTCACCAATTGTGAAGTTTAAATCCCTAATTCTAGTTAGGGTATCTTCCAATGTTGTGGGTTATAATGATTGTTGATCCAATTGAGTGGATTGTAATTATTTTTAATTGAATTAGTATAATTACATGTTATTAGAGTGAAATTACATGTACCCATGCCTATTCCATGATTATAACCTAGAATTGATATAGTTAGGTTGATGTCATGAAGGGAAACTTGGTGGGTTTAGGATTGTCCTTATAGGATTGAGGAATTTTGATTAGAATTATTAGAGAATGAAGCTTATATGGTGATCATGAGATCTAGGGGTTTGAGAGTAAAGCTTGTGATGTTAATGGTTGGTAATTGATATTATTGTTGAGGAAGGGATACTTTCCACATGAATAATTTAGTCATGAATGTATGAATTTGAAAGACTTTCTCACATTAGTGATTCTAGTTTGAAAGGATTGCTCACCAAGAATGAATCTAGACTAAAAGACTATGTAAATAATGAGGATTTCCCGACCAACTTCGCTCTGATACCAATGGAGGGTACATATCGAGTTGTAGGATGGAAGGGAGAAAGAACAAGAAAAAAACCTTAAAACAAAACTTAAAACAATTTAAAGAAAATAGGAAAAAGAAGGCAATAAATAAAAACTTTTAAATTCTTAAAACATAAAACTAATATAAGTAGAGAAAGTATGTACTTACAACAAACTTTTTATTGATTAGGGAAACTGAGAGAGAACGTGGATGGGAAATGGAAAAGATGGGGAAAATAGGAGAAAAGTCTAGATAGGTTTCAAAGTCGTAAGATTTGAATGCCCTCTATTGATTCAAATTTAAAGTATTAAATATGCCTCAAAAGTGCTGACTAATCTAACTTATTGTGTTATCTATTTCACATGTGTGCATATACTAATACACACTATTCTTTTTGCACGTAGCTACTAACTATTAAACATAATTGATGATATTTATACGTGGCTGGGAATATACGCCACGTAGCTGGAACTACTAACACCTAGCTTTTGTTGAATTTGCTGCATGTCTATCCTCTTTGAAGATGTATTTGCTGAAAATTGATCTTAAAATATGTATCTTGTTGTTTGGTCCCTTGTCACTTTGTGGCATGAACATTTGTTCCTGTGGGGTCCACCTGTTTGTTTATTTATTTACATATTAAATGTTAACATGGGCTTGAAATTTTCTTTGCTGAAAAATGACCTTGAAACTTGTTATTTTTGCACCATTGATTTGTATGGCATGACTTTGGATGTGGGGTCCACTTCTTGATATTTCCTTTCTCGATAGCTCTTTTGTTTATCATCAAAGTATGCTGGCACTTCCATTTAATTAAGGAGGTATGCTTGTGCTATTCCTTGTAGATCCAAGATATCTCTGTTGCTAGACTTGTCATGTGAGGCAGCAGTATCTAATAATTCAAATTTTGATTCTGTATCAGTGTTGAGGCTTAATAAGGCTTCGTTGAGCCTTCTTTTTAATTTTTCTTTGGAATTGTTGGAATCCCTCTGGTGTGATGAACTTGAAATTAACTT
The DNA here is from genome assembly GCA_029007595.1 of Solanum commersonii. NCBI lineage: Eukaryota > Viridiplantae > Streptophyta > Magnoliopsida > Solanales > Solanaceae > Solanum > Solanum commersonii. Next base: position 395,590 of record JAJTWQ010000233.1, on the reverse strand, counting down.
ATCATTGCGGACAATTGGCACCCATCCTTTAATTTTAAGTGATTTGCTTAAATATTTGATCCTCTCAAATTCATGAATGTCGAAGGACCAACTAATCATATAAGATATCCTCTTGGCAATAAAGAACTTGCATAAGTTAATATTTTCTGATAAGGTAGATATATTCCTTTCTACCTAAAATTTTTTAAACTGTATTTGATGTTTAGTTGATAATATTTGTTTATTTCCTCCGAACTTACTCCACCATTCGTAAAACAATGAGGGAATTACCGTGTTCTTCATTTCTTCTGAATATTTGATAAACCAAGTGTGGGTGTTCGGTCTAACAAAAATAAAGTTATACCAGGCAGCTTTATAATCATACCAATTATATGTCTGGGATCGATGAGCTTTTGATAAGTGAATAGGGGTATGTAGATGACCTACAAACCATTCAGATGGACTCAAAATTCTTTTGATCGTGAACTTTGAATATTGTATATATGCTCAATTTCTATTGAATTTGTATTTGTCAAGATAAACTCATAATACCTCCGGGTCTTGAGGGGATCTTCCGTCTCCGCATAATTTTGGTTGGTGTAGCACGGCTTTAGTAAATTTTGAATTCCATAATTTCCATATTTTTTATCAAGTGTAGTAATTGGTAGTACCTGTGACACTGTTAACTCAAATTGTTTTTTATTTGGAGTAATTTTTTCCTTTTCCTTTTGAGAGGTGGCGGTGAGATCCACTTGTGGGTACATCTTTGCGGTTTTTATCTTGTAATTATCCTTTGTCGGAATTGAAATATTTTTATTGATCGAAGAGGTAGAATCTTCACGAAAAACTAAATGAAGTAGTTATAGCTTGGTTCAGCTAGTTATAGGTTCTTTTAATGATGAAGGTATAGCATATTTTGGTAGAAGGGAAAACATGTATATATCTTGTGATTTTGTTTGATCTTTTTCATAAAATGGTTTTTTTTTACTTTTTTCTTCTGGTTTGAACGTCAGGAATGGGGGCCTCAAAGGTCTTATTCCTGGTCTCATTATTTCCCTCAAAAATTCCTTTATTAAATTTTTTGGGAGATTTCCTCCCTTTATTTGAAAAACAAAGTTGGATAATAAATTTTCCATCTAGAAAACATATAATTTTTACGAAAAAAAATATTGAGCTGCGTTGCAGTCATTATTTAAATTATTTTGAAATTGAATAACTCCTAGTGCTATAACGAAGGCTAAGCAAAATCTAGGAGGAGGAGAAGGTTTAATAATTTTTATTGTGTAATTTTCATGGTGTTAAAGCAAATTTATTTTAAAGATGTTTTTCTCTTTTATGAAATTACTCTCATATTTTGTCATACGATTTAGGTAGGGGAATATAAGAGTTTTTCCTAGCCCACTGGTATGGATGCCATCTAACTGGTAATATAAGGCTTTATTTGGGTCATGAAAGGAATACCTAATATTATTTCTTCATTTTATGTCTTTGGTTATCATGAAATCATTCATGAAACTAATTCCATCATTGCGTATGTGTGCCTTCCAGAGTTTATAATTTATTTTAAGCTTTTCCCCGATTGCGGAAAATAATCGGGTAGTGCCTTTATCTAGATACTTATTAGGAATTAATCCCTCATTAATGCAATTTTGATCCGCGCCTGTATCAAATAATGCAATTTTATGAATGGCATAATTTTTATTTATGATTAATGTGATAGGTATGTGGTAGCTTTAGGGTCTAACGACCTTAATTGTATTAATTCCTAATTGAGATAGAGGTTGTTCGAGAGACTCTACTTCTATTGATGTTTCTCCAGATTCAGATTTATAATTTTCCATTTCTTGATTAGGTGGTAAATTATTAAATATTTGATTAGTAATTGTTTCAACTTCTAGACGGTTAAGTCTCTGCTTAATTTCATTTATTTCATCTTTTATTTGTAATAATTCTGCCTGAATACTTTGTAAGGTTATTTCAGATTTAATTGGTTGTTTAAATTTATTTAAAACACTTGTCATATCAAAGGGTTTAATAGTTCTATTATCATCAGATTGTTTTCTTTGTTAGGTATGGGGTACATAATCCATTTTAATACCTTATTAAGAGGCATATAATTGATAAATAGCTTGGGGCACCTCTTTCTTTTTCTGTACTAGTATTAACATAAAAGGCCGAGCAACTCCAAGGTGACTTGGATGGTCTAATAATATTTTTAGAAAGCAAATCATTAATTTCCTTTTTACATTATTCCATTAATTCAGCGTTCATTTGAATGGGTCTTGCCTTAGTGGGGATAATCTATTCGTCAAATCCCTCAATTTAAGGTAATTTGACAACATGCTCTTTCCTTTCCCAAATTGCATTAGGGAAATATGAATAAACAACTTGGAGATGAAGTTCCTCCTTGGTTGTGTCCATTTTGATGAGTTTCATGTATGATGGGAGGCTAGTCTTAAGTCTTTTCGTTTAGAAACGTGCTAAGAATATCATTCGAGGATGAATAATTCGAAGGGGGAGATAATGTAACACCCCGTACCTGAAAGAGGAAAAGCCTAATATTTTTCAACATTTTGAGGTGTCACCCACGAGGTCCAACCACTCCCCGTGGTTTAACCCATGCCCCGTAGGCGAGCCTCGTTGATGCGCACCCTGGAGACTGCTTGAGGTAGTGAACCATGGCCAGGACCCACACCCCATGGATGGGTCCACGGCCCATTGTTGGTGGGTCGTCAATGGCCTAGAATCTCTATCTAGACCACTCCCGACAAGGACGGACCATAGGTCCATCCACTGTCTGCCGGCAGGGTCTCGTGGTTGATCCTTCATGGACAGTTGAGGCGGTTAGTTTAGGGGCATAAGGGTGTTTATCGGTTTTAATTAGAATCTAGTGATGTCATTGTAACTAAACCTATACCACATATATTAGTATTTAAGATCCCTTAATTCACTCAATTAAGTCATTCTCTCAAATCCCAAAAGAAAACCCAAAACTCCTCTAAAAAATTCTCTCTTTAGAAGAAAAAAGAAGAAAGAGGAAGAGATTGAAGCTAGGTCAAGTTCAAATTCTCCAAACTTTAAGAATTTGTGGGCATTGTGACTAAGGTATGATGGATTTTCATCCAAGGGATCCTTCCTCCCATGGAGTCCCCTAAAATTCCCCAATTGTGAAGTCTAAATCCCCAATTCTAGTTAGGGTGTCTTCAAATGTTGTGGGTTATAATAATTGTTGATCCAATTGAGTGGATTGTAATTGTTTTTAATTGAACTAGTAGAATTACATGTTATTAGAGTGAAATTACATGTACCCATGCCTATTCGCTGATTGTAACCTAAAATTGATATAGTTAGGTTGATGTCATGAAGGGAAACTTGGTGGGTTTAGGCTTGTTCTTACAGGATTGAGGAATTTTGATTAGAATTGCTCGAGAATGAAGCTTAGATGATGATCATGAGATCTACGGCTTTGATAGTAAAGCATATGATATTAATTGTTGGTAATTGATATTATTGTTGAGGAAGCGATACTTCCCATATTAATTGATTAATCATGAATGTATGAATGTGAAAGGCTTTCTCACATTAGTGATTCTAGGTTGAAAGGATTTCTCACCGAAAATGAATCTAGACTAAAAGTCTATGTAAGTGATAAGGCTAGAGGCAACTACCTTTGACCTCCATATGTGAAGGATATGAGGTGATTTCCCATACTTCTTAGAATTAAACTAGAGGTGAGTCCCTATGTTCCAAATATAATGAATGGACATGGAGGCGAGTATCCATGATCTTAAAGTAAGTAAGTCAAGAGGTGAATACCCGTTAGCCTTTGTAAGCTTGGCAATGAGGCGAATCCCCATGTCTTTAAAGTGAGTATAAACTATGTGAATTATCTTATGAAGAATGAATAGCTTGGATTGTTTCTTCATATGCCTTCAATAAGGTAATTTGACTAAGAGGTCATGACCTAAGTCTTCACTAAGGATGAGTAAGGTTACTTGAGGAGTATTCCTTTCTTATTTTGATATTGATTTATGTGCATTGATTATGCTTATTGTTTATATTGACTAATCATGATGTTTATGTTGTTTATGCTAGCTATCATATTTAGTAGTTAATTGTACTAACACATACTCTTGCCTACATTCTTATCAAATGTAGGGTCTGGCGACATAGATTTTCACACTCGGGGCTAGCTTAGCTGTTGATCAAGGAAGTGAAGATTTTGTGAGTCCTCATTGTGTTCCAGGATGTGATCACCGTTTTCACTTGTGTCTTTCTTTTATGTCTTGGACTATTGTATGGGCTGCATCCCAAGACTTTATTCATGTTGTTTAGATGGTTTGAGACAATTGTATTAAACTTTCACTCATTTTATGAAAGACTCTAAATGTATGGAAAATATTTTAAATTTCCGCACCATTTTCTATTTCTTTATGTTATGAAATGCTAAGTGGCGTGTATGAGGCCTCTAGGGTCTGATACGCCTTGTTACATCTAGGGGGTACCCCTGGGTCGTGACACCACCCCTTGTTGAAACAAGAATAGTTCATCCAGATGTAAAATTTGCCCTTGTGTTTTAGTTTCTTTCTTTATTGAGTAGTTGCTCCTGGTGGGAACACGCCAATCACTAAAAGATTTACTATATTAGCATACCACAACACTTGATTCATGTCCAGTGCCATCAACTTCTAAAGAAACTCTTCACGGATCTGTTCTCTTTCTTCACATAACATAATTCTTCTAACCTGGAAAGATTATTACCTATTTAAGTCTTTGTGTGTTTCTGGTCTTCGACTTCAAGGTCAAATTCTTGAAGAAGAAATATCCAACGAATAAGCCTTGGCTTAGCAGCCTTCTTAGTGAATAGGTACCTAATAGTTTTATGGTAAGTAAAGAAAATTACTTTGGTACCTACAAAATACGATCTAAAGTTGTCAAAGGTGATACTAGAGGAAGCATCTCCTTCTCAGTCACTAGGTAATTATCATGGACATAATCAAGGATCTTGCTAGCATAATATATAAAATAGAAAATCTTCGCTTTTCTTTGTCCAAATACTACACCCATTTCTACATCGCTTGCATAACACATGTGTTCAAATTGTAGCTACCAATTAGAAGCAATCAAGATTGGAGCTTCAATTAAGTTATGCTTCATTACCTTGAACTCTTTACCATAATTCTCATCAAACTCAAATTTAGCCTCTTTCTCCAAGAGATTGAACATATGCTAGGAAGTCTTGGAGAAATCCTTGACAAATCTCCAATAAAGCTTTCATGCTATAGAAAATTTTTCACTACTTTGAAAGAAACAGGAGGAGGTAATTTCTCAATTACCTAAACTTTGGCTTTATCCAATTCTAATTCATGCTTCGAAACATTGTGACACAGAACTATGCCTTGTGGAACCAAGAAGTGTCATTTTTTTCCAATTAAGTGTCGAATTTGTATCTTCAAAATGATCAAGTACTTTATCAAGGTTTTGAAGACATACTTCAAAAGACTTCCAAAAGATAGAGAAAACCTCTATTTATACCTTCAGATAGTGCTCACCCATGTCATGAAAAATAGCCATCATACATCCCTAAAAAGTGATTGGCACATTGCAGAGTCCAAAGGTCATATGCTTAAAAGCATATATACCATAAGGACTGGTGAAAGTAGTCTTGTCCTGGTCTTTGGGTCCAATCACAATTCAGTTGTATCTGGAATATCTATCCAAAAGTAAGGAGCACTCTTGCTGCTAATCGATCAAGCATTCAATCAATGAAAGGGACAAGATAGTGATCTTTTCTCGTGACATCATTCAACTTGTGGTTACTCATGCAAATTCTCCATGCATTAATAGTTCTAGTGGGAATCAACTCATTCTTTCCATTCTTCACCACTATCGTACCTCCTTTCTTTGGGACACATTGTAAAGTAGTTACCTATTTACTATAGGAGATGGGGTGTACAATTCTAGCATCTAACCACTTGATCACCTCTTTTCTTACCACTTATTTCATCAAAGGATTTAGCCAACGTTGATGTTGTGCACTGGTCTTGTGGACTTCCACTATATTGATTTTGTGCAAACACAACACCAGACTAATCCCATGAATATCAAACAATTGCCACCCAATATATTTCTTCCTTAGCTTCAAAATCTTCAATGCCACATCAACTTATGCTTCATACAACTCTGCAGAAGTATCATTGGTAAAGCTGCATTGTTGAATAGATATGCATAACTTAGGTGCGTCATAAGAGATTTAATTTCTAATTTGGTTGCTTCTATAATCAATGGTTTTGGTAGAGGTCCGAAAAGTCAATCTAATGGTTCCGCTTTACCTTTCTAGGTTCCCACAAGTTCCATATCAAGACAAGTAGTTAACTCTTGATCTTCTGCATACCTAAGCATGTTTTGGCCTACCAATACTCTTTATAGTGGATCTCTGAAGCAATATAATGTGTATCTATATCTAAATCAACAATAGCGATAGTAGAAAACTCCTTATAGATAGTAGGAAATTTCAAAGAGCGATAGATGTCAAAGACTTCTACCTTATCATGGGCTCTTATGATCATAAATATGTTGCATCAATCAATTCTCACCTTGTGGCTAAGAAAGTTCGTTCCAAGATGAATGGAACTTCAGGATCAGGCTCAAAATTTAAGACTACAAAGTCCACAAGAAAAATCAACGACCCTAGTTGTACCAACACGTCTTCCACTACCCCTTATGGCCTAGGAACAAATCGATCTACAAGCTGTAAGATGACAGTAATCGGTTTTGGACTACCCAACCCAAAATTTTAAGATAAGGATGTCGATATGTGATTTAAACTTGCACCCGAATCACGTAACCCCGGGCATGGACACTTCTCAATTGTATTTTTTATCGTGACCTAGATCTTTCAACTTTTTGGGTAGTCTATTCTAAATTTTTGAACTGCACTCCTCAATAAGTGACATTGTTTCATACTTAGGCAACCTTCTTTGATGCACCACTCTACTTCACATACTTGGCGTATTTAGGAATTTCCTGTAAAATATCAACCAAAGGTAGATTAATGTGAACTCGTTTAGAGAGAGAGAGAATTTACCGAAGCACTCATCTTCATCTGATTCTTAAACTTTTATGGAAAAAGAGGAGGCAGTTTTACTTGAGGAACAACCCTTTTAACATTTGAACTTTGACCAACCTCTCCTTGTTTCTTTTCTCCACTCACTACAAAATATTTCTATTCTTTGAAAATAACTCTACTTGTTGTAAACAACTTCTCATACCCATATCATTTACTTGTTTCTAGATTGGATAAGTGTCACCCTGAAGACCCCCTTGAGGATGTACATTGATAGAGCTATCCGATTGTACAACCTTCCTTCACAATTTTTTATTAGAAACTTGGGAGTTTCTCCATTCTGTTCCAAACTTGTCCACCTTTGCATTGGTTTTTCCCTTATCTTCCATCAATTGCTTGAACACCTCTTCATTAGTCAATTTTTTATTATTGGATTATTTGATTTCCACCTTGACTCTGGTTTTGATACTGCTTGCCATTTCCTTGCATTCTGTATTGATTTTTCCCTTCGGTCTGATTTATTTTAAATTTCCACACTATGTGAAGTTTTGGTGATTTCTTAAGCTTGGGTTATATGTACCGTGTGTTCCTCCATCTCTTTGTGCATTACCAACATAGTTCACTGTCACGACCCAAGTCTAGGGCTTAGACGTGACCGGCGAATGGGGAACCCGAGGGAACCCCAAACAAGCCTCATAGCATATCATTACACATCCTTGGTCGCGGAAGCAATTAAAATGACCATAAGCGATACGCATAATCAAGGGAAATTGGGACTAAGGGAGCAAGACAAAAAGAGAATAATACATAAATACCATAGATGAGTCAAGCTCAAACATAATACACAACTTGTCCAACACCACCTCTAAACATGGATACTTAGCGGGGGCCGAGACAAACTACCGGGCTCACCCTCATAGTCAATACATAATTAAAAAGGAAAAGGTCTTATACATAGCAAAAGATCATGAGCAACGTCCCCGGAATGGAGGACTCACCAATAACCTTGATAGGAATCATATTAGCCACGTGGAGGAGGATGGTCAGACGGTGCTCCGGTCCCTACATGGTGACATCATGTAGGCATAGAGTATGCATTAGTATGTTTGAATGTACTAAGTATATGGGATGCAATGCAATACAACAATGGATGGACATTATAGGCAAAATGCATAATCGTACCCGATAGATAACATATTAATGAGATGATATGTATAATGATGCTTATATAAAAATCATATTTAGTAGGGCATAGTATATGTGTAGTGAGTGATCATCAATATAGCATTTCCAAGGCCTACCACCCCCTTGGAGAGGCGAAAGAGGTACAAACCCCTCAATGTGGTTACCCGGGCCTACCACCCCCCGCGCTAGGGACCAAGGGACAAACCCCTCGCTATGGTTATCCGGGCCTACTACCCCCGTACTAGGCAACCAAGGTACAAACCCTCGATACGGTTATACGGGCCTACTACCCCCGTACTAGGCAACCAAGGTACCAACCCCTTGATACGGTTGCCCGAGCCTACAACCCCGAGCTAGGCTTGGTCGACTCACACACTATATAGAGAAAATCATATACATGTATCCATTTCATCATCATTTCACTACTTATATAATCATCCGACTCATAGGACGTACATTGGACCTTCCATTTCATAAGAATTCTATAAATGACATTTTATCAAACATATGGTGGGCTAATTGTTCATGTAAATAAAATCATGTGTTTCAAGAGTACTAAGTCCAACCAATTTTCAAAATCCATATAAAACAGCCCACCAACAACATACATATATATATACATATATAACAACCTTCATAATTTGATCATGGAGGCATGAAAACCATAAACATCACATAATAATACCATTTCATGAAAATATGCAAGATAGACCTTAATAGGGTGTGTAGTAGTGATTCCATAATTCAAGAGTTCATAAATGATCATAAGGACCCATAAACTTGAAGTAAAATAGAGGATAAATGGTTGGACTTGTGGAAAGGAAGGTTTCCACAATCAACCCACATACCTCAACTTTGGAGAATTCTTGATGAAGATTGGAATGGAGAATTGCTTGAGATTGAATCTTGAATCCGGAATTAAAGCTTGAGATTCTTGAATTTGGTGGATGATCTTGGTGGAATTTTTGGAGAGGGCTTAGGGAGAGTTTTTGGATGTTTTGAAGTTAAATGACTAAGTATGGATATGCCCCCTTTTTATAAAAAAACGTCCCAACACTAATAAAAAAAAATGAGGCGGGTGAACAGTGTTTTCGGCTACTGGAATTTGCATTTTCTACCGGACAGGTTTTACGAAAATGGTCATAACTCCTTCATCCTAACTCGGAATGAGGTGAAACAAATTGAGTTGGAAATCTAACTCATAGAGCTTCAATTTTGATAGTTTGAGCTCCTTCCAGTTCCTTGTGTGCTGAGAGATATGCCCCTTTAAAGTTGACCCTCAAAATCGCATTTTTTGCGATTTTCAAATTTTGATACGGTTGCTCTAAAATTCGGGTTAGACCCATTTCCCACTCAATTTGACCCCCTGAATAAGAATATGAAGTCGAATTTTCGAAATGATGCACGGATTTTGAGATATATGGAAATTACAATTTTAGGTGTTTTCGAAGCACATTTTCGGGCATTTTTGGGGTCGTTTCATTCACAGAATCAAGATTTGATTCAAAGAAATTAGTGAAGTGTTCTCCAATTAAGTGTTCTCCAATGCCGTAAACTTCACACCATCGTTGAGGTTGTTGTACTGCATTTACTTAGGGATGTTGTTTCTCCAGTATTAGTTTATTGATCTGAGTGATAATTTGATTTTTCCATGCAATCAATTTTAAAGTCAATGGGGTTATTGGATCAACTTTTAACATTCGTGTAACCTTATGCACCATATTTTTTTGTGTATCTCAATTCCTTTCCTGGTTGTCTTCTGGGAGTTTGTCTAGGAGTTCAACCAGTTCATCATAGGTCTTCTCTAGAGTTTTCCCATGTGTTGCAAAATTTAGATGTACCTATGGATTATATTCGAAACCTTCAATAAATATGTCGGCTAATAGTTCATTTTTCTGGTAATAATATGGAGATGCAATCAACAATTGTTTAAATCAATCCCATGCTTGGTATATGTTCGTCTAATTCTCTACTTAAAACTCAAGATTTGACTCCTGAAGTTTTTAGTCTTGATAGATGTCATGACCCAAGGGTACCCCCTAGACATTACACGGCGTACAAGACTCTGAAAAGTCTCATACAAGTCTCATAACATTCTTGAACATAAGAGCATAGGAAAATGGTGCGGAATTAAAAACTTTTCTTTTACAATCAAATTCATTTTTCATTAAAAAAAAAACAAGAAGAAGTCTTTCTATACTTTGTCTCAAACCATCTACAATACTTTGAATAAAACTTTAGGAATAAGTCCATACAAAAGCTCTAAACATAAAATAAAAGACATAAGGGAAAAATAATGGGTTTGTCCTCGAATCTATGAGGACTCACAAAATCTTCAACTCTAAGCTCCTTAGAAACTTATTATTTAAGTATAGAACATCAAATCTTCAACCTTACACTTTGGTAAAAATGAAGAAATATAGGTTATCACATTAGATGTACTAAGTATGATAGCCATTCAAAAACCATACTTAAAACAAACATTTTCTTTGAAAATCATGCTTTATGCCAATTTGAGAAAACTTCATGAACATAAGTATAAGAGGCATAATATGCACACATAACCAACATACAAGTCATTTCATCACATTAGAACATCATCACATATAAGCCATATCATCAAATTAAGCTTCCACCTCAAGTTACCCTCAAGCTATACTTTGTGCACCGTATGAATATCATCTCATGCCACCATCAACACTAAATACCATATTAAGGCCACCGAAAGGAAACTTACCATTCATCCTTTCCATCTTACACAATACTCATACATAAGAGACATAAAGTCATATCAACACATTAGGACCATCATCTAGGAAAACTTTAAGTCATACTTGTGCAATGTTTGAATAGCATCCCATACTACTACTCACACTAAGTACTCCTTTGAAGCAACCATAGACAAGGCACATTCATATTCAATAAGTCATGACAACGAATTAACTCATAATACAATCCAAGTATAGCATGCATCATCTCATTTAAGCATATAAGTCAACATTCTTCATTAGCTTCATTTAGAGCACCTTCATTCATTAGACATTAAATGAACATTCTCATTAGCATCATCATAAGAGCATATTCATCTCACTTAACATTATAAAGGAACACACCATGACTACTCTCAAAGCCAACTTGTGCAATGCATGGATGGCATCCTATACTACCACCCACACTAAGTAGTGCATTCTTGAGAAGCCATAGTTCATTAACATTTTTTGTGGGGGTAAGCCTTAACCAACATAGACCATGTGAGAAATTCATGGAATCCCGGTGTCACCGTCACCGGATTAAGGATTCCTGCTTGCCTAAGATAGGACCATTATTTTTAGCTTAGCTGGATCCACTAGATAGACCTATGTGGGCACACAGTTTATGGGATAGGGAGATTACTACTAGATACCCCGCCTCAACTCATGGATGAGCACCCATCTCAAGCCATATCCACTCAAAGCTTAGCATTATTCCACACGGAGTACTTAAATTCATTACTTTAGTTCATTATTATGGGATATGAGATTGTTACTAGATACCCCGCCTCAACTCATGGATGAGTATCCATCTCAAATCCAACATTCATTCATTAGATAGCTCATAGATTCAAAGATGAGAATAGCCTTTCAACTAAGAATCCTCATATTGTGAGAAAGACACTACTAGAAATATGATCTACTATCACGGTTACCTTACCGTTGCAATAGGCTTCTCTACCGTCATTATAGATCTAACACCACGGTTTAAGCAACCACTACAACAGCTGGCGTTGCATTAGTTCTATTGGGATGGTTGTGTCTGACGGTTATTCAAATTGTAGCAGTAGATCGCCCTATTGCAATAGTTTGCAGATTAATAAATTGCCAATGGTTAAAGTTCTATTGGTATGGTTATAAACCCTCAGAATTAAGTTTTATTCCACATTTATTTACAATCCATTGCCGGCGGTTAATACCCTATTGGTACGATTATTTACCGTCTCAATAGATTTTTATGCAACAGTTCTTTTAGGTTGTTGCTACAATTATTTTTACAACCATTTCATTCTATTGCAACGGTTGTTATACGGGGTAATGCAATAATTCTTTACTTTTTGCAACAATTAATATATACATATTGCAATGATTAATATTAGGCTATCCCACCATATATACTATTGATTCTACATATATTGTTAATTTAGCCATTGCAATACTTTTATAACAGAAAATACACATAAAAAAATCATGCAAAGAAGTTATATTTCATTACCAAAATTATAATCTAAGATCCATGGTTGGGTACGTAATATCGATAAAAGCAAAATATATAAACACTTTTCAACCATTCAAAAAGGGTGAAATTAATGTAAAGATGCACCACATGACGACAGTTTTAAATTTTCAAAAATAACAGACTTCCAAAACATAGGTAAAGTTAACATCAACTCAATTCAGCTCCTATGTCAAGTATCCAGTACTACTTTCATCTCCTTCTTCGATATCATCACCTACATACAATTAATGAAAATACAAAATAATTTAGCAATTTTGTTGCAAAAGTTTAATGACTTCAATGATATATTTTAAAGTTATCACTCTATATCTACAACAAGCATATAAATTCAATAAGATTCAAATGACATTAAAAAATAGCAAAGTTACAAGAGATATTTGCATACTGCTTCTGGGAATTATTCCATCACTCCTAGTTCAATTCAACAATTACTTAAAACTAATATCTTTCTCACTATTAAAGTCTTAATTTATTTACAACAAGAAGAATAATGACTAATAGTAAAGCTATTTTCTGACTAACACAAGAATAATGACCCAGCTGCAAGAGCAATCAGAACAGTCCACATACAGAAGAAACATTGGGTTCAAATTGGAGCATGTAGAACCTGTTACACATGGTGAATCCCATGTAATTGAGATTGAATTAGAGAATATTAGTTTAGAAATTGCCTATTGGAATACTGCAATAGTGTGTTATGTGTTGGGTGCCCATCCCTCATTTGAGGTGCTGAAAGGATTCATACGCATGCTTTGGTCTAAGCTAGGAATTAACAAAGTGGTGATGCTCAAGAATGGTAATGTTATAGTTCGATTTGACACTGAAGTAGGGAAGAAAAAGGTGTTGCAAGGTGGCATATACCACTTTGACAAAAAACCATTTATAGTGAAGGCATGGAATCCTGATATGGAATTTATGACGGAAGAACTATGCACTGTACCTATTTGGATCAAGCTTCCTGGTCTTGATTTTAAGTACTGAAGTCCGGAAGGACTTAGTAAGATCGGTAGTTTGGTTGGGAAACCTCTAATGGTGGACCATAATACTGAAAGAAAAGTAGGACTGAACTTGGCGAGGCTGCTAGTTAAAGTTGAAATGGTCACAACGCTACCAGAGGTGATCCCATTCAGGTCAGAGAAGGGTAATTTGATAGAGCAGAAGGTGTTGTATGATTGGAAGCCAAGATTGTGTAAGGTTTGTGATAAATATGGCCATTCAGAAGTGAACTGTAGAAAGAAGAATACAACTACGAGCACAAAAAATGAGGAGCGGGAAGTAAAGGCGAATCAAGTTGGCCAAGATATTCAACCTTCAATTGAAGGAATCGTTGTTCAGGAGCAAATATCATCTCCAACAAGTGTGTTGGATCCTCATAAGGCGGACAAATTAGATGAGTCTCAGAATCAGAGTGCAACTAATGTTTGGGTCACACCTCTAAAACCACTGAAGTCTCAAACTAAGCATCCACTACATGTAGAGAGTAAAAACAATTTTCAGGTACTAAACAAAGAGGGTAAGAGTAAGAAGGCTATCAGTAATAGTGAAGGAATAGTGGGAGGCCATCATAATCCCAACATTGGGAATGGATAGTTGTCTTTGTTGGAATGTGAGAGGGCTCAATGTAATAATGAAAAAAATGGGTTGGTAGGGTTGCTGGAAACAAAAATAAAAGTAGGGAAGATTGATTTGATAGCTCAGAAGATGTTTGCTGGTTGGCCGTTCATTACTAATCTTTCTTCTCATTACAATGGTAGGATTTGGATAACTTGGAGGCTGGATTACTATAGAGTTACCCTAATAGAGGCAACATCTCAGTTGATTACTCACGAAGTGAGAAGTGTTTCTCTGCAACAGACATTTATCATGACAATGGTTTGTGCCTATAATACAAAGGAAGGCAGGAAAGAGTTATGGGATTGTCTTATGGCTTATAACATAGTTTGTCAATTACCTTGGATGATCCTAGGTGTATTGGCCCCTTGTTTGTTAATGGTATTTTACAGTTTACCAAAAAATATAAATGTTACAGTAGTCCAATAGACATTAAAATGCTACAACGAGAAAAAAAGGGAGATCTCCTAAAACAGTGGTATATAGAATGATGTTAGCTAATACTTAAAATCTCATAGCTGACGAGGTTGATCCTAGAACATACTCAACTAACTAAATGGCCGACAAGGCCACAATCAGAAGAAATAGGCAATAACAAAATCGACAAGACTTTAATCAATAGCCCCTTATAACATAAATGTTACAGCAATCCATGAGACATTAAAATGCTACAACAAGAAAAAAAAGGGAGATCTCCTAAAACAGTGGTATATAGAATGATGTTAGCTGATACTTAATAACTTATAGCCAACGAGGTTGATCATACAAAATACTCAGCTAACCAAATGGCCGACAAGGCCACAATCAAAATAAATAGCCGACAAGGCCACAATCAGAATAAATAGCCGACAAGGCCATAATCAGAATAAATAGCCGACAAGGCCACAATCAGAATAAATAGCTGACAAGGCAACAATCAAAATAAATAGCCAGCAAGGCCACAATCAGAATAAATAGCCAGTAAGGCCACAATCAGAATAAATAACCGACAAGGCTACAATCAGAATAAATAGCGACACTAACCTTGCTCGACTGTTTGAGTAGAAGTAGCTTCTCTTGGGGAAGGAACAGACAATGCTGCTAGTATGTTAGGATCAATTAATCCTGCATGCTGAAGTTGTGCAACTACATCTACAATAACTTCTTGTTGCATAGTTCTCCTTTGTTCTTCCATTTGTTTCTCCATTTTTTGCATCCTTTGTTGCACTACATCATTTGTTGCATTCAAAGTTGGTTCAGAATTGTCAATTTTCTTTTTCAAAGTTTTCTTTGTAATCCCCACTCCATATAGTCTTAGACGTCCCAGATGTTCTGGACCCATGACAGCTGAAAATGCATCAACAGACTGACCATTTATGCTCATTTGCTTTTAGTTTCCTCCATTTCAGCCTAACCAAACATATCTAACAAGCAGTCTTGTAAATTAAAATTTAGAATAAATAATTGGTCTCAGTAAAAAAAAAATATTGACAGTATTCGTACAATTTTACTAGTTGTGTTCTCATTCGATGTCTTGTACAAACGACCAGGTTTTCTTGTTCTTGTGACCACAAAGAGCTCCTTAGCAGATACAAATTCCTTTTCTTCTTCCTAGTTACATAAAAATAGATATTAGGAGTTTCTTAAATGATAGGTTAAGAATAGATAATAAATAAGAGAACACACCAATTTACTACGGATTAAAGCAAAACTGTTTTTGCTTGTTGTGTGTGGATTCATCAGCTTTTTCCAGTTCTTAGTATTTGTTTCAGATATTTTCTACAAATGAATAAATCAATAATGTTAACCAAAGGGATATGGGTGCTACATAATGTACTAGACGAGGTCAATGTCTCAATATTTCTTTTTTAACTAATGCAAATAAAGAATATGCTTTGTAAGTATGAATGTTATGAAGCTAAAACCAATCTGCAGACCTTAGTTTTGTAAGTTTCTAAGCTTGATTCATAACACCATCAAACATAAATAGAATTTGAGTCAAACAAGTGAAAACTTACAACCCAATCATTATAACATTATTAGAAAGATTAACTTACAGTTGCATGAATATCCCAACATTGAAGTCTCTCTTTAAGGTATTCATAACAATTTGTCAACTTTTTATTCAAGCCAATTTAGTGAGCAAAATAGGTTAGCAGCCCTTAAAATTTAGTCATTAGTATGTTTTAAATCACGAGTCAAAAGCACCTAAAAAAGGTTTATCCAAAGAGGCACTTAGTTTAGTGAAACCTTGATGCAAATTTCAATGATCAAACTTAACTAATAAATAAGTTCTTAAGATTTTTTATTTTTCAGTAAATAGTTGAACAAGTGACATTTTATCTTGTTACATTTGTATCTTATCAACTTCTAACTGAAATTATTGAGTTTAAACTATAATATATAAGAAAAGCAGTCAGGAATATAAAACATGTGGTTGTTAATCTTAGCTATACAGTGCGATAAGCATAAAAATCTCACTCAATGAACATTCTCTAAGATTGGAGAAAAATCCTCCGTTTAAGTTGTAACTACCACACTGGAAGAAGTAACAAGCTGCAACAATATTGCAACAGAAAAGAGAATAGCAGAAGAGAAAGTTAAAGAAAAATAAAGTTGCAGCAGCAACTATATCACAAAAGAGATCAAGAGAAGAATAAGTTGGATGTTTCAGATTCTGAACTACATTTTACCTTGAATTTCTCAGACTTCCAATATTTAAGGAGCTCTCTAAATTGACATTCTGGAATATGACCAGGCTTTGTTTCCATTCGAATTTCATCATTGTCATATGGATCCTAATAATTTATCTTCAAGTCACTTCTATGCCTTCTCCAAGCCTCTCGAATTGTTACCAAATCCCAATCTTTTGCAGCTTCAGGAATAATGTATTTCTCCTACAATTTGGTGTCATTCAGTTCGCTAATTGAAGTAAAGTAATTCTACAAGAAATTATATATTGAAAACTCCAAACCTTAGTATACTCCCATAAATCCTTTTTAGTATCCATGCTCCTTCAATCAAATATATCAAATGGGAAAATAGTCGCATTTCTTGCCAATGTACCTAGGAAGCTACTTAACTCTGTCACAATGTCCTCAGTAGGACCAACTGGTTGATTTAGCCCATTCAATAAGATCAATTTACGCTCTCTTCGTGCAAGTACATTTATGCATTTGTGTTTGACCTCTTTTGTTTTTACTGGAAACACCTTCAGCTATAAGAAAATATAAGAAATTAGAATTCATAGATAAATTTAGTAAGTTTCTAAGTTTATATGTTACCTTGTTCTTCAGGCTGTTCACCAGTTGGAGGAGTAACAGAGTTCATTTGCACTTGATCCTCTATAAGTTGCTGCTCAAGAGGCTGCTCCTCTACAGATTGTTCATCAGCTTCAGATTGTGGTGCTACTAGTTATTGTTCAATTAATTTAAGCAGCTATCCTTTCTCTGACTCTATAGCTTGAAATATTTCATTTGTTGTCAATAACCGTCGTTTTTTATTTGCCAAGAATGATAATGATCCAGGTTTAGCATATGTCTTATTTTTTTCTCTTTTGTTTCTTTTTTGATGACTCTTGTTGAGTCATGACAATCCAAATCTGTGTAAAAATAAGATAGAAGAAGCCTCTTAGTGCAGAATTTTCAAATATGAATAACAAAAATAATGAAAGTGAAAAGAACAAACAACAATAGGATCTGTGCTAATATATCTGTAGTACCAACATTAGCAAGAAAATATTTCAGAACAAATAAGCAAAAATAAAGCAACTAGCAGTAGCAAATAAGAAGAAATCCAAATAGAGTCCAATCAACATTTATACTTTATATGATGAAACTCAAAAAGGTATTTATTACTCACTACAAAAAATGAAGAAGGGAATGTATTGAACAAGTTCGGAAGATCCTTTGTCAATCATCAACCTCCATCCAATCCCAATCAGTGTCATCAAAGTCATCCTTCTCTTCTGATGTTTCCATAGTTACATCTTCTGAATGTTATGCAAGGGTAGGCTGATCAATGATATCAACAGGGAGATCTTCTCTCGACCATCTAACATCTACATCGAGTACTCTTTCTGATGAACCAATGCCATCGTTAGTCTCTCTCCAAAATGTTTCTTCGATATTAGGACAATTCTCTTCATCCAAATAATACAAATCCACTGGAACTTTATGTCTTGCATAATATATATTTTTCTCAATTGGGTCTTCCACATAAAAAACTTGATGCACTTGAGATGCTAGTACAAAAGGATCATTCGTGCTACATTTTTTATTGAAGTATACCCGAGTCAATCCATATTCATCAACTTCGTTATGAAACCAATCACATCTAAAAACTACAACACTAAAGCAAATCCAATAATCAATCTCAATGATATCCTGAATAATTCCATAATAGATAACCATTTCATCGATAGGATTTTGGTCACTAGCACTAGCAAAACTATCTGTTGTTGCTGACAAAGTCACTCCACTATTCTGAGTCTTGCAAGGGATATCCCGTGTCTTTGTATGAAATCTATATCCATTAATGAAATATCTAGTATATCTTTTAGCCACAAAATTAGGTCCTTTAGCTAGCCATCTTAAATGATAGGATACTTCAATATTTTTAACTTTATCCCTAAACCAATCACTGAATTCTCTACTATGGATTTGTGCTTTTACCTATACATTTCCTCTGGTACGACTATCAATTAAATTCTTATGTTCCCTGTAAGAATGATATGCAATTTAATCAATGTAACCTTATTAATGGAATTTAAATTTAAAAACAAATGACTATTTTATCTTACTTGATGAATGTCTCTAGTTTTTCATCTGTAGTATTGAACAAAGCATATCGATGAGCTTCAAACCACTCATGATGCTCCATATTAAAAGTGTTGCCTTTCCTTTTATTCATACTTCTGATTGGATGACCTGTCTTAGTAAATAAAGGTGAAGCATCACCTTCCCCTGTTTGATTGTCCTCATCATTCTCGGTTTGATACCTACTAATTATTGTCTTCACCATATCAGGTAGGTATCTCGAAATAAAGGTCAAACACTCTATAGATGAAAAACTCTCTACTATTGCCCTTTCTAGATTATTTCGATTACGAACAAGCCCCTTGATGTCACACATAGTTCTTTCAGTAGAATACATCCAACACAAATGAGTTGGGCCTCCAAGCTTAATTTCATCCACTAAATGGATAGGCAAATGTGTCATTATATCAAAAAAGGATGGAGGAAAAATCTTTTCAAGCTCACATTCTATATCTATGATTTCAGCCTTTAGCTTATCAAGATCGCTTCTTCTTATAACCTTACTACATATGGCTCTAAAATAATTCCCCAACCTTATTAAGATCAAAGGCACATTCTTGGGCAACACTTTTCTCATAGCAACCTGGATCAAGTAATGTAATATGAAATGAGCATCATGGCTTTTGTATCCTGATACTTTCATATCTTCAATTTGCACACGACTTGATATATTAGAGGCAAATCCTTTTGGTAATTTGGCATCTTTTAAAATAGTGCAAAATAACCTTTTCTCCTCTGGTTTCATAGTGAAACAAGCTTTAGCCAAATGAATATTTCCAGTATCACAATCTTTACCGATTGAAGCTCTTTGTGTATCCCCATCTCATGCAAGTCATATCGAGAATTTATATGATCTTTGGACTTTCCAAGTATATCCAATAAAGTCCCAAGCAAACTGTCACAAATATTTTTCTATATGTGCATCACATCAAGATTATGCCATAATTTGTTTGTTGCCCAATACGGCAACTCAAAAAATATGGATTGTTTTTCCATGGACCATCATTCTTTCGTTTTCTTTTCTTTTGGCCCTTTCAAAAAACATTATTGAATTCACGAAGTTCATCAAGAATTTGTAAGCCTAATAAGGGAGTAGGTGCAACTTTATGCTCCTCTTTACCATTTAAGGATTTTTTATCTCTTCTATATGGATGATCATGAGGTAAAAATGCTCGATGACCCAAATAACACATCTTATGACTATGTTTGAGATATTGGGAATAAGTATTATGATTACAAGTGGGGCATGCCCATTTCCCTTTGGTAGTCCATTCGGAAAGCATTGCCAATGCTAGAAAATCACTAATTGCCCACAGTAAAACTGCACACATCATAAACGTTTGATTAGTTACAATATCATATGTTTCCACTCCCACTTCCCATAGTTCCTTCAACTCTGCAATCAGTGGTTGTAAGTATACATCAATATCATTCCAGGAGATGATGGACCTGGAATAATCATTGACAACATTATATACTCCGATTTCATGCAAATCCATGGTGATAAGTTATAATTCATCAACATAATCGGCAATGTGCTATGTGAAATGCTCATAGTTTGAAATGGATTAAAACCATCACTTAAAAGACCCAATCTAATGTTACGAGCATCACTAGCAAAGTCAGGGTACACGAAATCAAAATCCTTCCAAGCTTCCCCATCAGCAGGATGTCTTAAATTTCCATCTTTGGGTCGTTCAGTATCATGCCATCTCATAGCTACAGATGTTTCAAAACACATGAATATCCTCTGAAGCCTAGGCTTTAAAGGAAAGTACCTTCAAACCTTTGCTGGAATTTTAGTGACCTTATTAGTCAAGTCATCATGAACATTCTTCCATCTAGAAGATCCACACACTGAGCACTTGTCTAACTTTGCAATGTCATTCCAGAATAACATGCAATCATTAGTACATGCATGACTTTTTTCATAATGAAGACCCAAATCTTTTATCACCTTTTTTGCTTTGTAGAAAGACTCAGCTATCTGAGCAAAGGGAAATGCCTCTTTTATCAAGTCTAACAAATCTGAAAAGGCCACATTACTCAACTTGTGAATGCATTTAAACAAGTATAACCGAATGGTGAAATTCAACTTAGAAAAGTTCTTACACCTCAGATACAACTCTTGTTTCCCTTTTTCCACTAAGTTAAAGAATCTCTTTGCATCTTCAGATAGTCCTCTCTTACTCCTTCATGGCTCATGTCATCTGCGACATTTCTAAAAATATCTTGAAGTAGTTTATCAATACCGTCTTGCCTGTCGAAATTTTCATCATGATTGGTTGGATGTGGCGTATTTCTTGAGGAAAACCCATTTAGTGTATCCATGAACAAATCCATGACAAATCAAGTGATCTTCCACCACATTTCGACAATGGCAATAACGATTAAAGCACTTCTTACAAGGACATAATAATTCATCTCCTTGGGAAGCTCGTTCAAATGCCTTATCTAGGAAATCATTAACTCCATGGATATACTCATAGGTGGATCTTCGAAGATCCATCCAACTTTTATCTCCAACATCCATTAAATATCCTATGTTACATGAGAAACATTAAAGAAAACAATTCATTAGTACAAGCAGTATCAAGAGAACTTTACCTTTCAAAGTTTCAAGATATTCTTTATCTTTTTGTTTCTAACAAAATCACGATTGTAAATGTCTAATTTAGGTCATTGGGTAATTGAAATTTAGTTACATAACCTATATTTTACTTGATAGTTTAATTCCTCAATTTATTCTATAGTACATTATAGGTACTGCCTTACTACATAGAAGAAGAATTATTATAGATAATAAGGTAAAGGTCATTCATAAAAATGGTAGAAAATGTCCTAATGAGATCATTTTAGATCACTTTAAACTATTAACCAAACAACAATACATATAAAAGTATCCCAGGGTAGTACTAATCCTAGAGCTAATGAACAACATTAGAATAAATCTAGTGACTTGTCCATTGAGTGGTTTCTAACAATTAGAGTCTTATCTTTTATCATCTTTTAAAGATTTTATTTATTAGATGTTATGTTACCTTTACAAGAGTATAGATATTATTTCAAATAAGCACCCAATTCTAGATATTATTTGAAATGTGATGTGTCTTATTATCCTGAAATAAAATTTTGAATACCATCAAATTATAAATGGCAGATTGATATCACAGGGGACACAACATCTTGACTGCATCTGCTACATATTCAGTCACAACAACTACGATAACATTCGGTGAACTCACTAGATTGAGGAAAGGATAAAATGATCTGGAACACTAGTATGCTGCATAGACAAAGAGTTATGTTATGCTTGGCCTTTTCAGAACAAGCTGCTAGTAATGTTTCCACAACAAAATAAAATGTTCCACTTAAAGGGTATGTAAAGTTTCTATCCCTTGGAGGACAGAGATGTCAAAAACATACTTCTCATCAGTCATAAAACTAGAGAAATCACTAGAGTCATAAAGTGATGAAACAGATGCACACACTGTCGTTTGCTAGAACATGAAAGCTTAGGAACATGAAATTTTTCCAGCACATAAACAAACGTACTAGAACAGTCATTACGTAGATACTATAAAAAAGTAAAAGAGATAACATGAGTAATAGGTTTCAACATCCAAAATCCAATAAAATGGAGTTTTCACCAACTGTTTTATAGATATTCCCCATCAGTTGAAAAAAATGTTTTGTTCAACTTAACTTATCATCTATGACAGTAGCTATATCAGTAAACTTTGGAAACATTCATAATGATATGAAAATTAAAGTTCATAATAATAACTTCAAACTTTCGACCAATGGGAAATTTTAGTTCACATAGATAGACCAAACTCAAAATACAAATCAAAATACTCAAAGCCCTAGGACAAAATCAACTACAAAACAGCAGTTGTTTCATAAAAATGAAACCCAGCTTTTCAATGATTTTTCACAGAGTTATCAAATCTTCACAAAATTTGAGTTACAAAGTCTAAACTACAAATAGAGTATATCAAACAGATCTAAATAAGAACAAATAACAAACATTTCAAAAAACTCATTTGCTATTCTTTAAGATTTCTTTAGAAGCCCTTCAATGAAATTTTTGATTTTGGAAAATAGTACATGTATAACAAAATAGAATCAATGAGGACTTAGAAATCACCTTAAGAATAGTACACCTTTATATACAAAAGCTTAATGTTGAAGAAGACTACTTTTGGAGAAGATGAACACTTCACACCGGAGAAGAAGACAACTGTAGGAGAAGGAACTGATTCTTCACCAAAGCTCTAAGTTTACTGTCGAAGAAGACCACTGTAGGAGTCACCAGAGTTCTAGAATCTTAGGGCAAACTCGTGCTTTTTCTGTCAAATAAGACCACTATTGGAGTCACCGGAGTTTTGGAATTTTAGGGAAACTCGTGCTTTTGCTGTCGAAGAAGACCACTGTAGGAGTCACCGGAGCTCTGTAATTTTAGGGCTAACTGATGCTTTGATTTTGATTATTAGAGAAATGAAATGTGTATTTGGGAATGTATTTTGAGCTCTTATTTCACTGAAATAAGAAAAGTGTTGGTCAACTAAATTAGTGGAGGGAAATTAATGTTTTACACATAAACTTCGTGGGTTTGGCAAAATTTCTTTACTTTTAACTTAAACAAACGTTGCCACAAAGGGTTTTTTTTTTGCCATGGTTAATAAGTAAGTGGCCATAGATAATCTATAGCGATGATAATATAGATGATGCCACGGTTTATATTAAGAATTGTTCTATTAGATCTAAGCATATGTCCCAACAGTCATAATTGTTGCAACACATACTCTATTGCCACGGTTGTAAAATTGTTGTTGAATAAGCGTTGCATTAGGTCAAATTTCTAGTAGTGAGTCCTTTCACAACATGTCATTATCATTCATTGGACTACAATTGAGAATATCCTTTCAATCAATACATCATCATTAACATAATCATAGCAGATTCAACCATTAGTCATTCATGAGTGTGTGTGAGAGAGAGAATAACCTTTCACATATAAGCTCATCATTCAAAAGTGTTAATTGAGAAATAACTTTCAATCATAACACAATTACATTCTAAACATGATCATAACCCTTTCATTGAGATCACACACTTATACTTCTCATCGTAATCATACATAGATCCTTCATGAACTTGCCTTCCAAGGCTATGAATCAATATCCAACCAAAACTCTAAGATACTACAATAGATAAAGGAACTAACATAATTCAATAACTAATTCAATATAAACATAAACAATTCAACATACTTTCATGATCATTTAATTCCCAATCACAATTCACAATTTTAAAATTTGGGGGAAAACATGGGTTCATAGGAGAAACCATCTTAATTCATTATTAATTCAACATTCGATCCATAATTCATCATATAAAAGCCTTTGAAATCATTTTCGAATTGAACCCACGCATAGATTGAAAACTAGTGTTTTTGGAAACTTGAAATCAACTTTTTATAGGGCTCCTTGAATGAAACTTAGACAAGGATGAAGACTACCATACCTTTAGTATGAATCCCCAAGAAATTTGAGGAGGAAGCACCTTGAATCCACAAACCGTAGCTTCAATTTCTCCCTTCTTCTTCCTTTAGTTTTATAGAGAGATATTTTGGGATGGAGAAAAACTTTTGATTTGATTTGGGTTTTGGAGAATAAAGGATTAAATGAAGTGTTATAAGACTTAAAACTATATATACAAGTGATTTAAAACATTTAAAAATGACCCCACACAATAAACAATAAGGAAATTACCAAGTAACCATCAACTTGGGCAGCCCCCGTAAGGGACTACGGCCAACTAAATGGCCCGTCAAGTGGACCACGGCCTGTGGTGGTTCCCTTGGTCCCTTACCAGTAGCTCCCCTTAGCAAGCCAACCTCCCACCATGCAAAGGTATGACCACGAGCCTTCCCATGTTCCATGGTCATGACCACGGGCCGTAAAGTGGCTCGTAGTCCCTTAGTCAGTAGCTAGGCTCCAAGACATGACCTCCCACTAGACCAAGGGGTCTTCACGGACCCCTTCACGAACCGTGGTCAAGACCACTGGTCGTGAACCCAAGCAGTTCTTGGTCAAGGGTTGGGCAGCCTTGGCATTTTGCTAGGCTTTGCCCCCCTTGCCTTGGCACATGCCCTTGCAACCCTATACCAAACCTAAAAAGGTCCTTCAACTATGAAGTCTAACATGTACCTTGATGTTGATCCTCATGTTAAGGCTCTAGTTCACCTACTAATTTTCTAGGTCGTTACAATAGATGGGAAGAATCAAAATAGGAATTTCCTTGCTAGATAGTTCCATATTGTCACACGCCGAGTCTACACCCTGGACGTGGCCAGCATTCGAGAACCATTTCAAGTCCCCTAGTAAACCCTTAGCTTGCCAGACTACTTAGCGAAAGACTTAACTCAAGAAATAAGGAGATTTAAATGCAGAGTTAGACTCATTTGCCTCAAATAAACTCAACTTAAATGTGTTAAAGTACTCAATATTATAAATATAATAGTTTGCAAAACATCTCAAAATAAGAAGGAAATACTAAGAGACTCCTCAACTCTAACTATCTATGAAGCATGTAATAGTAAGATAGATGTCAATACAAGACTCATGACATATCAAAGCTACTAAACCGAAAGTAAATGTGTAACACCTCGAAAATTTTTCGAACTGAGACTCAAACCATCCTTCATTGTGAGTAGGATTTCGCCAATGAAATTAAAATTTCTTAAATGTTAAGTTCACTAGATGTAGCACCTTGAGTTAGAAAACGAACTAAATTGGAAATAGAGAATAATCTAAAATTTTGCAAGTTAAGCTAAGTATTAGTTTTGGGTCAACTTCAAATGACCATAAATCCTAGCACATGATTATTTAGGTCTGCTACAAGATACCTTAGGAAAGATCTTTGAATTATATTTCCAATGTCACCGAGTTTGCTAAGTTTTGACGTCGAATGAGTGAGATATGGCCCTTTGAAGTTAGGTTGTCCAGTTAAAGAAAGTTAGCCGAAAATAGTAAGGGGTATTTTGGTCTTTTCCTTACCAAATCAGATTTAATTCATTTTTAGTAAGGTTTTAAGGGTATAATCCTATTGGGTATAGTTTTATAATCCTAAAATACACCTAGGGTTATAGTTGAGACTTCAAGAAGAGAAAAGAAGAGCAAAGAGGAGAGGATCAAGTGTTCGTCGAGATTCTTGTGTGTTGTAGCAGATTTTCTCCATGTGTTTAACCCCTAAAAGGTATGTAAGTTTCCATAGTGTTGGGTTTGTTCACCTAGATGCCAAACATGTTATTTTCAGCACAAATTTCATTCTTGAAGTTGAAAGATTTGAGTTCTTGATGAGTTCTTGATAAGTGTTCTTAAAGTTCATTATAAATCTTGTTGCGTTGGGTTTTGGATGATTTATTGAGATCAAAGTGAGTGTTTTAAGGTATGTATTGAGTAGATTAGAGTGTACTTATGTTACGTAATCAATTCTAAGTGATTGGAGAAGAAACCGTTCGATTTTAGGCAAGTTAGGGTGGGAAAATGAGCAAAGAAAGTCGTCTAAGTTTTCTGGTTTGGGGTCTGGGGTGTCACACCAGCCAGAGCGCCCCAAACACTTCTCTCAATGTTAGGGGCTGGCTCCCCGCGCCACTCATATTGCCAGGGATGCCTGCCCCCACCCGTTCATCATCATTTCATCCATTTGAGTTCTTTCAAAGGGAACCTTTACTCCCCTTTGATTCTAAACACTTTAAACTACTTCTAAACACTCCAAACTACTTCTAAACACCTAGAAATCATTCATAACATGATAATAACCTTGAATTAATAATTCAAATTCAAGGAAGAGTTAAGAGTTAAGTTTTGAGAATTCTTTTGAACATTCTAAGAAAGTCCCTTTGAGTTCTTTTGAGGAGTCTTCTACAACTTTTAGTAACTTGTTTCAAGACTCAAGCAAGTGAGTATGAGAATGAGGAGAATGTATTCGTGAGTCTACTTTATCATTACAAGATCCTGCATATCATGAACCATAACTCTTGAATTCATAATTCACATTCAAGAGAGAGTTACGAGTAGAATTCAAGAAAGTCTTTGAGTTCAATTGTGAATCCTTTGAGATCAACTATTGATTTGAGCTATGTTTTAAGAAAAGAAGTAGGAGAATGAGAAGATTTGTATACGCTAATTCTATATTGATATTTTGAACCTTGAGTCGAGTCGTTCATGCCCATAACTTCCACATGAACTCTATCAGTTTTGTAACTTTGCAAGGAGTAGTATCATTGAAGTTCTTGAGTTCCAAGTATTGATTTCTATCTATGGCTATTGAAAACCATGCATTGAGTCGTTCAAGTCCATAATTTAGTGTGAACCATATTTTAAGAGGTCTTTTACAAATGTTCAAACTTTGTTTCAAGACTTAATCTTTGAAGTTAAGTACAAAGTAAGACAAAAGTTCATTTTCTTTAAAATGATATATGGGAACTAATTATTCCCAAGAGTAAATGTTTTCACTTTTAAGATGAGAGGAAACTGAGATTTCCAAAAGAGCCTTGAGTAAGAAAGGGAACATCGATTCAAAGAGAGCTTTTAAGCTAAGCTTTGAGTAATTATCTCAAACCAAAGAAAGAAGTTGTTTCAAAAAATATGAGCTAAGCATAATTTTTGGGAGTAGTATTGAGCACCGATATGGGGATGCGATTCCATATCAACTCAAGTCTCCATAAACCATGTAGCCATCATGGGCATTAATGGGTCATACTTTTTATATGATCACATAAGTTAAGCTAGTGGATCCACTAAGTTAAGTAGTTCTATATGACGACAAAGTATACGACAGTCTAACAGTGTGATGGTGAAGACGTTGTATCACCATTTAGGATCATAGTGGTGGTTGTCAGTTAGAGAATCTCCCACAGAGTTATATTTTATTTTTATATACATATTTAGTATTATTGTATTTTTCAATACATTGAGTTGCTATCTACAGTTTTACAGGTTTTCATATATATTACATCTTTTACTGTTGCATTATCCTTGAGTATTTCGAGTTGAGTATCTTATCCTTGAGTACTTCTGAGTTGAGTAAGTTTGAGTAGTTTTGAGTATCCTTGAGTATACCTCTGAGTTGAATATCTTATCATTGAGTTAAGCTAGTCTCTTTGAGTTGAGTGAGTTGAGAAGAGGTAAGTATGTTTCCATTTTATCAAGTTTCAAGCTGATGTTTATGTTTTAGAATTCCCCTTACATGCTCGTACATTCCACGTACTGAGCTATTTGGTCGGCATCTTCTCATGATGCAGAGACAGGTATTTAGGATCATCAATAGAAGCTTCGTTGATATATCCGAGAGTTCGGGTTAGCTATGGTGAGCCTCCTTGCTTACGAAGGATTTCATTTACTTTTCAGATTAGTGAGGTCGTGGGTCTTGTCCCGACTTCCATCTTTAACAATTAGAGGCTTCATATATAATCAGTATAGTTGAGAAGTTTGTATCATTTATTTTCTTAAATGTTTTAAAGACTTAAGTTGCCTATTGTATGGCGAGTTGAATAATTTATTTTATTCAGAGTTTTCTTTTGAGTTAAAACTTTCTATTTAAGTTTCATGAATATTTATTCAGCTTTTAAGCTTTGTATGCTTGAGTTAGTCTTCCACTTAAAGTCAGCCAGGATGAGGGTTCGTTTGGGGACCATCAATAGTTCTCGAGTGCCGGCCACGTCCAGGGTGTACGCTAAGGTCGTGACATACTTGGTATCAGAGCATAAAGGTTAAGTTACCTAAGGTGTCTACGAAGCCCTGTTAGTAGGTTCTCATTTACGATTGTGAGGGCCCTACTTCTATAAATGAGGGACTACAGACAATTAAGAACAGTTTCCCTTCTTTCATACTTTTAATCGTGCAACAGAGCTAAGTCCTAGGGATTTATTCATGCTCATGCGTTTCTCAAATTCATTAAACTACCCATCATACTAGAGGTGGTTGAAAACAAAAGTCAGACCCTTATTGATGAGTTGTTCTTAGCAAGAGTCTTGAGAAAGTCATTAGACTCCAGAGGGGCTTGAGAGAAGCCCAAGAGTAAGTTAAGTGTTCAATTTTAGAGGAATACACTCATATTTATATGAATCGTGCGTTTGAGCTAAAACGTGAGTTATACTCTTTTCCTTAAGCCTTGTTTAACTGAGATCCTTATGATATTGTATGTTTAGAGCTTGGGTAAGATTTTCACCTGAAAAGGTAGCATAAGTTACGAGATCATGAGCAGTAGTAGTGAAAGAGGCCAGAGTTAAAGGAAAGTATGTAGAGGTTTAGTTATCTAAGTAAGGGAGATGGTGTTTTGGCAAGCTATGTTATTATAGTCATGCACCTAATAAGATACTAATGAAGAGTTTTCCCTTATGGGTAGAATTAGAAGTGATGAGTTGTGAAGATTCCATCATAGGAGGTAGAGTGTGTTTTGGCTAGAACGGAATTTATGGTGAGGTATCATTGTATAGGTAATGACCAAGTGTAAGTGTTGAATAGAAGAGCAAAAGTATTCATAAAGTGATAGATTGAAGATAGGCTTATGATTTTTTTGACAGGGTCATGATGTTCATAAGGTTATAGAACTGATCAAGTAATGAAGTATAGTATAGTAGGCGAGCAATCATATTGATATTTGGGTTTAGTAGTGTACATTAAGCTTGAATTTGAGATGACTGTCATGATCGAAAGAATGGAACCAT
Source organism: Solanum commersonii (assembly GCA_029007595.1). Lineage (NCBI taxonomy): Eukaryota > Viridiplantae > Streptophyta > Magnoliopsida > Solanales > Solanaceae > Solanum > Solanum commersonii. The sequence continues at coordinate 365,946 of JAJTWQ010000233.1, read as the reverse complement.
GAGGGTAATGATGTCAGTCTTGGGATTTGATCTAGTAAACTTGACATAGAGTAGGTGAGGAATTGAGGTGATTAGTTACAATAACTATGAGGGGTACAAGTGAGAGACCCTAACCTTTAGATAAGGGCAGTGAAGTGTGGCTAAGTCACAAGAGTAATAAGAAGCATTAAGAGGATGTACACCAGTTAGAGATGATGGAATAGGTCCATATCTTTCAAGTGTCAGCTTTAGACCTAAGGGGGAGATTACAAGATGAGAAATCAAGTCAAATGCTTGAGAGTAAGATAGTAATGAGTTCTAAAGAGTATGGCAAATATCCTTTCGGTGGTCCTTTTTGTAATAGAGTGATGCTAGAAATAGGAGGATGAGGTTTTACTATGAGGAATAGATAAATGAGAGCCCTTAGTTGGTTCTGAAGGAGTTGGTTAGTAGGAGTCCATGGAGTTGTTAGAATACTAAGCTTGAATGTGGTGTTAAAGAGTGATAGTCTTGGGAGGAGATTCCCTATAGAGAGGTATAGAATCTGAACCTAAGGATTTGGGTTAAATCTTGAATATAGTAAGAGATACCATTATACTCAGACCTTAGTAAGAGTAACCCCGTTCCATACCAAGTCCAGTCGTCATTCGAGGACGAATGATCCCAAATGGGAGATATTGTAACACCCCAAAATCTTTTTGAACTGAAACTCGAACCATCCTTCGTTGTGAGTAGGATTTTACCAAGGGAATTAAAATTTCTAAAATACTAAGTTCACTAGATGTAGCACCTTGAGTTTGAAAAAGAATTAAATTGGAAATAGAAAAAAATCTGAAATTTTAAAAGTTAAGCTAAGTATGAGTTTTGGCGCAACTTCAAATGACCATAACTCCTAGCATAGCATTAGTTAGCTTTCCTACAAGATACCTTAGGAAATATCTTTGAATATCTTTCCAACTCCGCTGAGTTTGCTATGTTTCAAGGTCGGATGAGTAAGATATGGCCCTCTGAAGTTAGGTTGTCCAGTTAAGGAAAGTTAGCTGAAAATAGTAAGGGGTATTTTGGTCTTTTCCTTACCAAATCAGATTTAATTCATTTTTAGTAAGGTTTTAAAGGTCTAATACTATTAGGTTCAGTTTTATAATCCTAAAATACCCTTAGGGTTTTAGTTTAGAGTTCCAGAAGAGAAAAGATGAGAAAAGAGGAGAAAAGAGGAGAGGATCAAGCGTTCGTCTAGATTCTTGCGTGTTGTAGCAGATTTTCACCATGGATTTAACCCCTAAGAGGTTTGTAAGCTTCCATAGTGTTGGGTTTGTTCAGCCACACACCAAACATGTTATTTTCAGCACAAATTTCATTCTTGAAATTGAAAGATTTGAGTTCTTGATGAGTTCTTGATAAGTGTTCTTAAAGTTCATTATAAATCTTGTTGCGTTGGGTTTTGGATGATTTATTAAGATCAAAGTGAGTGTTTTAAGAGATGTATTGAGTATATTAGAGTATACTTATGTTAAGTAATCAATTCTAAGTGATTAGGGAAGAAACCGTTTGATTCTAGGCAAATTAGGGTGGAAAAAGAGAAAACAAAGTTTTTGAAATGAGTAGTATCATTGATGTTCTTGAGTTCCAAGTATTTAGTTCTATCTATGGTTATTGAAAACTTTGCATTGAGTCATTCAAGTCCATAATTCTGCGTGAACCATATTTTAAGAAGTCTTGTACAAATGTTTAAACTTTGTTTTAAGACTTAAGCTTCTAAGTTGAGTAAAGATTAAGAGAAAAGTTCATTTTCTTTAAAATGATATATGGGAACTAAGCATTCCCAAGAGTAAATATTTTCACATTTAAGATGAGAGGAAACTGGGTTTTCCAAATGAGTTTTGAGCAAAAAAGAGAACATCGATTCCAAGAGAGCTTTTAAGCTAAGCTTTGAGTAATTATCTCAAACCAAAGAAAGAAGTTGTTTCAAAAAAATATGAGCTAAGCATAATTTTTGGGAGTAGTATTGAGCACCGATATGGGGATGCGATTCCATATTAACTCAAGTCTCCATAAACCATGTAGCCATCATGGGCATTAATGGGTCATACTTTTTATATGATCACATAAGTTAAGCTAGTGGATCCACTAAGTTAAGTAGTTCTATATGACGGCAAAGTATACGACAGTCTAACAGTGTGATGGTGAAGACGTTGTATCACCATTTAGGCTCATAGTGGTGGTTGTCGGTTAGAGAATCTCCCACAGAGCTATATTTTATTTTTATATATATACTGAGTATTATTGTATTTTTCAATACATTGAGTTGGTATCTTTAATTTTATAGTTTTTCATATATATTACATCTTTTACTGTTAAATTATCCTTGTGTATTTCGAGTTGAGTGTGTTATCCTTGAGTACTTCTGAGTCGAGTAAGTTTGAGTAGTTTTGAGTATCCTTGAGTATACCTCTGAGTTGAATATCGAATCATTGAGTTGAGCTATGTTTCTTTGAGTTGAGTGAGTTGAGAATAGGTAAGTATGTTTCTTTTTATCAAGTTTCAAGCTTATGTTTATGTTTTAGAATTCCTCTTGCATGCTCTTACATTCCACGTACTAAGCCATTTGGTCCGCATCTTCTCATGTTGCAGACACATGTATTTAGGATCATCAACATGAGCTTCATTGATACATCTGAGAGTTCGAGTTAGCTACGGTGAGCCTCCTTGCTTTCGGAGGATTTCATTTACTTTTCAGTTTAGTCAGGATGTCGTGGGTCATGTCCTCACTTCCATCTTTAACAGTTAGAGGTTTCATAGATAGTCACTATAGTTGAGAAGTTTGTATCATTTATTTTCTTAATTTTTTTAAAGACTTAAGTTGCCTATTTTATGTCGAGTTGAATAATTTATTTTATTTGGAGTTTTCTTTTGAGTTAAAGCTTTCTATTTAAGTTTCATGAATATTTATTCGATTTTTAAGCTTTGTATGCTTGAGTTAGTCTTCCGCTTGAAGTCATCCAGGATGAGGGTTCGCTTGGGGACCATTAATGGTTCTCGATTGCCGGCCACGTCCAGGATGTTGGCTCAGGTCGGGACAAAATGTGAAGTCTTCCAGAATGCAAGAAGTCTCACCAAAAGCTATTTGGAGTGATCTCAATGAAGTGCATGTTAATGATACTAAACACATGTTTCTACATCATAAAAAGATGTAGATCGAATGACATTGGCACATTAAATGTACGCGTATGTAATACAGTTGAATGAATAAATAAATGAACTGATAAGGATGCAAAAACACTCAACTAATACAAAGAAATAATAAGAGATGAAATATTTAAAGATCCATAAATAAAAGATGCTAACTTAAGCATGTATATAAAAATACAATATATCACTCATTAATCTTATTTGGGACATTGTCTAATTGAAAACCATCACTATGAGTTATTTGATGATACGACGTCTCGCACATATAGGCATAATTGTTTTATACCTTGCTAGGGTATAGAAAACCCAAACTAAGTTGATCCGCTAAAGCTCTTCTTGAAAGTAATAAGGATTCATCTAAAATGTATGATCATTTACCCAGGTTGGCTACATGGATTATGAGAAATGTGAGTTATCTTAACTCATCCTCATATTGGTGTTCATTACTACTTCCAATAAATATATACTCATGCTCAAATGTGTAAAACATACTCTTTCTTAATTTAAGGTAATTGCTCAAAATAGCCTCTTAAAAGAGGTAACTATTCTGACTTAACTTTGAACTCCTTACTAGTTTAGAAATTAAAGTTTCTCATTTCTCAATTTTAAAATGATAAATTTAGGAATCAATAGTTCCCTTAAAATTTACTCAAAATATCTCTTTAAACATTACTCAAAACTCTTCTTCACGTTCTCAGAAAATCAATTTAAGATAATTGTTCGGTGAAAAGGTTCTCAACAATAACTCAATGAATACTCAAAGAATAGATTTCATGATGAAAAATAGACATGAACAATCAACTCAAGAATCTCAATGCTTATATATATATATATATATATATATATAACTACAAAATTTAGGAATAGCAACTCAGAATTCAACAACAAACTCATCTCAAGAATTATCAAAAATAAGGATGTAACCCTAGATTATTTTTTACTAATAGAAAGTAGATGTAGGGCGTGAGGACGAACACAATGCATCACTATGATAGCCTTACATACCTGTGAAGAACAATGTTCTTGGTGAAATCAACAAACTTCAAAGAACATTAGAAAACTCTAGGTTTTCTCCTCTTGAATCCTTGCGCTAAGTCTTTGAACTATCAAAGAACGTAAAAGAATGTGTTAACACTATTTAGACCCTTAATTAAGTGAACTATGGTCGTAGTTTAGGCTTAAAAAGGGTGGAAAAAACACTAAACTATGCTTATTAAAACTGAAGACAGAACCTTATACGGGTTCAGTCTACAACCCGTATAAGTTTGTACGACCCGTAAATCCAATCCGTAGACTTCATACTATTTTGGGGCTTAAAAATAAATCTTACAGGTCCAAATGACGGCCCATATGAGTCACTATGGCCAATACAATGCTTCCATAGGAATTCGACCCCCAAATCTGACTCCCAATACTTTTTCGACAAATCAAAAGTACTGATAATAGTTAAATCGACTGCCTGTGCAATGGATCTGTTGTTCAGAAACTCAGAAAACTCTTAAATAATTGTCCCTAGTAAAACAGTCATAACTTTTTACTCCAAACACTAAATAAGGAAAACTTGGTTGCGTTGAAAAGAGAACTCAAAGACATTTAATTTGGAAGGTCATAGGCCACCTGATTCATTATATGTTGGGAGATATGATCGTTGAATTTAATCTAAGTAGAATCTTATGTCAAAACTTGATCGGTTATGAAATTTTCAACTAAACTTTATGCTAAGGGATTCTTGTGACCTTAAGTAATATTCAATCCCATTAGAAGGCTAGAAAATGACCTTTACACATATGAGTAGTTTAAGAATGAACCAATTCAATTGTACATGCCAAAAATAATGGTTCCGACCTTAACTTAGAAATTTTTGGGGTGTTACAATATGTCCCCCTTGGAATCAATAGTCCTCAAATAATGGATGAACTGGGTATGGAAATGGTAGGTAAATGTTTAATAGCCTCATTTAGTGAAAAATACACATAACACTCATTAACTCAAAATAATGGAGAAGGGAATGAATTGAATGAGTAATTTAGGAAGACTTAGTACTTTTAACGCGAACTAACTCGAAGGAAAAGAGATGAGGGTAGATCTTCTTCATATCTTCCTCGCCCTCTTATATAGCCTACTCAACAAACTAATTTCTCTGCAAGACATTAAGTGATGCAACCTCTTTGGTTTGGAGCTTGAGAACCTGATGATTAAAAATCTGGACGGGAATCTTCTTATAAGATAAGTTGTCCTTCATACTAATATTCTCGAAAGGCCCAATAAGTGAAGGATTGCCCGAACCCTTATTTAGCATAGAGATGTGAAATACCGGATGGACTACTGCTAACTCTGACGGTAGCTTCAACTCATAAGCTACATTGCCAACACTCTTGAATATCTCATAAGGACCAATATATTGGGAACTGAGTTTTCCCTTCTTACCAAATCTCATAACACCTTCCATAGGTGAAACCTTCAAATAGGCCCAATCATTAACCTTGAACTCCAAATCTTTTCTCCTAACATCTGTATAGGATTTCTAATGGCCCTGCGTTGTTTTCAACCTCTCTTGGATTATTTTAACCTTCTTCATGGATTGATGACCAAAGTCAAGTCCCATCAACTCAGCTTCACCAACCTCAAACCAACCAATAGGAGATCTACACCTTCACCCATAAAGAGCCTCATAAGGATCCATCTAAATACTGGAGTGATAGTTGTTACTGTATGAAAACTCTATAAGAGGTAAGTGGTCATCTCAATTCCATTTGAAATCCTACACACGTGCTCTCAACATATCCTCTAAGATCTAAATAGTGCGCTCTGCTTGACCATTTATCTGAGGATGAAAAGCAGTACTAAGGTTTACCTTCGAACACAAACCTTTCTAAAAAGACTTTCAGAACTAAGTGATAAATTGTGCAGCTATATCTGAAGTAATGGAAAATGGGACACCATGAAGCTGGACTATTTCACGGATCTATAAACACACACAATCTACTGCTGAGTATGTAATCTCTACCGGTAAGAAACAGGCTGATTTAGCCACCCGATCTACAATCACCCAAATCAAATCATGCTGCCTATGAGATTGAGGCAAGCCAGAAATGAAGTCCATATTAATCATCTCTCACTTCCATTTTGGAAGAGCTATGTTCTAAGCCACACCACATGGCATTTTGTCTTCCACCATAACTTGTTGATAGTTTGGGCACTTAGCAACAAAATCTACAATACACCTCTTTATACTATTCCACCAATAAACTTCTCTCAAGTCATGGTACATCTTCCTGGAACTCGATGAACCGAATATATGGAACTATGAGCTTTTTCCATGATTTTCCCTTGGAGTTCATCCACCTTTGGAACACACAATCTACCTTAATATCTCAACACACCATCTCTCCTTGTTCAAAAGACATCACATTCTGCTTATGAATATTTTCCTTTAGTTCAAGAAAGATGGAGTGTTTGTCTTGTTTCTCCTTCTTTTGGAACACTAATGATGATTCAACCTTATTAATCAACACAACTCCACCTTCGCTAGAATCTAACAAATGGTCTCCCAAACGTGCAAGTGTGTGAACTTCCTTAGCCAATTCTTTCTTGCCTTCCTCAACATGAGCAGTACTCCTTATGGACAACCTACTCAAAACAACAATAACAACATTACCCTTAGTAGGGTGATAGAGGATACTCATATTGTAATCATTGAGCAACTCTAATCACCTCTTTTGTGTAAGACTAACATACTATATATTCATGTGGTCGGTGAACACATCCATATGAATGCCATATAGGTAGTGGTGACATATCTTGAGAGCAAAAACTATTGTCGCCAACTTGAGATCATGAGTCGAGTAGTTCCTATCATGAATCTTAAGTTTTCTGGACACATAGGCTATAACCTTACCTTTCTACATCAACATATTACCAAGCCCCATTCTAGATCCATCACAATAGAAGACAAAACCCTTTGTACCATCTGGTAGGGTCAACACTGGAGCAGTAGTTAACTAGTTTTCCATTCTTGAAAGCTTTGCTCATAAGCTTTAGACCATTGAAACTTAGTTTATTTCTAAGTCAACGGGAATGAAATAGAAGAAAACCTCTCGATGAAACTTTTGTAGTAACCATGTCACGGCCCGAGAGCACCCCTTAGTCGTAACACAGCGTACTCGACCCCAAAGGGGTCTAATACATGCCTCATAGCATTCTTGAACATAAGAGCATAGGAAAATAGAAAGGACTTAAAAACTTTCTTTACAATCGAAGACATTTTCATTAAAGCAAGCGGAAGACTTTCTAGACTTTGTACACTATGTATCAAACCATCTAATACTTTGAATACAACATTGGGACTTAGCCCATACAAAAGATTTAACATAAACTACAAGACATAAAGGAACATAATGGGTTTTGTCCACGAAACTATGAGGACTCACCAAGTTTTCATCTTCAAGCACCTTAGAAACCTATCCATCAAGCATAGAACACCAATATCTCCAAAGCTTACACTTTGGTAAAAAGGGAAAAGAATGGGGTTAGCACATTAGATGTACTAAGTATGATGACCATGCAAACACATGCTTAAAAGGGGACATTTGATTGAAAGCCATGCTTTTATGCCATTTTTGTAAAACTTCATGAACATTGATACAAAAGGCATAATATAAGTCACAACCAACATACAAAGTCACATACTTCACATTAGAACAATAACCACATATGAACCTTTGTCTTCATGTCAAGTAACCCTCAAGCTATACCTTGTGCAATGTATGGATAGCGTCCCATACCACCACCCACACTAAGGTACCACCTTAAGGTCACCATAAGTGATCTTACCATTCATCCTTTCCACCTTTACACAATAAAGCATTTAGGAGACATAAACAATACATGAGCCACATCGTCACATTAATACCAACACCTAAGAAAATTGTAAGTCATACTTGTGCAATGTGCAAGTAGCATCCCTTACTACTACTCACACTAAGTACTCCTTTGAAGTCACCCTAGACAAGGAACATTCATCTACAATAAGTCATGACAAGGAAGTAACTCATAATACAATCCAAGTATTGCATGCATCATTACATTTAAGCATATAAGTCAACATTCATCAATATCTTCATTTAGAGGACCTTCATTCATTAGATATTAGACCAACATTCTTCATTAACTTTATCATAAGAGGGCATTTCATTGATTAGTCATGAAAACTTAGAGAACTCACTATGACCCTATCAAATCCCACTCGTGCAATGCATGGATATCCTCCCATACTACCACCTACACTTCATAGAACTCATCAAGAAACCATAATGCACATTTCACATGATCGGAATAGGCATTAACCGACATAGACCATGAGAGCTAGATCATGGAATCCGGTGTCATATAACCCTACACCGAAGGAAGGTGTTCTACTGCCCACGGTAGAAGTAGTACACATCCTATGTAGGCACATATTTATGGGATAAGAAAGATGTTCATTGGACTCTAACCTAACATTTGGAGAGCTACCATCTTAGCCATATCCACTCGGTGTTTAGCCTCCATTCCCATAGAGTAGTTTCATTAACATTAGTGTACTAGAGAGGGCAACCAACATTAGGACTACCGACCCAAAGTACTTTTCCCAAGAAGGGACACCACCAATAGGCTTACCGTTTTAAGGTACTTTAATGATAGCTCATTGAATTTCATAAAGAGAGCCACTGCCATTAGGTCTACCATTTCTAAGTCTATCATTTCACACAGGAAGAAGGCCACCACCATTAGGTCTACCGCTTCAAGGATTAACACACACACAAGAAAAGGCCACCAATATTAGGTCTGGTCAAAGGAGTTACATTCACATTAGCACCTAGACTCCTCAAGAAAGGCCACTGACATTATGTTTACCAATCCAAGGTTTAACCTAGAATACTTCATTAGACATTTATAGAAAGGCTACCAACATTAGGTCTACCAATTCTAGACATTCATTCATTCATTCACAATGAGGCTACCAATATTATGTCTACCAAATTATGTTCAATTAGACACTTAAGTCAAAATACATTCATTAATCAAGAGGAGGATGCCTAAGCCTACCAAGTCAAGAGATTACATTCAACAATACAAGAAAAGGATAAATTAGCCTACCAATTCAATATATCACATTCATCATTATAGAACACTTCACATTCCATCATCTTCATTTATGAGTGTTAAGAGAGAATATATTATCAATCAACAACACAATAACACTCTATACAAGATCACCATTCTATCATTAAAATATCATATAAATACTTCACATTATACATTCACATATACAATATCATGATAATAATTCAAGTACTCACAATATACCTTCAAGACCATGATCACAACGTACTTAGTAAGTAGACACCTCCACATTTCAAGTGGATCAACAATTCAATGCACAACTCTACAATTGCATGAAATTAGGTCAAACTTGCCCTTTCAAGGCCATGATTAATAATCCTGAATTTACCATAATTAGGCATATATGATGATACAAATCAACAATTTAAATCCATCTATGAATAAATCCATCAACATTCATTCATAATCAACAAACCCACTTCATAAGTAATAATTTAGGAATTGAGAGAAAACATGGGTTCATAGATTATTTTCATCTTAAATTATCAATTAAACATCAATACAATCATAGTTTATCATTTGAAATTGTTTGATGCAAGAACTCATGAGATTGAGTCAAACCTAGGGTTTTTCATGAAACTTGAAAACTTTGAAACTTCTTTGAAATTGACTATAGGGTGAAAGCCAGCCCTAGATGAAGGATCACCATACCTTTCTATTTATTCCCCACATAAATTGAAGAAGAAACACCTTGAAATCCCCAACCCTAGCTTTAACTTGACCTTGATCTCCAATGGAGTTTCTAGAGCGACCTTTTTAGAAGGGGAAGGGTTTTGATTTGAGAAATGAAATCTAAAATACTATTATAATGTTTTAATACTCTTAAAATATCTTAATAAACCTAAAACAACTGTCCAAACACTTATTAGGACCTGGGGTGAATTTACCAATCCACCCTTAGCTAGGACACACTTTGACAGCATACATAGGCCCAAACAATGCCCTAGACTCATGGACCATGAGTCCATTCACAGACCGTACTGCTGGTCCGTGGTCTAGGGCTGGGGCTTGTTCTGGAGGCGCTTGACCTACGGAGCAAGACCATGAGCCGCAGATCAATCTACTGGCCATAGATTAAATTTGTGGTTCACAAGATTTTTGCAGCTTTTTACTTTAAGGGCAGAGATAAGTCTTAGGGTCCCTCTCAAGGACTTTTGGTTGGTCCTTGGGGGGTCGTACCTTGACGTTTAACCCCTATAACCCTCAACCATAGCTCGGGACAACATAAAACAACATGAAACCTCACTCAAACACACACACGATAGGCTTTAGTTTAACTTATTCCTTTTACAGGTCATTCCAAGCCAACCCCAAGGAACTCCTTATAAATGTTGGGGAGGTGTTTCTGGGTCAATTCTATACTGCCGCAATCTTCTGAATGTCGACTCAAATTCCTTTGCCAGATACAATGTGGCCTAAGAACGCTACCGATTCAAGGCAGAACTCATACTTAGAAAACATGGCATATAACTCTTGATCTTTGAGAGTTTGGATTACTATTCTAGCATGACTAGCAGGTCCTCCTTATTCCTTGAATAAATCAATATGTCATCAAAGAACAAAATAAAAACATGTCCACATACGGTTTAAATACTCTATTCATAAGATCCATGAATGCTACATTAACATTAGTCAAACGAAAGGACAAAACAATGAACTCATAGTGACCGTAACGTGTCCTAAAAGATGTTCTTGAAATATCAATTTCTCTCACACTCAAGTGATGATTGCCACATCTAAGTTCTATCTTAGAGAAACAAGTCACACCCTGAAGTTGGTCGAAAAGGTCATCAACTCCCAGAAGGGGATACTTACTCCTTATGCTGACCTTGTTCAACTGTTGGTAATCGATATACATCCTAAGGGAACTATCTTTCTTTCTTACGAATAAGATTGTAGCACCCCAAGGTGAGACACTTGGTCAAATGAAACCCTTATCAAGAAGATCTCTCAACTGCTCTTTTAACTCAAATGGAGTCATTCAATATGGTGGAATAAAAATGGGTTGAGTATCAGGAAGAACATTTATTACAAAGTCTTTATTTCCCTTAAAATGGATTCCACGAAGATCGTCTAGAAAGACCTCTGCAAACTCACTCACAACGGGAACTAACTAAATAGGCAGTGTCTCAACACTAAATTCATTAACTCGGACTAAGTGATAAATACACACCTTAAAAACTAACTTTCTAGCCTTAAGGTATGAATTGAAATGACCCGTAGGCAATTCTAAACCACTCCTCCACTCTAAAACTAGCTCATTAAAAATCTTAAACTTGACTACTCGAGTTCTACAATTGACTGTGGCATAACAAGTATGAAGGCAGTCCCTACCTAGAATGACAGTAAAATCCACCATGTCTAGCTCAACTAAGGTAGCCATGGTGCTTTTGTGATAGAAAAATTTAGTACAATCATGATAGACTCTTTTTGCTAAAATAGGCTCACCAACTTGTGTGGAAACACTGAAGAGTTCAAGTATTTGTTCGAGGGAAATGTCGAAACTCATGGATACATAAGGAGTCACAAAATACAAACTCGCACCTGGATCAAGTAATGCATAAACATCTATAGAAAAGACATTAAGCATACTAGTGACCATATCTGGAGAGTTTTCCTAATCCTTGCGACTAGCCATAGCATACAAGAATTTGTTTGGGGAAAATGCTGAAACTCATGGCTATATAAGGAGTCACAAAAGACAAACTCGCACCTGGATTAAGTAATGCATAAACATCCATACAAAAGATGTTAAGCATACTAGTAACCACATTTGGAGAGTTTTCCTAATCCTTACGACTAGCCATATCATGCAGATGGTTTTCTCCTCCGCTTGTCCCTGATGTAGCTCCTCTCGGAGTAGCTTTGTCTACTAGAGCCACTGAATAAGATTGAACTCAATTTCCCCAATTATTCTGCATATTCTTAGGGCGCTCTCTCATAAAATAACCCATTTGACTACACTTGAAGAAGTCATTACAACATTCTCTTAGGTCGTTCCTACCATACTTAGCACATGTGGAAGTCTAAGTAGCCCTTTTTTCCACACTACTGTGAGATTGAATAGGTTAAGCTCTGAAATTCTAATTTCGGTGGTCATTTTTATTCTTTGGTGCAGGCGAACTAATTGATGATGGAGCAGGTCCAGATGATCTCTGTTGAAATTATGACTGATTCCCATTTTTGGTCTTCTATTGGCCAGTTTCATGACTTTCTGCCTTAGCCCCCTTATTGTGAAACTTTTCTCTATATTTTAAGTTATTTTCCTTAACGTGTTGTACATGAATCATAAGTCTGGCTATTTTCATGTCCCTTATCAACATAGATGACTTACCTTCCTTTCTCTATAACCGGGATAGCCTAGACATAAAGAAACTTATCCAGCTCCTCATATTCGCAACCATTTCTAGGGCATAGTAGGATAGTTAAGTGAACTTGAGGTTATACTCCTATACACTCATAGCTTCCTTTTCAGATTCAAGAAATCTCTAACCTCAGATCCCTTAGCTCTCGGGGAAAGAAATGCCCCAAGAAAGCATTCTCAAATACAAATCAGCTCAAAAGTGGTGCCCCATTGCTCTTCTTCCATTTATCATATCATATCCTAGAAACACATTTGAGCTGGTAATAAGCCAACTCCACATGCTCTGAATTAGCAACACCTATGACCTCAAACACATTCTGAAGTTCTTCGACAAAGTTCTCCAAATCCTCAGTGACCTTTCACTGTGAAGTCTAGGGATTCATCCTCAAAAACTCACAGATTCAAGATGTATCAGCCAGATTCTGATGACCTACTCCTTATTGACCAACCTGATTTGCTATAACTTGAGCCAACATCTGAATAGCATTATTGAAGTCAACATTGGTGACATCTCAGTGAGGGAATTGCAATTCTGGTGCATTAGGAGCTTCTTAACCTTGAGGATTAGCATTCCTCCTAGCAGGATGTCGAATAGATCTTTATGAAGGCATGATCTGAATAGACACGCGTAAGCCCAAGTTAGAAGAAACTCTTATAGAGTTAAACTCTATCGCATGAACATGAGTAAGAAGAAGGTAAAAGTTTCTAAATGTCGCAGTTTCTTCATTATATATGTGGCGCGCTTTAAGCCGATAAGAAGGACTCTTCTAGAAATAGCTTCATAGACACCCTAGGATTCTTGAACTTTATGGCCTGATACTTAGGAGATCTACACCTCTTAACATAGAGAGCTTCAAAGGGGCCCATACCAATACTAGAATGGTAGCTATTATTTTAAGCAAACTTTATTAGTGGCAAGTGCTCATCCCAACTTCCCTTTAAATCGATGACACATGTTCTAAACATATCCTCTAAACATTGGATCGTTCACCCTTCTTACTCATCGGTTTATGGGTGAACACTTGTGCTAAGCTTAACTTTAGTGCCAAGTCCCTTTTAGAATGACTTCCAAAACTAAGACGTAAACTGAGTACCTTTATCGGAGATAATGGACAAGGGCACACCATGTAATCTTACCATTTATCTCAAACACAACTTGGCATAGTATTCCGTCGAATAAGAAACCATGACAAAAAATAAAAAATGTTGATTTTGTCATCCGATCTGCAACCACCCAAATAGAATCATGTTGATTCCAGATGTGAGGTAAACCAACTATAAAGTCCATATTTACATCTTCCCAGTTCCAAGTGGGAATGCTAATATCTTGAGCTAAACCTCTCAATTTCTTATGATCAACATTTACTTGTTTACAATTCGGACATTTGGCCACAAATACCGTAGTATCCCTCTTTATTCCATTCCACCAATAGACTTCCCTTAAATCACGGTACATCTTGGTGGCTCCTGGGTGAATAAAATATCGAGAACTATGGGCTTCTGCCAAAATCTATTCCATTAGCTCATCCACATTTTCAACACATAAACAGTCTTGGTATCTAAGTACCCCATCTCCCCTTTGGAGGAAAGCCTCAACAGAATTCTTGAGTACCACTTCTTTCAATTCCACCAAAGTCAGATCAAGACATTGATTAGCTTTCACATCATTTACAAAGGATGATTTGGAGACATTATGGACCATAACACCACCCTTGTCGGAATCTACTAATCGGCCACCTAATTGGGCCAATCTATGCACATCTAGTGCCAACTCTTTTATATCATCCTCCACATGAGTGACACTACTCATAAATAACCTACTAAAGGCATCCAGTACCACATTAGCTTTGTCGGGGCGATAAAGAACACTCATGTCGTAATCTTTCAATAATTCAAACCACTTTCTAAAATCTTTTTGACTAAATACATATTGCAACTCGTGGTTGGTGAAAACATCAATATGAACCCCATACAAATAACACCTCCAAATCTTTAAGTCAACTACGATCGTCGCTAACTCAAGGTCGTGAGTAGGATCATTCTTCTCATAAACTTTAACTTGCCTTGAAGCACAGGAAATAACCTTACTATTTTACATGAGCACACATCCCAATCCAACTCTACAGGTGTCACAATACACCACAAAACCATCCGCAACTTTCGATAAAGTCAACACTGGAGCTGTAGTGAGTCTTTCCTTTAACTCTTGAAAACTTTCCTCACAAGCCTCTGACCATATAAACTTAGCCTTCTTTTGAGTCAAGTCCATCTAAGGAGAAGAAATGGAGGAAAACCCCTCAACAAACCTTCTATAATATCAGGTCAATCACAAGAAGCTTCTATATGTCGGTGATAGAGGTCTAGGGCAACTATTGATCGCATTCGTCTTAATCGGATCTACCTCAATACCCTTGCTTGAAACAATATGGCCTAAGAAAACCACAGACCTTAACCAAAATTCACATTTTCTATACTTCGCAAAAAGTTGTTGGGCCTTGAGGATTTGCAATACGATCCTCAAATGATCAATCTGCTCACTCTCACTTCTTGAACAGATCAAAATATCATCGATAAACACAATCACAAATATGTCAAGATATCGCCTAAACACTCGATTCATCAAGTCCATAAATGTCGTGGAGCGTTAGTCAAACCAAAGGACATCACTAGAAACTCATAGTGACCATATCGAGTTATAAAAGCTATTTTTGGAATATCTTCCTCTTTCACCCTCAATTGGTGATATCCCGACCGGAGATCAATCTTAGAAAAATAACTTGCCCCTGGAAGTTGGTCAAATAAATCATCTATCCTTGGGAGAGGATACTTGTTCTTAATGGTCACCTTGTTGAATTGTCGATAATCAATACACATACGAAGGGACCCATATTTCTTCTTAACAAACAACACTGGAGCACTCCATGGAGAGATACTTGGTCGGATGAAACCCTTATCCAACAAATCCCTTAATTGTTCTTTTAACTCCTCAAGTTTCATCGGAGCCATTCTATAAGGAGGAATAGAAATAGGTTTCACATCTAGGAGAAGGTCAATACCGAAGTATATCTCCCTTTCGGGAGGAATACCAGGTAGATCATCTGGGAACAATTCTAGAAACTCATTCACAAAGAGGACCGACTCAAGACTAGGGGTTTAGGAATCCATATCCCTCACCCTAACTAGGTGGTATAAACAACCCTTAGAAATCATCTTTCTAGATTTAAGACAAGAGATAAATTGACTCTTAGGCATAGAATTTCCCCCCTTCCACTCTAGGATAGGCTTATTAGGAAACTGTAATTTGACTACCCGAGTCCTACAATCGATAGAATCATACCAAGAGTGCAACCAATCCATACTAAGGATAACATCAAAGTCTAACATATCAAGCTCTACCAAATCAACAAGATTAACTCTATGGGATAAGGAAATGGGACATCCTTTATAGATCCTCTTAGATACCACATAATCACCAACAGGGGTAGAGATAAAAAAAAAAGGCTATAATAACACATCGAGGATCACATCAAACCTCATGGCCACATAAGGAGTCACAAAGGACAAAGTAGCTCCTGGATCAAGCAAACCATACAAATCTAATTGAAAAACTTTTAATATACCAGTCACCACATCCAGAGAGTTCTCTTGATCACCTGTAGTTTGGTGAGTATAAAAATGGTTTTGCTAAGGAGCACTTGTACCCGAACCACTTGGACCAAAGGAAGGGTAGAGTTGAGCCCTACAACGAGTATCTCCCTTATTCTTAGCAATCGAAGGACAATTCCTTAACTTATGATTCATCTTACCATACCCAAAGCAAGTATTGGAACTCGCTAGACATCTACCCTCATGATTTCTCCCACATTTAGGACAAGTAGACATTGAGGACCTATTACCATCTCTATGAGGTTTAGGGTTAGACACCCTTTCATTGTTAGACCTTGGAGGAGCATTTGAACAACCTTTCCCGGAGAACTTTTGTTGAACCTTGAAAGACCCCGTCCCTCGGACCTAGAATGTGAAAAGTTACCATCATCCACTCTTGCCCTATTTGCCTCTCTAGATCTTTCCTTGAACTTCTATTCCTCAATTTTTTAGGCATCCATGCGAGAAATGTCCATTTCATGAACAAGCATAGCGGTGCGATACTCTTTGAATACCAAGTCGGACACACCCAACACAAACTTAATCATCTTGGTTCTACGATCTACCACAATAGAAGGAGCATACTTAGATAATTGAGTGAACCTCAAAGTGTATTCCCTTACACTCATATTTCCTTGACTAAGGTTGATGAACTAAAGTACCTTGGCCTCTCTCATCTCAATAGGGAAAAATCGATCAAGAAAAGCACTTTTGAACCTTTGTTATTCTGTGGGACCCGCTCCTTCCGGCCTTGCCTCTTTCCATTGATTAAACCAAATCTGAGCAACCCCTTTGAGTTGGTAAGCAGCTGAAACGACCCCAAAAATGCCCGAAAATGTGCTTCGAAAACACCTATAATTGTAATTTCCATATATCTCAAAATTCGTGCATCATTTCGGAAATTCGACTTCATATTCTTATTCAGGGGTCAAATTGAGTGGGAAATGGGTCTAACCCGAATTTTAGAGCAACCGTATCAAAATTTGAAAATCGCAAAAATGTGATTTTGAGGGTCAACTTTAAAGGGGCATATCTCTTAGCACACAAGGAACTGGAAGGAGCTAAAACTATCAAAATTGAAGCTCTATGAGTTAGCTTTCCAACGCAATTTGTTTCACCTCATTCCGAGTTAGGATGAAGGAGTTATGACCATTTTCGTAAAACCTGTCTCGGCAGAATTGCAATTTCCAGTAACCGTCTCCATTCCAATCTTCATCAAGAATTATCCAAAGTTGAGGTATGTGGGTTGATTGTGGAAACCTTCCTTTCCACAAGTCCAACCATTTATCCTATATTTTACTTCAAGTTTATGGGTCCTTATGATCATTTATGAACTCTTGAATTATGGAATCACTACTACACACCTATTAAGGTCTATCTTGCATATTTTCATGAAATGGTATTATTATGTGATGTTTATGGTTTTCATGCCTCCATGATCAAATTATGAAGGTTGTTATATATGTATATATATATGTATGTTGTTGGTGGGCTGTTTTATATGGATTTTGAAAATTGGTTGGACTTAGTACTCTTGAAACACATGATTTTATTTACATGAACAAGTAGCCCACCATATGTTTGATAAAATGTCATTTATAGAATTCTTATGAAATGGAAGGTCTAATGTACGTCCTATGAGTCGGATGATTATATAAGTATTGAAATGATGATGAAATGGATACATGTATATGATTTTCTCTATATAGTGTGTGAGTCGACCAAGCCTAGCTCGGGGTTGTAGGCTCGGGTAACCGTATCAAGGGGTTGGTACCTTGGTTGCCTAGTACGGGGGTAGTAGGCCCGTATAACCGTATCAAGGGGTTTGTATCTTGGTTGCCTAGTACGGGGGTAGTAGGCCCGTATAACCATATCGAGGGTTTGTACCTTGGTCCCTAGCTCGGGGGGTGGTAGGCCCGGGTAACCACATTGAGGGGTTTGTACCTCTTTCGCCTCTCCAAGGGGGTGGTAGGCCTTGGAAATGCTATATTGGTGGTCACTCACTACACATATACTATGCCCTACTAAATATAATTTTTATATAAGCATCATTATACATATCATCTCATTAATATGCTATCTATCGGGTACGATTATGCATTTTGCCTATGATGTCCATCCATTGTTGCATTGCATTGCATCCCATATACTTAGTACATTCAAATGTACTAATGCATACTCTATGCCTACATGATGTCACCATGTAGGGACCGGAGCACCGCTTGACCATCCTCTTCCGCGTGGCTAATTCGATTTCCTATCTAGCTTATTGGTGAGTCCTCCATTCCGGGGCGTTGCTTATGATCTCTTGCTATGTATAAGACTTTTCCTTTTAATTATGTATTGACTATGAGGTGAGCCCGGTAGTCTCTCGGCCCCCGCTAAGTATCCATGTTTAGAGGTAGTGTTGGACAAGTTGTGTATTTTGCTTGAGCTTGACTCATCTATGATATTTATGTATTATTCTCCCCCTTTTTTTTTTTCTTGTTCCCTTAGTCCCGATTTTCCCTTGATTATGCTTATCGCCTATGGTCATTTTAATTGCTTCCGCGACCAAGGATGTGTAATGATATGCTATGAGGCTTGTTTGGGGTTCCTTCGGGTTCCCCATTCGCCGGTCACGTCTAGGCCCTAGGCTTGGGTCGTGATAGCAGCTAACTCCACCTTCTCTACCGAAGCAACTCCCATGATAGCAAGTATATTATAGACCTCATTGATAAACTCTTGAGCATCTTCCTCAACTTTGGAGTAATGATATTTGGGAGGATTCATCCTTGTAAAGTCCCACACTCTTGTCACAGTCGTACCCACACTTGGTTTCACAAGGGTTACCACCTCTCTATTTGCTTGAGCCGTCACGACTTGGGCCAACACTTGGAAATCCGACCTAAACTCTGCATTTGTCACATTGATAGCCAAAGAATCAATCGGATCTTGAGGAGGAGCTTAGGGAGCAACCTCTTGATTTACATTGTCTCCCTCAATCCTTCTAATATTAGCCCTTCTAGTAGTCATCCTAAAAACCATAGGGTAAGGATTAGGAGAAAGACTTATAGAGTTAAACTCCCAGGCATGAATTAGAGAATGAAGATGTGAAGTTTCCTAAACATCTAGTAGCCTCTCATTCATAAATGTGGCGCGCTTCACACTTATGAACAAGACTCTACTTGTCGTGGTTTGAGACATCCTAGAACCATTCTAAACCTTATGCTCTAATTACCAAGTTTGTCACGACCCAGGTCTCCTGTAACGACCCAAGAGCACCCCCTAGTCGTTTCCGGCGTAGTTAACCTCAAAGAGGTCTTATACAAGCCCTTAGCACTAATCATAACATGTATCATAGAATAAAATCACGGAAAATTTAAAGCATTTACTTTGGAAGTTCAACTTCACTTCATATATGAAAAACAGAATCTAACTTCGTCACAATGCACCATCTAGACATAGAAGTATCGAAAATGGGACTTAGCCGTTACATCAATAAAAAGTCTTGCAAATAGGAAGTACAACCATGTCTTTCAACATAAGCAAAGAACTAAACATAGAAGCTAGATCATAGGGTCTTGTCCTCGGACTTGAGGACTCACCAACTTGGGGAAGTGTCTTGAGAAGTAAGCTTGAATCCGCAACGGCCCAAACCTAAATGTTTAGGAAAAGGGAGAAAATATGGGTTAGTACAGCACACGTACTAAGTATGGCTACTAAGCATAAAAACCATTGAAACATGCATAAAACTACATTTTATTCAAAACATGTTTTTCGCCAAGTAAATCCAGTATGCACACAAATTAAGTGTCATAGTCCAAACCAACATAATATCATCCCAACATGTAGACGTCCAAGAAATAATAGTGCAATGCAAAGAATAGAACCTCATAACCCTATTCAAAGCCAAGTATCACATTAAGCAACCTACTTCATGCATACATTCATAAGATCATATTTCATCATAACTTACCACATTCATAATGATCATACATGACATAGCTTCAACATACATAAGTCATAATAATCATAATCATAAGAGAACACTACTACAACCATCTCTTAGGATCCCACAAATGCAATGTGCAAGAGAAGTCTCATACCCTCTCTTACACTATGTAGAAACCCTTAAGAAAGCCCTAGTAAGAGTTCACACCTTTCATACCTTCATTTACTTTTACATTAGGGAAATATTGCAATAACCGACATAGACCATGAAAGCTACATGGAATCCGGTGTTCTACTCCCACACCGAAAAAAGAAGGTTAAAACTTGCCTAAAGTGTAACCATTTGTACATAGCTATCTAGGTGGATCCACTAAGCTAGAGTCCCATGTGGGCACATAGTTAAGGGTCAAGGAGATTGCTTCTAGAAACCCTAACTTACTAAACGTGGGGGTTTCCATCTCATGAGACAACACATATCATAGGTAATTTGGACTTGCTAAATGTGAGAAAACCCATGTGGGGAGCCGGAGTTACCAAACATGAGACCCCCATCTCATTTACATGCCCTTTCGGTGCTAAGCATCTACTTCCCTTTAGTAATCATCTTTAGTCATCACATAAGTTCACATTAGCCTTTACTAGACTCTTATGTAGACATCTTACCATAATAGCTCATATGTGTTCATAAGTGAGTAACAACCCTTTCACTTAGAGACACTTAGCAAGTGAGTAAACCTTTTACTTTACATTACACTGCAATCATGAGAACTACCTTTCAATCATATAGCAATCATACCATAATATACATACATACTTCATAGCTAATTCAAGTGTAGAGGGTTAAGGATGAGGAAACTAGGTCATCAACACCACAATAACACATTAGGTGTAGCGTCATTACAATCTAAGTAACTCACCTTTCATACTTGAGTTCAAAGAAGAACCAAGCTTCATACCTTCTTGCCCTTCGTGGGACATCCATACTTCAATTACCAAGAAATTCATAACCAATACATAATACAAGGTAATTCATGAAGTACTAACATAGTCAACATCAATATAAGTAATTGACATATTCCTTTCATAGCCTTCAAGGCTTCATTCAAAGACTCAACCCTAATTTCATAGAAATTATACATAACCTAGGGTAGAATCATCATAAAAACATGAATTACATAACATCACATTCAATTCATAGCCTTCAATCAATATCTAACACAAACTAGGTTAGAATTAGGAAAAGAAGGAGAAACATAGGTCTCATGGGCAATTCTTCAAGAAACCACCAATACAACATATTCATCCATAATTGTTCATATAACATCAATCAAAGTCAGTTTATAACGTCAATTTCACTTTAGAAAGAAGACCCACGTTTTTGGATTGAAACCTAGAAATTGGAGATTTTGAAATACATCTTGAAGGGGTCTCTTGGGGAAAGGAATCCCAAGAGTGATAAGAAACCATACCTTATTGACGAATTAACCACGAAAATCTGAGTTGAAACCTTGGAGAGTTGGTCTTCTTCTTGAAGCTCTAATCTTCTTCAATGGAGTTCTTGAGAAGAGAGAGAGTAGAGAGAAGGAGGAACTTTAGGTTTAGATCTTTTGGGTTTTGTATTTGAGTGATAAAAGTGAGGTAAATTGACTTAAAAATCATTATATACACGTCCCCTAAAGTACCCTAAATACCCCTCACTTAAATGGACTCTTTAATGAAACTTTTTGACCCAAGGAACATATATTTACCTATTTTAAACCTTTTCACCAGATTATACTATCATACGACACTCCCAAACTTGCCCAAAACCTAAGGACACACTAGAACACATTCTTCTCTAGTTTCCGGGCGTCGTGGTCGTTTCTTGACGTTTAGACTTTTACTCTTCCAAACCAATTCAATTACATTAGTTTAGGTTTATAAACATCATTTTAACTATTTTTAAGTCATTATTCATAAGGTGAGGCTCTAACTTAAGTCATAGAATTTCCGGGGTGTTACAGATACCCCCTAATGTAACAAGGTGTATTAGACCTCGAGAGACCTTATACAAGCCACTTAGCATATCATAACATAAAGTAATAGAAAATGGTGTGAAAATTTATAACATTTCAACACAATAAAAGACTTTATAAAAATGTGCGGAAGTCTAACATCATTGTCTCAAACCATATAAACAACATGAATAAAGTCTTGGGACGGAGCCTATAGAATAGTCCAAGACATAAAAGAAAGACATAAGAGGAAAGGGTGATCATATCCTCGAACACAATTAGGACTAAACAAATATTCACTTCCTTGATCAACAAGAGAAGTAGCCACGAGTGTGAGTATCTATGTCGGCAGACCCTACATTTTATAAGAATGTAGGCAAGAGTATGTGTTATTACAATTAAGTACTAAATATGATAGCTAGAATAAAAAAAAATCATTGTTAGTGAATATAAATCATAAGCATAATCAATGCACATAAATCAATATCATAATAAGAAAGGAATACTTCTCAAGCAACCTTACTCATCATTAATCAAGACTTGGGTCATCACCTCTTAGTCAACTTACCTCATGGAAGGTACCTCAAGCAAAAATCCAAGCTATTCATCTTCATAATCATAATTCACATTAGTTATACTTACTTTTAAAGACATGGGGATTCGCCTCATTGCCTAACATACAAAGGATAATGAAATTCGCCTCTTGCCTTACTTACCTTAAGATCATGGGTACTCACCTCCACAATCACATCATATGACACTGGTACTCGTATCCAGATCATTTCATAAGGAGCATGGCTACTCCCCTCCATGACCATTCATCATACAAGGAACATAGGGAATCACCTCTTGTTCAATTCTAAGGAGTATGGGTAATCACATCATATCCTTCAATGTGGAGGTCAAGGGTAGTCACCTCTAGCCGCATCATTTACATAGTCATTTAGTCTAGATTCATTTTAGGTGAGCAATCCTTTCAATCTATAATCACTAATGTGAGAAAGCCTTTCACTTTCATACATTCATAACTAGGTAATTCATGTGGGAAGTATCCCTTCCTCAACAATAACATCAATTACAAACAATTTACATGATAAGATTTACTCCCAAAGCCCTAGCACTCATGATCATTATCTAAGCTTCATTCTCAAGAAATTCTATTCATAATTCATCCATCCTATAAGGACAAGCCTAAACCCATAAAGTTTCCCTTTATGGCATCAACCCAATTATATCAATTCTAGAGTATAATCATGGAATAGGCATGGTTACATGAAATTTCACTCTAATAACAAGTAATTTTACTAATTCAATCATTAAAAATCACAATCCACTCTATTGGATCAACATTCAACATAATCGACAATATTGGAAGAAACCCTAACTAGAATTGGGGATTTAAACGTCACAATTGGGGAATTCTAGTGGACTCCATGGGAGGAAGGATCCCATGGATGAAAAGTCATGATACCTTAGTCAAAATGCCAACAAAAGCTTGAATATTGGAGACTTTGAAATTGCCCTAGCCTCAATCTCTTCCTTATTCTTCTTCCTACTAGAGAGAGAATTTTTTAGAGGAGTTTTTGGTTTTCTTTGGGATTTGAGAGAATGACTTAATTGGGGGATTTGAGGGGTTAAAAATACTTATATAGGTGGTCTAGATGTAGGGAAAATGACACCACAGTTATTTAATTAAAATTAGAAAAGACCCAATTGCCCCTAAAAATAACTGCCAGCCCACGACCGACGAACCCTGACCGACGGACCGTGGATGGGCCTACGTTCCATCCTGGTTGGCTATGGTTCATGGTCTAGGATTGGATTATGGGGCCTCGACCTATGGACCCTCGACATACATACTTCAACATTGTTTGTATCCTTACTGAACATTAATACCCTTTTAATGCACCTACATATTTTATTTATTAAAAAAGACTTCTTTACTATGAATAGTGACAACAATTTCAACCTTTATGTTTCTTTGATCATAAATCACAACCATTCACTTCTGATAAATTCTTTGGGATCTATTTTCTTCAACAAATTGAGATCATTTAAAATTTTCATAAATGATTCAACTGCAATCCTTCGATATGGTTCACCAAAGTTCATCGCATAGAAATTTAGGTATTGTCTTTCTATTAAATATGGGAAAAAGGAACAAAGAAATGTCCAAATAACTATTAACTTTGTTTCACACAAAAAACTTCTATGCATAGTGGGTGAGAATTTTCATTTCATTTTCTTGTTTTGTTTCTTCAATTAATTTCTTTTGGTTTTTCTTCGAGAGAGAATTTAATAATTAGTGTTCACATAATAGGTGAACAATGACAAATGAACACATTGAGTATTATATTTTCTAATAAAATTAATAGATCAAGTTGTGATAGAGACAATAATAAAAAAAAATATACAAAAAAAGGCACATGATCTTCTTTGTTTTTTCATTGTTTATTCTTTTACTATCAAACAAAGGAGTTTCTTCCTATTATTTTAAAATAGTGGGCATCAACGTAGTTCATTGAATTATTCTTTTTGATGTTAAGTCCAATATTTCAAATATAGATTATCACTTTTACCTATAATATGATAATATAGCCATGATAATAAAAAAAATTGATAGATATGTGTAACTGAAAGTGAACGGAGAATGTAGATTGTTGGTGACAAAAGATTTCAATCAAATGGAACACTATAGTGAGTGTAGCATGAACATATATTTTCGTCTTCCTTCTTCATTATCTACAAATTGTGTTCCATATATTTTTTTGTTTTTGTATACTTACATTGAGTGTAAAAAAATTAAGTATGAATTTCATGTTATTTTGCGTTCATTTTAATCTTAGAAAATGTTATGTCACAAGATACACTCCCTGCTAGCTATATAAAATTAGATAAGAAATTAGTGATTGATCATAAATGGTCTTAAATCAAATTAAAGAAATTCTATAAATAATACTTTAAATTTTATTTATCTATTAGTTTGTTTTATTGAAATTTTTTTACGTTTTATATCACGATACAACTTCTATGATGTACTAGATACTTTTATTAGACAACAACTATATGATATGTATGCGGTAAAACAAAGGAGAAGACAAAAATTCCGCAAAGATATGGTAGAAACATAAAGAAATGATATATTTTACACCATATGTGATGTTGTTCATATATTAACATTAAATTATGCTACTGAAATATATATATATATATATATATATATATGTATATATATATATATATATAGCATTCTACTTATAACAATGTTGACATTAACTATAGAAGTACTTTTTTTCGTAAATTTACCTCTCTATGATAGCCTTACTCAAATATTAACTGAGTAAAAATATTTTCTAAAAAATATAAATTACATATAAAAATAAAATATTTGAATTACCAAGCATCAATATTTAAGAAAAAAATTGCACTTAAATGATGCCCATCATTTATGGTCATAACCTTAAAAGAAAAGGCTATTAACGACCTTTTTTATACTGATATTTTTTTCTATTTTTTGGTAAAATTTGTTTAAAAATTGAGTGAAGTAAAAAATACTACTACTAAAGAAATGTCACTTTCTCCCCATAGTTAAACTTTGAATGTATTTTGAAATGTTTCAATGATATTTGGTCATTTTCATCTCAAAAAATAACTAACTCTATGACAATTTGTATTAATCATTTAAAAGAACTTTTTCTATGTTCTTTCAATTGTAATTATTTACCAAAAAACTTAATTTACTAATATTAATTCCATTTCCATTTTACAATATTGTATACTATATGATATGATACATAAGTGCAACACAAGTACAGTGAAACTAGTGTGTGTGTGTGTGTATATATATATATATAGCAACTCAAAAATTAGGAATAACAACTCAAAATTCAACAACAAACTTATCTCAAGAATTACCAAAACTAAGGATGTAACCCTAGATTATTCTTTACTGATACAAAGTAGATGTAGGGCGCAAGTACGAACTCAATCCATCACTATGATAGTCTTACATACCTGGGGAAGAACAATGTTCTTGGTGAAATCAATAAAATTCAAAGAACTTTAGAAAATTCTAGATTTTTTCCTCTTAAATCCTTGATCTAAGTCTTTGATGTGTTAAATAACGTAAAAGAATGTTTTAACACTATTTAGATCCTTAATTAGGTGAAAAGGGATTGTAGTTTAGGCTTACAAGGGGTGGTAAAAGACTAAACTACCATTTTTATTACTGATGAAAAATCTTCTACTGGTCCAATCTATGACCCATATTAGTTTGTACAGACAGTAGATCCAATCAGTAGACTTTATACAGTTTTTGCGCTTAAAAATCCATTCAACGGGTCCAAATGATGGCCCGTAGGATTTCCTATGGCTAGAAGAATGGATCCATAGGAATTGGATCCCAACTGACTCTCGATACTTTTCCAAAACCTTGACATTGCGGGTTGTAGTTAAATTGACGGCCCGTACAATGGATTTGTTGTTCACGGACTCAAAAAACTCCGATATGGAAATCTCTATAAAATGATCATAACTTTTTCTCCAAACACGAAACAAGGCAAACTTGGTGGCATTGGAAAGGACTCCGTGACCTTTAATTTGGTGGGTTATAGGTCACCTAGTTTATTATGCGTTGGGAGATAGGATCGTTTGAATTTTACCTAAATAGAATCTTATGTCAAAACTTAATGGGTAATGAAGCTTTCAACTCAACTTTGGCTAGGGGGTTCTTGTGACCTTATGGCATATCCAAATCCATTAGAACACTAAATAAATGACCTTCACACATATGCACAATTTAAGAATCACGCGATGCATGTTTACATGCAAATAAAGAATGGTTCGGGCCTTAGCTTAGAAATGTTTGGGGTGTTACACATGTAGTGATGGAATTTTCTGGATCAGATGCCAACCACCGTCTTTGTAACACCCTGGATTCCAAAGAGAGAACATAGCCGCTTTTTAGGACTTACACGTGCCATCAAGGAGGAACCAGCCACGGGCCATAGGTTGAGCTACAAGTCGTAATTGGGGCCGTGGAGAGGTCCACCAAAATATTGTCCAGGCATAGACCACGGTGGGACATACCGACCATAAGTGGGTCCACTCCCCGTGGTCCAGCAATTGTAGGTCAGGACGAAAGCCTCGAACCAGATGACGTCAGACCAGGGTGGACCGTAGGTCCATCCACAGTCCATCGATCGGTGTCCGTCGGTCATAGGCTGACAGTTTTTTTTAGGGGCACATAGGTCTTTTCCGGTGTTTATTAAATCAATGTGGTGTCATTTTGCCAACGTCTAGAACACCTATATAAGTATTTTTAACCCCCAAAATCCCACATTCAATTTATTCTCTCAAATCCCAAAATAATTCCCAAAACTCCTCTCAAATATTCTCTCTCTAGAAGTTGGAAGAAGAAGGAAGAAATTTAAGCTAGGCCAAATACAAGTCTCCAATCTTCAAGCTTGTGAGGGCTTTGTAATCAAGGTATGCTGGCTTTTAGTCCATGGAACTCTTCCATCAATGGAGTCCCCTAGAATTCCCCCAATTTGATGAATAATTCCCTAATTTTAGTAAGGGTTTCTTCCAATATGGTAGGGTATGATGAATGTTAATCGAATTGAGTGGATTGTGATTGTTTATGATAAAATTGGTAGAATTACATGATTTTAGAGTGAAATTACATGTACCCATGCCTATTCCATGATTCTAACCTAGAATTAATAAAATTGGGTTGATGTCATGAAGGGAAACTTTATGGGTTTAGGCTTATCCTTATAAGATTGATGAATTATGAATAGAATTGCTTGAGAATAAAGCTTAGATGATGATTATGAGATGTAGTGCTTTGAGAGTAAGGCTTATGATGTGAATTGTTAGTAATTGATGTTATTGTTGTGGGAGGGATACTTCCCACATGAATTTCTTAATTATGAATGGATGAATGTGAAAGGTTTACTCACATAAATGATTCTAGGTTAAAAGGATTGCTCACCAAAAATGAATCTAGACTAATAGATTATGTAATTGATGAGGCTAGAGGTGATTACCCTTGACCTCCATATGAATGGACATGAGGTGACTTCCCATACTCCTTTGAATTGAACAAGAAGTGAGTCCCCACGTTCTTATTATGATGATTGGAGATTGAGGCAAGTACCCATGCTCCTTATGAAATGATGTGGAAGTGAGTACCCGTGTCATATGATATAATTGTGGAGGCGAGTGCCCATAATCATAAAGCAAGTAAGGCAAGAGGCGAATACCCATTAGCCTTTGAAAGTTAGGAAAAGAGGCGAATCCCCATGTCTTTAAAAGTAGGTATGAATAATATGAATTACGTTATGATAAATTAATAGCTTGGATTGTTGGTTAAGATGCTTTCCATGAGGGAAGCTTGACTAAAGGCGGATGACCTAAGTCTTGAATAAGGTTAAGTAAGCTTACTTGAGAAGTGTTTCTTTCTTATTATGATGACGTTGTATGTGCATTGATTATTCTTATGGTTTATATAGACGAACAATTATGTTTATGTTATTTATGCTATCTATCATATTTAGTACATGTTTGTACTTACGGATACTCTTGCCTATATTTTATCAAATGTAAGGTCTGGCGATATTGATACTCACACTCGTCGCTAGGTTCATAGTATCCCAAGAAATTGAAGATATAATGAGTAATCATTGTATTCGATGATGTGATTAATAAAGGGTAAACGCTATCAATGATACTTCATCCAATACTAAGCATCAGCGATCGTTTAATAGTAATATATAACCCAACTAGTGAGTTAGGCTGGAGTCCCAAGGGAGCGGTTCATACTCAAGAATCAATAGAAAAGTATAAATATGCTCAAGTCAATCATAGTTAAAAACATTTACAAAGAAGAACATAATGCAAGTTATGGGTGACACAATTATCAAATATCAAAGGGGGGTTTTGTAATCAATTATCAACTAAAATAGCAAATAACACGATAATACGAATATGGAGACGGGATTCTTGGGATGTGATAGGATTATGGGCCAAGGTAAACAACCGGGTAATTGCAATTAATAGTAAACACCTGCAAATCAGTGAATAAGCTAGACTTTAGTGGGGGTAAATTTTTCTCTTGAACAATTTACACTGAATCAAGTTGGTTTCTCTCGAACACCAATAAGCCGCAATGAAGCACAACTTTCGCTTTAGTCCATTCACTCTCTCGAGCTGAATGTATGGAAAAGGGTTTAGGGTTTACTCTCTCGAGGTGAACTCATGACAACCCCATACCCACAGACCATCAATTAAGTAATTTTGGTTTTAAAACCTCTCTCTCGAGCAAGCCAAAAACACGAAGTTAAGATTGTATTTGCAACTACAACCCATTAAATTCAACCAAAATTACAGAATGAAATCACTTTTAAACAACAAATAAACTATCAATTAGCAATATCCAACAATTAATTCAACCCATAATCACACCCCAAGAATTCAAGTTTTAGCTAGACATAATAAAGAGGTAAAAATTGTTACCAAGTGTTGTTTCCATCAATGCGGTAGGATTGATTTAGCCTTTACAAAGGTCTAAGATGAAGAATCTTCAATACCCACTTCCAATTTCGTAGAAATGGAAATCTTCAAATCTTCAAACCTAAAGAAAAATGTCTTCAAACTCAATTCTAAGTTCTAAAACTGAAGAATAATGTGTTTCAATAAAACACAGATTAAAAATTCGTTACTAAGCTAAAAATTTAAACAAGTATTTATAGTTGTCAAAAATTGTGATGCGAAGGACCAGTCGGCGCAATAAGTTGGGATTGCCGATCCACTGGGCGATCCTCCCTTTGGTCATTTGTATCACAATTTTGCTTTTGCCTTCAGTATCCTTAAGGTTTTGTAAATTTGGGCGATACGGCACTGCATTATGAAACTGTTCGGCGACTCACCGACTACTCCTTTCTCTCGCCAACTAGATTTTCTCCTTCAAGGCTTGTCACTCTAGAACATTAGGCAAGACCCTAGCTGTGTTGCAACTCGCCTAATGGGTTAGGCGATCCTCAAGCCTTCTTTTCTTCGTTCTTTCAGCTGCTTTGTTCTTTTTTGCTCGATAGTGTCCATTGCCTTGTCCTTCAACTCAAAATACCTGAAATCAAGGATTTACATCACTTATTGAGACAAAATATGCATTCAGGATACTAAATTTATTAAAATAAAGCCCTAAATGAGTCCAAATTATGGACTCATCAACAACCCAAACTTAAACTTTTGCATGTCCTCAAGTAAAACTCAAGTTTAGTAGTTCAAAAAGGATGTCTCAAACAGTGCTAGACAAGACTCAATCATGAATGCACACAAGAAGACTCAACTTACTCATGTAAGCATTAATTGTGCACTCAAAGATTCAAGTTTTGACTCACCATTACCAATGAATCTCAAGCTCACATTACCTGCTTCAAATGCAAGTTCAAGCTCAACAAAAGTGAATACATGCCCTCACACAAGTAACGATTCCATATTCACACACAATGGTTTAACAATTTAAAGTTCCAGAATCAAATGCAAAGCTCATACTCACAAAGATGAACACAATGTATGATTTTCACCCATAGGTTTGCCTTTATTTTCCAATAGACTTTTGTTTCAGCTCATTCAAGATCAAAAAGGTCTGCTCACGGGTTGTAATGGGGCTGAGTGTAAAGGTATGGTCATTTAGGCTCATAGGTTGTAATCCTTATGAAATGTGATGTGAACAACACCTTCTTTCCTTTTCTTCATCATTCTCATTCAAGATCAAAAGTCACCTCTTATTCATCTTCCATGGACCGTTGGAAACCCCATTTTCTTTGTATTTTCACAACTTTATTCCACAACTTTTTTTTCTTTTTCTTTTTCATTTGTTGTTCTTTTTCTCTCCTTTTTTTATATGGAGGGGTTCCATTTTTCACAAAACATGGGCAAAAGGGACTTCTTTGCATTTTCTTGATTTACCCTTTCTTTTCGCCACACCCCTAACTTAGGCTTTTGGCCTCACTTGGCTATTCAAACAGGCCACAAATCATGAGGATTATGGGCAATGGATCAAGAAAGGTTATGTTTTCATCAAGTTTCTTCCAAGAAAAGGTTAAGGCTCAAGGGGTGTTCAAGAGGGGTTTACACACTCACAAGGTAGTCCACAAAAAGAGGTATAATGTCAAATTGGTTTACACTCTTTAAAGTTGCCTAAAATCATCTCAAGAAATTGCCTCACTTAGTTAACCAGACTAACGCGGAAAATTCTAGGTGTCATCATACATGGTTCACGGTAAGCACATCACACAAAGCATCGACACCAATGTCAAAACAAGACTCCACACTTTCACTAGTATGCAATTCTCATCACAATAGAGTCAATTCGGTACTTGGCTAGTCACAATGAGATGCAAAGAGTTCACATATTGAGTATACAACTTCAATTGGCCTCAGCGTAGCCGCACATTCATGTTTGTTCGATTATGAACACTACTCAAGTCATCGATATTGATCAAAACTGATACTCAAATTTGCAAATGAACAACCACATTCAATAGAAACAAGAGGTGGCAAAAAATTTGGAAGGGTGAAAAATCATTTACAATTATAAACACAGAGCCACAAGCTCAAACCTTTCACAAAAAGCAGTGTAATACACAAATTCTGCTCAGAACCCAAATATAGAAACAAAACATCAATATTAACAAAAAGTCACACAAAAGGTGGGCCTCACCCCACCACAAATAAAATCATTTGTCTTCAAATGCAAACAAAATAATATATCCATAAGTCATAGTAAAGAAAGATAGAGAGGTAGGTAAAGAGGGTATCATGTATTTGTAGGCGCTCCATCTGTCTAGGCATCAGTACCCTAGGCATTAGTCTGGTCTCGAACCTCAGTACCAGAGTAGCCTCAGAAGAAATAGTAGCAGCAATAGGATCAGCAATGGCCTCCTCTATCTTAGTAAGGCCCTCATATGTAGTTTATTCAGCCTCCTCAAGAAACTCCTCATCAGTCTCTGCCTCAGACTTAGGATCAGCTGTCTGCCAAATTTTAACCTCATCTTCGGTGGTAGCTGAAGGCATATCTCGCACATCTAGAATCTCCACCATCTCAAAGATCATAGATATATCAGTGGAATTCAGCTGATCCACATTGCTCTGTAACACATCTATAGCGGCCTTTAAGGACGTTACCTCATCAGTGGCCTCTTGGCCACACTCGCACACCACTATCCTCGCCGAAAGGGCATCAATGGCAGCGCTCAATGGTGATACGACATAAGCCAGGGCAATCTAAATCATGCCTCAAATGTATGCCTCGAGTCTGGCAGCTCAATGATCAACAAAATGGGAAAGTTGTCCCATCTAGAGTAATGAAACCTTAGTGATCAGAGCCAGGGAGACAGCAGCAGCAACAGATCTAGGAGGTAGTGCAGCAACAAGTCTAGGAGTGTCAGAAGGAGTAGCAGTAGAAGTACCTGAAGGCCCAGGGGCCGGAATAGGCAAAGATGCCTCTGCATGTAGGAATTTGAATCTACAACTGGGGAAGAATCTACCAAAGTTGCTTTTTTCTTCTTCTTGCCTCATTTTTCAAATATTCTACGTCGATCCTCCATATATCAGTAGAGGATGTGGGAATCACTTCCACATCATTCTTTGCATCTCTAGGTACTCGAACTCGTCTGCACAGCTCGGTGATTAATACTGGGAAGGGAAGAGTAGTATGGCGCTGATTCACCCTTATGACCATCTCCTGGGCTATAGTGATCCCTATATTTATTCTGGTCTCCTCTATGATGCAACGCAGACAGGCTTCCTTGGCTAGGTGGAGGATCGACTCATTCTTGGATGGCATGATAGTGCTGCTAGTGAAGCCAAACTAGGATCGTGCAACAATGTTAAGATCATTGTTTTCAATCGGCACTCCAATCTCTAGCCATTGAGGAGTACCGTCTGATATGAGCGGGGCTAGCCATTTCTTCAATTTGTACCAGTACAAGCACCACTGCTTGCTCTGAAACTGGAGGAGGAGAAGTGGTGGCTTGAGGAGTCCTGATCCTAGACGAATCATTCATTCTTTTAGAGCGCAGCTCGGCCCTTTGTGCTGCTATCAACTCATCATCATCAGAAGCTACAGACTAGTGCTCCAAGTCCTCACCCTCACTTTCAGAAGTAATGAGGTGTGTGGCCTAGATGTCATCACTGTCGGAGCTGACCTCTGGTGATGCGGGTGCCTTCTCTTTCCCTTTGTCTTTCCCACCAGTTGTGGGAAGTGTTGTGGCCTTGCCCTTGAGTGCAGATGCATCCTCGTTGAGTGCAATACCCTTCGCTTTCTTGTGGGGTGGCATGTTTCTTCCTGCAACTTTAGGTCTGGCCATGTCTGCAAAACATCAGGAAAAAGTTAGAATCAAATATATCAAGTTTATAAAAAAATAGTTTCAGACAGAGTCGCCGATCTAGTCGGCGAATCACTTAGGCGAGCCAGATCGGGCTCGCCGAAAGGATTGGCTCTAAAGTTTTAGCAAGTTGGCGATAGGAAGGGCCTTTCGGTGAATCACCAACAGTTTTCAATTAGCAAGGGCTAGCCCACCAAAAGTTACAGTGCAAGTAGGTCTTAGGGGTTCAGACAAAAGGCGAACAAGAAGACTTTCGGCGAGTCACCGAGTGCCTTCGGCGACCTCAAGCTTCTCGCCGAAAGTTACAGAGCCTAAAAACACATTAAGAAAGAAATTAAAGGTGAGATGGGAACCTTTGGTGAACCGCCAAATAGTTCGTTGAACTCGACCCAACTCGCCAAACAACCCAACGTTCCTACATTTAATCCAACTTCTCGAATTCAACCCCGCAACCCCCGAAGACAAAATGAAAGCATGCATAACTCAAATTAAAATTAGACCCATATCACCCATTACCCAGGGATACTCAGACTTCTCCTGGTTTTGCCAAATTTGGCCAATTGACAACCTTTGCCCTTACGTCACCCTTTCTATCATTGAGAAAATTACGTAGTTTAGCACAAATATGGGCTATTCAGACTTCACCTAACTAAACCCAACAACATGCAAGCATAACCCTACAAAATTTAATTCATTTTAAGGCATAAAATTACGGCATTTCAACATTTAAAACATTACGGGCAAGATTATCAAATTAAACAGGCATTTAAACATTCTAATCCTATTAGAGAGGCCCACCAAACTTTAACAAGACAATATCGATTGCATAAGAGTACAAATTCTCAAAAATAAACTCGAGGTTCGAAAAATCCAACCTTTTTGTCGATTAATAAAGACTGAAATGCTAGGTGGCAATGTTATCCCATTCCGACCACCAATCAATAACTCAAATACAGTAATAGCATAAGAAATATAGAAAATACTAGGCGGGTGTGAGTTTGTGAAGTTTGAAAGTGAGGGAAAGTGAAGAGTTTTAAAGTTTAAACCTTTGGCCTTTCAAAAATCGTCCAGTTCTCACCCATTCAGTGACATTAGTCGTGTTTGCTGAACCACTCGGTGACACGCCAAGTGATCACTTACCTCTCTGAGTTTTACAAGACCTCCAGTTAATCTAGGGGTCCAAACGGCAGACAGGATCACGATCGCCGACCTGGTCGGCAACTTGCCAAAAATTTCCTGGGCTCACTTATTTTTACAAACTCTACTTTGAAGTTTTCTTTAGTCCAACGGCGGTCTAGGTCGTGATTACCGACTTTTTTGGCGATGCACAGACTGGACCTTTAGCTAACCACTGCACTTTTCAAACACTTTCCACACTTTAACCTGCACAATCAACACAACATTATTCTAAACTTAAAAAGAAAGAAAATAAAACTTGAGTTACCTCCCAAGCAGTGCCTTAGTTAACATCGTGGCACGACGCAAGTCCACCTTCAAACCTCATTCTTGGGGTTGGCCACAGTATCACTAGGCGACCCCCCTTGCTGTCTCGGATTCAGATGAAACAAGATATGACCCATTTGAGTCTCCAACTCTTTGATCGACTCTGAATGGGAGGTGATGGCCTGGCTAAGGGTTGACACATATTCTTTCATTTCCTTCAAAATCTTGTCCAACTCCTCAACTTTGTTGAGGATACGAGAAAGAACATCCTCAAACTTACCACCTTAAGAATGCTTTGGCTTTTGGCTCTCATGGGGAGGCACATACATATACTTCTCCCCATCCTTCTAGTTTGGATTACGGTCCCTCTATTCATGATCTCGATCTTTCCAACCTTCATCCTTATTCCAACCTTGGTGACCACCCTGCCTTAGGTAGTTTGAATGATAACTACTGCCTTGGTTGGCTAGGAAATTCACCTCTTCATTATATAAGGCCTCAAACTTGGACTCATCCGGATTAGCACATCCAACACCCACGACATTGACGCTTCGAGCACCAGCTCCCATGACATTTTTAGACAAAATGTCAAGTTGCATCATGATCTTGTCCATGTTCTGGTCCCTCTCTTTGTCTTTTTCCATTTGCTCTTTGGTTAGTTTAAACGTAAGAGGGGAGACCTGGTCTTCATGGGTATACCACGCCCTATTTATGGTAGTCATTCCATCCAAGAGCTGAGCCGCTATCACATAACGTTGTTGCATCAAACCTCTCGGAGAAAGTTGGTCAGCAACACTCTTATTTATCGAGTCAAGACTCTGGTAAAAATATTGCAGCAACATGTTATCAGGCAAGCCATGGGTTGGGAATTAAAGCACCGACTTCTTGAATCGCAACCAAGTTTCATGAGTTGGTTCACCTTCTAGACGCTTGAAGCTCTAAATGTTGTCCCAAAGAGTCATCATCTTTGAGGGAGGGAGGGAAAAAATGCACTTGAAATGCGGTAACCAACTCCTCCCACGAAGTGAATCATTCACGTGGCAATTCAGCCAGCCACTTGCACGCCTCTCCTATCAAAGAGAACGGGAACAACCTCAACTGAACCGACTCTTGGGAGATGCTCTTAAAGGAGAACAGTCTGCATACATCCACGAAATTTCTAATTTGATCAAGAGGATCCTCATGAGCCAAACCATTGAAAAGCCCTTTTAGTTGCAAGAGTTGCAACATAATACTCGTGATGTGAAACACCGCATTCCATTCATCCAGAGGTAAGCAAATAGCACCAATACCGCCCATAAGATGGGGTTCATTAACATAAGGTTCGTTGACATCGTTGAGGTTTCCGATGTCATCTTGATGGCCTACTTGACTTCCATTGATGTCGTTCACACACATACTTCCTATTTTTAATACACAAACAAGCAAAGCAAAACTAAAAATTAAGTAAGTATCACTATAACTAACAAGAACAAAATATAACTTAACTAAAAATTCTCAACACCACTCCCTGACAGTGGTGCCATTTTTGATAAAGGGTAAACGCTATCAAAGATACTTCATCCAATATCAAGCATCAACGATTGTTTAATAGTAATATAACTCAACTATTAAGTTAGGGTCGAGTCCTAAGGGAGCGGTTCGTACTCAAGAATCAATAGAAAAGCATAAATATGCTCAAGTCAATCATAGCTAAAAATATTTACGAAAAAGAACATAATTCAAGTTAGGGGTGACACAAGTGTTAAATATCAAAGGGGATTTTGTAATTAATTATCAACAAAAACAGCAAATAATAAGATAATACAAATATGGAGACGGGATTCTTGGGATGTGATAGGATTATGGGTCAAGGTAAATAACCGAGTAATTGCAATTAATAGTAAATAGCTACAAATCAATGAATAAGATAGACTTTAGTGAGGGTAAATTTTCTCTCGAACAATTTACCCCAAATCAAATTGATTTCTCTCGAACACCAATAAGTTGTAATCAAGCACAGCCCTCGCTTTAGTCCATTCACTCTCTCGAGCAGAACCTATGACAACCCAATACCCACAAACCATCGATTCAGTAATTTGGGTTTTAAAACCTCTCTCTCAAGCAAGAAAAAAATACAAAGTTAAAATTGTATTTGCAACTACAACCCATTAAATTCAACCACAATTACTGAATGAAATCACTTTTAAACAGCAACTAAACTCTCAATTAGCAATACCCAGTAGTTAATTCAACCCATAATCACATAATCACACCCCAGGAATTACGGTTTTAGCTTGACATAGTAAAAAGGTAAAAATCTTTACCAAGTTGTATTTCCATCAACTGGGTAGGATTGATTTAGTCTTTACAAAGGTCTAAGATGAAGAATCTTCAACACCTACTTCTAATTTCTTAGAAATGGAAATCTTCATATCTTCAAAGCTAAAGAAAACTTTCGCCAAACTCAATTCTGAGTTCTAAAACTAAATAATGATATGTTTCAATAAAAATCAAATTAAAAATTTGATACTAAGCTAAAAATTTAAACGAGTATTTATAGTTGTCAAAAATTGTTTTGTGAAGGACCAATCGGTGCAATAAGTCGAGATCGCCGATCCACTCTGTCACGACCCAAGCCTAGGGCCTAGACGTGACATGGCGAATGAGGAACCCGAAGGAACCCCAAACAAGCCTCTCAAACTTGTCATCACACTTCATCGGTCGCGGAAGTACATTCAACATTAAATAACGGGAATTAGGGACTAAGGGCAAACCATTTCGAAATAACATCATAGAATAAGAGTCAAGCTCATTTACAAAATACTTGTCCAACGCACACCTCTACATACATAGATAGGACGGGGGCCATGACATACTACCGGCTCCCCTCATAGTCAAAATACAATTGCAAGCTAAAGTCTCAAAACATAGGAGTAGGAAACATAACATAGCCCTCGAATCATTGAGGACTCACCAACAAACTCGGATAAGCACCGTACTAGCCACGTGGATGGAGATAAGGATCAAGAGTAGCTCCGGTCCCTACATGGTGACATCATGTAGCCAAAAATATGCGTTAGTACTTTGGAATGTACTAAGTATGCGGGGTGCAATACAACAATAGATAAGGACACAATCGACATGCAAGAAATAGTTCCATAAGCATAATGAACAACAATATGAGGATGCATGATCAAACTGAAGTCAAAACATGTTTAAGTAAATCTATACTAATAGTAGATATCATATGTGTATACATGATCCAACCATTCTATAGCCCCAACTTAGGATGGGGGATGTCGTTCACACCCGGACACCCTGGTAGCAAGGTATAAACCCCTCACATGGTTGATATTGGTCACACCCCAAGCATCCTAGGTGGTGAGATATAAACCTCTCACATGGTTGATGTTGGTCACACCCCAAGCATCCTAGGTGGTGAGATATAAACCTCTCACACGGTTATCTGGTTCTTTTCCCCCGGACCGGGCATGGTCATGCAACACTTTATATAGGAAATTCACATTAGGCTCTAATGCAATCTCATGTATGGAATGAACATATACACAAGCTTAGTTTGTCATCAACACATCTCTCGAATGCCACACATCTCATAACTCAAGCCCTAAAGCATCAATTCATCAATTCTCTATAATTGGACATTTTGTCAACCACCTTGAAGGCATGTAATGGGATCAAAGAGCATGAAAGATAGGGTAGTAATTATGCAGCCA
Source organism: Solanum commersonii (assembly GCA_029007595.1). Lineage (NCBI taxonomy): Eukaryota > Viridiplantae > Streptophyta > Magnoliopsida > Solanales > Solanaceae > Solanum > Solanum commersonii. The sequence continues at coordinate 327,125 of JAJTWQ010000233.1, read as the reverse complement.
AACCAGGTGAACAACCTACAACAATGCCTTTTAACACCCACAAGACCACATGAAAAATCTCCACATCCATTCCAAATTTAGATTCAAGTTCTAGAGTCACAACATGCTCAAAACAATCACTTTTCATGTTTAAAATTCACTTGTGCAAGAAATTTATACTAGGAACAAGACTAATTTATTAATCTCAACTTAAACCATGAATTAGTGAATAGAATAGAGACTAGGCACTATGGGTGGAAGGACCCATGAGTTCAACACCACATACCTTGAGTATTTATGAAGGTCTTGACAGTGTCTTCAATGGAAGCTTGGAACTTGGAGCAAGAGTCTCTTCAATCTTGAGGAAGGTTTTGGATTAGGGTTCTTGAGAGAACTTGAGAGAAAATGTGTCTAAGTATGGGAGAGGTGTTTTGGGAAATGTTTTAGAGATGGGAATTGAATTAATGTTATATAGGAAATAACATATGCCCTTTGGAAAAAACGGGTCCAACACTTAGAAAAAAAAATGAGGCGGGTGAACAGTAATTTCGATCACTGGAAATTGCATTTCCTGCACGGACCGATTTTACGAAAATGGGCATAACTTCTTCGTCCGAACTCCGAATGAGGTGAAACGAAGTGCGTTGGGTAGCTAACTCAAAGGGATTTCCATGGATATGTTATGGGCCACCCAATTATTTGTGTGCTAGGAGATATGACCCTCCAAAGTAGACCCTCGAAAAAGGCTTCACTTGGAAATTTCAGATTTTGATACAGTTGCTCTAAAATTTTGGTTAGACCCATTCCCCACTCAATTTGACCCCCTAAACGAGAATATGAAGTCAGATTTTTGAAAAACAAAATAGATTTTTAGATATAGCTAAAACAAGCTTTCGGTAACTTCCGAAGCACATTTTTAGGAACTTTTTGGGTCGTTTCAATATCTCCCCCTTGGGAACATTCGTCCCCGAATGTGGAAGAGACGTACAAGGCAAGACTTAGTAAGAACATATCAGCCCCAACATGAATGCAAAAAATTTATTTAAACATCACTTCAAGATTTCAAAACTTAGTGTAAAGCATCCATAACTCATCAATTTAAACATATATGCACATGAATGATCTAGGGGCTGAAATGTAAGACTAAATGGAGTACAAAGGACTTTATTTAATACCTTAGGCTTGAGTGGAGTTGAATATATAAGGATAACGTCTTTGCATGTCCGCTTCGGCCTCCCAAGTAGCACTCTCCACTTGTTGATTTCTCCAAAGCACCTTAACGCAGGCCACTTCTTTGTTCCTCAACCTCTTAACTTGTCTATCCAAGATCTGAACCGGGACTTCTTCATACGTCAAATTATCTTCTACAATACCCACAACCTCAAGAGGTACAATAGCGTTAGGATCACCAACACATTTCCTCAACATCGATACATGGAACACCGGATGAACTAATTCCATCTCCTTGGGCAACCCCAACTCATAGGCTACTTTACCAACCCTTCTTATTACCTCGTAAGGACCGACATACCTTGGACTTAATTTCCCTTCTTACCAAAAAACGAACCACACCTTTCATTGGAGAAACTTTCAAATAAACCCAATCACCTACTTTGAATTCAAGATCCCTTCTCCTCACGTCGGCATAAGACTTTTGACGACTTTGGGCTGTTTTCAACCTCTCCCTAATCATCCTTACCTTCTCAAGAGCATCCATGACCAGATCCGGACCCAACAAGGCCACCTCTCCAACTTCAAACCACCCAACCGGTGATCTAGACCGTCTACCATAAAGTGCCTCAAAAGGAGCCATACCGATACTAGAATGATAACTATTGTTGTATGCAAATTCAATCAAAAGAAGATGATCATCCCAACTACCTTTCAACTCCAAGACACAAGCTCTAAGCATATCCTCCAAGGTTTGAATTGTTCTTTCGGCTTGGCCATCCATTTGAGGGTGGAAGGCCGTGCTAAGCTTTACCTTTGTACCAAGACCCCTTTGGAAAGATTTCCAAAAGTGAGAAATGAATTGGGCACCACGATCCGAGATGATAGACAAGGGAATCCCATGCAACCTTACCAATTCATGAATGTACAACTTGGCATACTCTTCAGCCCCGTAAGTAGTTTTAACCAGTAGGAAATGAGCCGACTTTGTCATCCGATCAACCACCACCCAAACCGAATCAAAGCCTCTTCTAGTCTTGGGCAAGCCCACTACAAAGTCCATGTTGATTTCTTCCCACTTCCAAGTAGGTATCTCAATGTCTTGAGTTAGGCCACCCGGCCTTTGATGTTCGGCCTTGACTTGTTGACAACCATGGCAACCCGAAACAAATTTTGCAATGTCCTTCTTCATACCGCCCCACCAATACACATCCCTCAAGTCTCTATACATCTTTGTTGACCCCGGATGAATAGAATAAAAAGAATTATGAGCCTCATCAAGGATTCTTTCCCTCACACCATCCACACAAGGAACACATAATCTACCTTGGTACCTAAGGGCACCATCTTCCCCTTGGGAGAAAACCTCCACCTTACCACTACTCACCGAAGCCTTTAATTCCACCAAAGAAGGATCAAGATCTTGCTTGGCTATCACCTCATCAACCAAGGAAGACCTTGAACCATCAACAACAACTATTCCTCCACTATCCACCCCTTCTAACCTAACTCCCAATTTGGCCAACCGATGGACTTCCTTAGCCAACTCTTTACTACCTTCCTCCACATGAGCCAAGCTACCCATGGACACTCTACTCAATGCATCCGCCACCACATTAGCTTTCCCCGGATGATAGTGAACACTCATATCATAATCCTTAAGGAACTCTAACCACCTCCTTTGTCTCAAGTTAAGATCTTTTTGCGTGAACACAGATTGGAGACTCTTATGGTTGGTGAAGATATCAACATGCACCCCATACAAATAGTGACACCCTATGCTGTCTATTCGTCATCCGTTACTGGGAAGGGGAAGATGAGGGAATGATTGGGGAGACTAAGTCTCAACCCACGACTCCCATCCACGAAGCATGGGTCCACCCACGACTCGTGGGTACCTAATCATGGACCAAGCTTCTTTTGATAGCTTTTTGGATCCTCTATTGGGTCCTCCTTAAGGACCCTTGGGGGTTCCTCGGGAGAGCATGCTTGACGTGTAGAACGGTAACATTAGCTCGGATGGAATCCGCTAGCCAATATCCTATGTGGACACATAGTTATGGGATAGGAAGATGCTCTTTGGAAATCCAACCTAACATTGGGAGAGTTTCCATCTAACCATATCCACTCAGTGCTTAGCCTACATTCCTATAGATTATTTCATTCACATTACATTAGTGTATTAGGCAGGAATGACATAGGCCTATTGACCCATGATACATCAACACACAAGGAAGGAATGCTATAAGCCTATCGATCCATGGTACATTCAAGGATAGCTCTAGAGTCCCCATGAAAAGAATGTCATAAGCCTATCTATTCATGGTCCCTCATTACATTCTTATACTCATAAAAAGAATTCCACTAGCCTATCGATTCTAGAGTCTTCATTACATTAGATCATTTATGAAAAGAATGCTTTAAGCCTATCAATTCATATCCATCAAGTCAAGACACATTCATTACTCATATATGAAAGGAATGACATAGCCTATCAATTCATCTTCATCAAGTCAAGACACATTCATTATACAAGAAAACGATGCATGAGCCTACCAATTCTAGATTCAACATTCACTATACAAATCCTTCACATTCTATCATCATCATTCAGGAGTGTTAAATTCAGAAATAGCCTTTCAATCTTAACAAAATACATTGAATACATGATCATCATTCTATCATTGAAATCACATGCATATCCTCCTTATCGCAATTATATATATACAACATCAGGATAACACTTCAATCCCTCACACTATGCCTTCAAGGCCATGATCACGATATACATAGTAAGTAAACACCTCCACCTTTCAAGTGGATAAACAATTTAAGTACAATTCTAATTCAACAAGTAATTAGGTCAAACTTACCCTTTCAAGGCTATGATCACAAATCCTCAATTCACCAAAAATTCACCATAATTAGGCATAGATGATGATACAATTCAATTATCTAAATCAATCTAGGCATAAATCCATCAACATTCATTCATAATCAACAAACTCACTTCATAAGACACAATTTAGAAATTTAGAGGAATCATGGGTTCATAGAGTAAAATCATCAATTAAACATCATTATAATCATAAATTGACATTAGTAAACCTTTAAAATCATTTGATGAAAGAACCCATGAGATTGAGTGAAACATTTGTTTTTCATGAACTTGAAAACTTTGAAAACATCTTTGAAATTTACTCTAGGGTGAAAACTAACCCTAGATGAAGGATCACCATACCTTATTAGATAAATTTCAACGAAAATCTACCTAAAAAATACTTCCTCTTCAAGACCTAAGTCTTCTTCTTTTTTTGGTCTTCAATGGAGTTCTATAGAGAAGATATTTTGAGAGGGAGGGGTTTTGATTTGGGGAATTGAAGAATGAAATCAAAAATATTATTTTATTATTTTAATACTCTTAAACTACTTAAATAACCTTAAAATAACCGTCCAAACACTTAACTAAGCAAGGTGAATTTACCACTTCACCCTTCACTTAGCTGTGTCACTTGACAGCACACAGGTGCCATCCACGAGCCCTTGACTCACGGACTATAAGTCCATTCACAGACCGTCCTGTTGGTGCGTGGTCTAGGGTTGTGGCTTGGTTTGGGGCCCCTTGACCTACGGAGCCCTTCCATGGGGTGTGGATGGACCTACGGGGAGTGGACCCCTTCCATAGGTCACCAAACTACTTTGGCCAACTCTCATCAATTGGGCAGCCTTGGGGGTTAGGCTAAGGGTTCTCTTTAAGGACCCCTAGGGTGGTCCATAGGGAGTCGAACCTTGACGTTTAACCCCTGAACCCCTCAACCATGACTCGGGACAACATAAAAACACCATCAAACCTCACACACTCACTAGTTAGGCTCTAGTTTTACTAGTTCATTTTTAGGGTTGTTACATTATTCCCCCACTTAGGAACATTCATCCTCGAATGACACTTTAAACACATTAAGGGGTAACGACTCAAGACTAGCAGCCCACAATCATGCATGCAGCATCAATATAAATGCATAAACATAGCAGGAAACACCACTCCACATAAAAAGGCTCAATGCAAACAAGAAGCTAGGAACTACCTCTACAAACTCACTTTGCATCAAAACTTCACATTTCTCATATAATTGGAGGAACTTCCTTCTCCATGTCACATCATGTTCATCACAACATCATTAAGCACATTATGCAATTTTCTCATAAAAGCACATTATGCAACTTCTTCATAACAACACATTTAGGCATGCTCAACAATTCGACTTATGAAATATTTAGGCAACTCATCATAGATGCATATTAACATGAGGAGCACAATTTGAAAACTCATTGTCTCATATAACAAGAATTCAACTAGAACATGCATAACATAAGGAGACCATGGAAACTCAAATTCACATATGACTCCAAAAACATGAAACAAGCTACAAGGAACTCTTGGTCTCAAGCTTGAATAGGAATAGAAGAAAGATAAAAGGATATCAACACTCTCAACAACCTTACTATTCATCAAACCATCCCCCACTTAGGAGAAAACCCAACTAAAGCTATCATGAAAAACAACATAAGGATCTCATCACCACAAAAAGGAACTATAACTTACCTTTACCTTCATCCGGATTTGCTCATTTGTCCTTGTTAGCTTGAAGCGCATAGAAATGGTTTTTCTTTGGAGAATTAGGATTCAGGCCATCATAATAAGCTTGTTTGTCCTCCCTTCCTCTTGCCATAAGAGTAGGATAATTTCTCACTTGATGATCACTTTTGCCACACCCATAGCAGCCACTAGTACCGTTAGGCACTTCCCATGATGCCTCTTCCCACAAGTGGTACAAAGAGGTTTAGAAAATTGAGACCCACCATCTTTCTCTTTATTAGCCTTAGGAGCACTTGAAGAATATTGGTTAGGAGCTCTCTTCTTGAACCTAGGTTGACTTTGCTCATCGGATCTACCCCTCTTCAAATCCCTATTCATCCTTTTAAGTTTGGATTCCTCAATAGATTTAGCATACACCATAAGCCGAGAAATATTCATATCGTCATGGAGCATTGCCATATGACACTCTTCTTTGACTAGGTTGGATACACCGATCACAAACCTACTCATCTCATCTCTAGGGTTAGACTCCAAGGATGGAGCATACTTAGACAATAGGGTAAACTTCAAGGAATACTCCTCCACATTCATGTTACCTTGCCTAAGATTTATAAACTCCTCAACCTTAAACTCCCTCTTCTCACGGGGAAAGTACCTACCAAGAAAAGCTCCCTTAAACTCCTCCCATTCTATAGGACCCGCTTTAATTGGCCTATTGGCTTTCCATTAAGTGAACCACACTTGGGCCACATCTTTCAATTGATATGAAACCAACTCTGATGTCTCCCTAGAAGATACACCCATAGCATTGACTATCTTATAAACTTCATCCAAGAATTCTTGGGGATCTTCTCCCACTCTAGAGCCAAGAAAAATAGGAGGATTCATCCTTACAAAGTCTCTCAATCTTGAGACCACGGTACTCTCATTAGCATTCACCCTAGGCCTCACATCCCGGTTAACTTGAGTCGTCATGGCTTGGGCTAGGGTTAGAAAAGTTAACCTAATATCTTAATTAGTCATGTCCTGGGGAACCACTGGAACTTCGTTGCCTTGAGGAACTTGGTCACCTTGAGAGCCTTGGTCACCTTGGGGAGGAACTCCCTCGTTCACAATCTTCTCTTCCACTCTTCTTAGGTTCACCCTTGTATTCATATCCTATAAACACAAGAGAAGGATTAGGAAAAAGACATTTATAGAACTAAACTCTAAGGCATGACTTCAAGAATGTGAAAGAAGTGTAACTTTCTAACGTCCTATAGCCTCTCGCTCATGGATGTGTCGTGACTCACACCAATGAACAAGACTATACTAGACGTGTCTTGTGAGACATCAACCCTAAAAACCATTTCCAAAATAGTATGCTCTGATACCATGTTTGTCACGACTCGAGAGCACCCCTTAGTCGTAGTACGGTGTACTCAACCCTGAAATGGTCTTATACAAGCTTCATAGCATTCACTCATCGCATAGGTAATAGAAATAGTGCGGAATTAAAACTTGTCATTTAAAACCACACAATTCAAAACATTTATTTAACAATCTTTCAAAAGACACAACAGAAGTCTAAGTTTCACATGGCCATCTTAGACAAAACTTTGAACAAGATAGGGTCACTACCCTTTACAATCGAAAACTACTAAATGTCTATTACATGAAATAAAGAGAGACTTCTAAACTCTTGTCCTCGATCTATGAGGACATACCACTTGATCTTGGAGGAATAGCAATCCAAGCACTTCAATCTAGAGTAAGCAAATCACTTCTCGGAACCTACACTTGTAGAAAAAATAAGAGGAATATGCATTAGCACACAAAAATGTACTAAGTATGATGACCATGCAAAAACATGCTTAAAAAGGGACATTTTGCAGAAAGTCATGCTTTTATGCCATTTGGTAAAACTTCATGTACATTGATAAAGAGGCATAATATAAGTCACAACCAACATACAAGTCACATTTTCACAATTGAACAAGATCACATACAACCCTTTACCTTCACCTTAAGACTTCACCTCAAGTAACCCTCAAGCTATACCTTGTGCAATGTATGGATAGCGTCCCATACCACCACCCACACTAAGGTACCACCTTAAGGTCACCAAAACTGAACTTACCATTCATCCTTTCCACATTTACACATTAAAGCATTTAAGAGACATAAACATTACTTGAATCACATCATCATATTAAGACCAACATCTAAGACAACTCTAAGTAATACTTGTGAAATGTACAAGTAGCATCCCATACTACTACTCACACTAAGTACTCCTTTGAAGTCACCCAAGACAAGGAACATTCCTATACAATAATTCATGAAAAGGAAGTAACTCATAATATAATCCAAGTATAGCACGCACCTTTACATTTAAGCCAACATTCTTTAATTACTTCATTTATAGGAATTTCATACATTAGTCATTAAGACTGAGAGAACTCACTATAGCCCCTTCAAACCCTACTCGTGCAATGTATAGATAGCATCCCATACTACTACCTACACTTTGTAGTACCTATCAAGTAACTAAAGTGCACATCTCACATGATGGGAATAAGAGATTAACCGACATAGACCATGCAAGCTAGAAATGGAATTCGGTGTCATATAGCCCCACACCATAAAGAGGAGTTCCACTTGCCTAAGGTAGAACGGTAACATTAGCTCGGATGGAATCCGCTAGCCAATATCCTATGTGGACACATAGTTATGGGATAGGAAGATGCTCTTTGGAAATCTAACCTAACATTGGGAGAGTTTCCATCTAACCATATCCACTCAGTGCTTAGCCTACAGTCCTATAGATTATTTCATTCACATTACATTAGTGTATTAGGCAGGAATGACATAGGCCTATTGACCCATGATACATCAACACACAAGGAAGGAATGCTATAAGCCTATTGATCCATGGTACATTCAAGGATAGCTCTAGAGTCCCCATGAAAAGAATGTCATAAGCCTATCTATTCATGGTCCCTCATTACATTCTTTTACTCATGAAAGGAATGCCACTAGCCTATCGATTCTAGAGTCTTCATTACATTAGATCATTTATCAAAAGAATGTTTCAAGCCTATCAATTCATATCCATCAAGTCAAGACACATTCATTACCCAACTATGAAAGGAATGACATAGCCTATCAATTCATACTCATCAATTCAAGAAACATTCATTATAAAAGAAAAGGATGCATATGCCTACCAATTCTAGATTCAACATTCACTATAGAAATCCTTCACATTCTAACATCATCATTCATGCATGTCAAATTGAGAAATAGCCTTTCAATACTAACAGAATACATTGAACACATGTTCATCATTCTATTTTTGAAATCACATACATATCCTCCCTATCACAATTATATTTATATGACATCATCATAATACTTCAATCCCTCACACTATGCCTTGAAGTCCATGATCACAATATACATAGTAAGCAAACACCTTCACCTTTCAACTGCATCAACAATTCAAGCACAATTCTAATTCAACAAGTAATTAGGTCAAACTTGCCCTTTCTAGGCTATGATCACAAATCCTCAATTCACCAAAAATTCAGCATAATTAGGCATAGATGATTATACAATTCAGTAATCTAAATCAATATAGGCATAAATCCATTAACATTCATTTATAATCAACAAACCCACTTCATAAGACACAATTTAGAAATTGAGAGGAATGATTGGTTCATAGAGTAAAATCATCAATTAAACATCATTATAGTCATAAATTTACATTAGTAAACCTTTAAAATCATTTGATGAAAGAACCCTTGAGATTGAGTGAAACCCTTTGTTTTTCATGAACTTGAAAACTTTGAAACCTTCTTTGAAATTGAATCTAGGATGAAAAATAACCCTAGATGAAGGATCACCATACCTTATTAGATGAATTCCCACGAAAATATACCCAAAAAAAAGCCTTCCTCTTCAGGCCCTAAGTCTTCTTTTTCACTTGGTCTTCAATGGAGTTCTAGAGGAAGATATTTTGAGAGGGAGGGGTTTTGATTTGGGGAATTTGAAGAATGAAATCAAAAATAGTATTTTATTGTTTTAATACTCTTAAAATTCCTAAATAACCCTAAAATAACCATCCAAAAACTTAACTAAGAAAAGGGTGAATTTACCACTTCACCCTTCACTTGGCCGTGTCACTTGACAGCACACAGGTGCCATCCATGAGCCCTTGACTCACAGACCATGAGTCCATTCACGGACCGTCCTGTTACTCTATGGTTTGGGTATGTGGCTTGGTTTGGGGACCATTGACCTATGGAGGACATCCACAGAGTGTGGATGGACCTACGGGGCGTGGACCCCTTCCGTAGGTTACCAAACTGTGGCCAACAGTCATCAAATGGGGCACCCTTGGGGGTTAAGCTTAGGGTCCTCTTCAAGGACCCCTAGGGTGGTCCATGGGGAGTCATACCTTTACTTTTAACCCCTAAACCCCTCAACCATGACTCGGGAGAACATAAAACACCATCAAACCTCACACACTCACTAGTTAGGCTCTAGTTTTAGTAGTTCATTTTTAGGGTCGTTACACCAAAAGTGTAAAGTAAATTCAGTACCCCTATCCGAAATAATAGATAAGGGAACCCCATGAAACTTCACTGTCTCATTGGTGAACAAATTGGGATAGTCTTTCACCGAAAATGAAGTCTTAACCAGAATAAAGTAGGCTGATTTGGTCATCCTATCAACAATGACCCAACTAGAATCATGTTACCTTCAGTATGAGGCAACCCCACCACAAAGTCCATATTAACATCCTCCCATTTCCAAGTAGGAATTTCTATATATTGGGACAAACATGTGGGTTTTTGGTGTTCGGCCTTGACTTGTTGACAATTCGAATATTTGGCTACAAAACCCGCTATATCTTTTTTCAAGTCATTCCACCAATAGACTTCCCGTAGGTCATGGTACATATTGGTGGTTCCCGGATGAATAGAATATCATGAACCATGAGCCTCTTCTAAAATTTGCTCCCTTAAGCCATCAACATCCGAAATAGATAATCTACCTTGGTACCTAAGTACCCCATCTCCCCCTTGGGAGAGAGCCTCAACGGACTTATTGAGAACCAATTCTTTCAACTCCATCAAAATAGGATCAAGATGTTGCTTAGACTTCATATCAACAATAAAGGACGATTCAGAACTATGATGAACCATAAACCCACCCCTGGTGGAATCCACTAGTTGGACACCTAATCGGGCCAACCTATGAACATCACGAACCAATTCCTTCTTTTCATCTTCTACATGAGCCACACTACCGATGGACAATCTACTTAGGGCATCCACAACCACATTAGCTTTGCCGAGGTGGTAAAGAACACTCATATCATAATCCTTCAAAAGTTCCAACCACCTTCTTTGTCGGAGATTCAAGTCTTTTTGGCTAAACACAATTGAAGACTCTTGTGGTTGTTAAACACGTCTGCATGCATCCCATAGAGATAGTGTCTCCATATTTTCAAAGCAAACACCACCGCTTCTAATTCGAGATCATGAGTCGGGTAATTCTTTCATGTACCTTAAGTTGCCTCGAAGCATAGGTAATCACCTTACCGTGTTGCATGAGAACACACCCCAACCCTACTCTCGAAGCATCACAATATACTACGAATCTGTCGGTACCCTCCGGTAAGGTGAATACCGAAGTGGAGGTGAGTCTATCCTTCAATTTTTGGAAGCTCTTTCCACAAGCCTCTGACCCCTCAAATTTGGACTTCTTTTGTGTCAAGGTCGTTAATGGAGAAGGGATGGATGAGAAGCCCTCAACAAATCTCCTATAGTACCCAGCCAAACCCAAAAAGCTTTGAATATCGGTGGGACTTTGGGGTCTATGACAACTCTTAATCACATCCATTTTCTTTGGATCAACCTTTATACCCACGCTTGACACAATGTGACAAAGGAAAGTAACCGACCTTAGCCAAAACTCACACTTACAAAATTTAGCATAAAGTTGGTGGTCCTTGAGGACTTGCAACACTACCCTCAAATTCTTCATATGATCACCCTCACTCCTTGAATAGATCAAAATGTCGTCAATAAAAACAATCACAAATGAATCAAGATATTACCTAAATACCCTATATTAGATCCATGAATGCCTCCGGGGAATTTGTTAGACCAAAAGACATAAGTAGGAATTCATAGTGACCATATCTTGTACAGAAGGCCATCTTAAGAATGTCAACCCCTCTCACTCTAAGTTGGTGATAACCCGACCTTAAGGCAATCTTTGAAAAGTAACTCGCCCCTTGGAGTTGGTCAAAAAAATCTTCAATTCTAGAGAGAGGGTACTTATTCTTTATAGTGACCTTGTTCAATTGGCGGTAGTCTATACACATCCTAAATGACCCATCTTTATTCTTCACAAACAAAACTGGGGCATCCTATGGAGATATGCTTTGTTGAATAAAACCCTTATCTAGCAAATCTTTGAGTTGTTCCTTCAATTCGGCCAGAGTTATCCGGTAAGGGGGAATTGATATGGGTTCTGTATCTGGCAAAAGATCAATGACGACGTTTATTTCCTGTTCGGGAGGGATTCCAGGAAAGTCATTAGGGAAGACTTCTGGAAATTCCCTTACTACGGGGACAGACTCCAAAGGAGGAGTCTCGGACTCAAGGTCCTTAACTCTCACAACATGATAGATACACCCCTTAGAAATCATTTTCCTAGCTTTTAGATATGAAACAAAATGACCTCTAGGAATAGAGTTTCCTCCTATCCATTCTAAAATGGGCTCATTTGGGAATTGAAACTTTACTACCCGAGTTCTACAATCAATGGAAGCAAAACAAGCATGCAACCAGTCCATCCCCAATATGACATCAAATTCCAACATATCTAATTCTACAAAATCAACCAAAGTGACTCTATTATACTAGGAAATAGGACAATACCTATAAACCCTTCTAGCAAAAACCGAGTCACTTATTGGGGTAGAAACGAAAAAAGGTTCCTCTAACTTTACGGGGAGTACATCAAATTTCATTTCCACTAAAGGGGTAAAAAAAGATAGAGTGGCATTGGGGTCTAACAATGCATAAACATTAATGGAAAATACTTGTAACATACCGGTAACAACGTCTGAAGAACACTTTTGATCACTTCTAGATTGGAGAGCATAGAAGCGATTCTTCTTGGGAGCATCGAAGTTGGAGCCACTAGGAGGGACTTGCTTGCCCTCTCTCCCTTGAACCTTTAGCATAGGACAATCCCTCTTGATGTGCCCACTCTTGCCACAACTAAAACACCCATCTATTCCACAAGGCACCTGCCCTCATGCTTTTTTCCACACTTTGCACAAGTAGGTCTATCAACATAAGAACCACCTCCACTACCACCTTGTGTCTTTAGAGTAGGCACCCTCTCTTTGTTGACCTTAGGAGTGCTAGAAGTTCCTTGATTAGAAAACCTCTTCTTAAACCTTGGTGTGTCTTGAACCTCAAATCCACCCTTAGACGAATTTCCATCCTCGGCCCTAGGCCTCTTCACATCCTTATTCATCTTCTTGAGTTTTGTCTCCTCAATTTGTTGAGCGTATACCATGATCCTTGAGATAGTCATGTCATGAATGAGCATTGACGTACGACATTCTTCTTCAACCAAATCGGACACCCTCATTACAAACTTATTCATCCTAGCCCTTGGATTGGCCACCAATGTTGGAGCATGCTTGGATAGTTGGGTGAACTTGAAAGAGTAATCTTTCACACTCATCCCCCCTTGACGAAGGTTCATGAATTCCACCAACTTTTGTTCCCTCAATTCTAGGGGAAAAACCTATCTAGGAAGGTTGTCTTAAATGATCCACAGTCAATCGGGCCCACTCTAATGGGTCTCTCATCTCTCCATTGCTCAAACCATACTTAAGCTATGTCTTTCAATTGGTAGGCGGCTAGTTCTGCCTTTTCTTGAGAAGATACCCCTATGGAATCCACCACCTTAAGCAGTTCATCTATAAAGTCTTGTCGATCCTCATCCACTTTAGAGTCATAGAACGTAGGGGGATTCATCCTTGTGAAATCCCTAATTATTGAAATGGGAGTACTTGCAATGGGTTCACACGATCTCTAGCACCCCTAGTGACTTGAGTTGTCATAGTTTCGTCTTGGGTCACCATAGCTTGAGTTTGGGCCGTCATGGCTTAGGTTATCATTTGCATAGAGGCCCTAAATTCGGCTTGAGTCACATTTTTCAAATCAATCGGAGCTTGCTCACCTAAAGGAACTTAAGGCCCTTGATGACCTTGGGGAGGAACTCCCTCATCATTAGAAACCTCCTCTTCCACTCTTCTAGTGGCCGCTCTTCTTGTAGTCATATTCTATATGCACAAGAAAAGGGTTAGGAAAAAGAATTCATAGAGTTAAAACTCTAAGGCACCACTAATAAGTAATCAAAGAAGTGAAATTTTCTAAGCATCTTATAGCCTGTCATTCAAAAGTGCGGCACGCTTCACACTTATGAACAAGACTCTACTAGATGTGGTTCATGAGACATCACCCTAGAATCTTTCTAAGCCTTAATCTCTAATAACAAGTTTTTCATGACCCAAGAGTACCCCATAGGCATGACTCGGCGTAATTGACCCAGAAGGGGTCACATACAAGCCCTTAGCATCTTCATCAAACAAAGACATAGAAAAATACGAAAAAATTAAAAACATTTACAATAGAAGTCAACTTCTTGAAAAAGGAAAATAGGAACAAGAATTATCTCAATCAGCATATAAACATAAGAATACAAATAGGGTCTAAGCCCTAACATCAATGAAGTCTCCAAAAATAGGAAATACAATATTGTCTTAAACATAGGAAGTAAACTAGAAACTAGAATCAATAGCAACTTGTCCTCGAACTGGAAGACTCACCAACCCTAGGGAATAGTCGACCCAAGCTTCACCTTGAAGGAAGTAGTAAGTACCAACGACCGGAACCTACAGTCATAGTAAAGTAGAAAATATGGGTTAGCGCAATTAACTATACTAAGTATGGATACCGTGCACAAAATCCTTAAACCATGCATAAAAGGGACATTTAGCTGAAATCATGCATTTAGTCAAGTTTAGAAACCATTATGAACATTTACAAAGAAACATAAGCCAATTCAACATATGAGCAAGCAAAACCCATACTAGTTCAATGCAAAGGTAAGATCCCATAACCCTACCAAATACTAAGTATCACATTTAGGTTACCAATAATATACATAAAAGTGAAAACATTCATGTTCATAACATACATGCATACCTTTCATGCATTATTTACAAGACACCATAATATAAGAGAACCTTACCCTAACCCCTCTTAGAGTCTACTTGTGCAATGCATAAGTGAAGTCCCATACCCTCACTCACACTAAGTAATACACCTTAAGAGGTCATAGTTAAAGTCTATAATTCACATTCATATTAATTTAGGGAAGGATTGCATTAACCAACATAGACCATGTGAGCTACATGGAATCTGGTGTTCTACTGCCACACTGAAAAGAGGTGTTGTACTTTCCTAAGGTAAAACGTACATTTTAGCTATTTAGGTGGATCTACTAGCTAAGACATATGTGGGTGCATAGTTATGGGAAGGATATTGCTACTAGAAACCCGGACTTGCTAAACATAGAAGGTTTCCATCTCATAAGATATCCTATATTGGGAAGCCGGACTTACTAAACGTAAAATCCCCCATCTCACTTTCATGTCCTCTCGGTGCTAAGCATTATTCCCTTTAAATTTAACAATTAGCCTTTACTTAGGTTCATAGTCACAAGAGAGTGTATTAGACACTCATGTCAACATATCATCATAATATCTCATAGGTTCCTTAAGTGAGAATGCTCCTTTAACTTTAGAAACACTAGCATGTGAGTAAACCTTTCACATTGTAGTCGGACTGTGATCATGAGAATGTCCTTCCAATCAACCCAACCAGTTCATTATAAGCATACATACATACTTCATACATAATAAAGTGCATAGGGTATAGGAAATAAGGATCTTACATCAATACCACAACATTAGATATATGATCATTACCATCCAAGTAAGTCACATACTCATTTAGAATCAACAACAACATATACAAACCCTAGCCAATTTCCCATCAAGGCCATGAACCAATATCAACCCTAAATTCTTGAATTAAAACATTGGATAGAGAGTTTTCGTGATTCAACAAGTTAATAAACATAAACATAATCAATTATCAACTTCCATGGCCAATCAAGTAACATCTTAGTTCACAATTTAGGAACAAAGGGGAAACCATGGGTCCAAGAGAGATTTTCATCAAAAACCATCAATACTACAACAATATAACCATAAACCACCATAATTAATCATAATAAATCATAATTGAACAATAGAAATCGTTTTGGAAGAAGACCCATTTTTAGAGTAAAACCCTAGATTTTTTAAAGTCTTAGAAACACACTTTGAAGGGACTTCTTGGGGGATAGCTATCCAAGAATGAATATCATACATACCTTAGGTTGAATTCCTCACTAATTTAGAGAAGAAAGACTTGTTCTTGAACCCCTAGCTTGAGCTTTGACCTAGTTCTTCAATGGAGTTTAGAGAGAGAATATTTTTGGGAGGGACATTGGTTGAGTTTGAGTTTGTGAGTTGTGAAGAGTTAAAAGAGTTTATTCATAGTTAAAGGTACTTAAATATACTTAAAATAACCAATACTAACCGTCCCTACCCTTAATTAATTAAATTAGAATTTACGAAAACACCCCTCCCTTGGCTGACCCAAACCAGCTTTTGCCGACCCCACCCATGAGACCCCCACCTATGGTCCATAGGTGGGGTGACGGGTCATACTGTTGGGTCTCCATTTGGGACTGGGAGGGTGGAGGATCAGGGAAGGGATGGGGAGACTAAGTCTCTACCCACGACCCCCACCTACAGTCCGTAGGTGGGGTGACGCCCTGTGTTGTCCATCTGTCATCCGTTACTGGAAGGGGGAAGATGAGGGAAAGATTGGGGAGACTAAGTCTCTACCCACGACTCCCATCCATGAAGCGTGGGTCCACCCACGACTCGTGGGTACCCAATCATGGACCAAGCTACTTTTGACAACTTTTTGGATCCTTCCTTGGGTCCTTCTCAAGGACCCTTGGGGGGTTCCTAAGGGGGGTCATGCTTGATGTGTAGGTCCTAAATCATTAGTATTAAGTTAGGGAGGTCATTTTACGACTCTTATCTTTACGTTTAACTCATTTAGGACCCTAGACTACATGTTAGGCTCTAGCTTAAGTCGTTAGATTTCCGAGGTGTTACATTGAAACTATGGTATTAGGCTTCCGCTCATTTTATAAAGACTATGATTGTATTGGAAAATGTTTTAAATTTCCGCATCATTTATATTACTTTTCTAAGTGGCTTGTATGAGGCTTCTCGGGGTCTTATACCCCTTGTTACATCTAGGGGGTACCCCTGGGTTATGACTGTCTTTCTTCTCCCAACAATGAGAATGAAAAAGATTTAGCCTCAAGTAAACATATGATACCCTCATTGGAATGTAAGTGTTGCTTATTTCTAGAAAGTTCCTTATATGCATTTTGGGTCCTCATGAGGAAGGCTAGTAAATTGCCTAATCGAATGAATGAGTTGCACCATATTCTGCTTTAGCTCAAATTTACCACCCAACGGTGGTTTCCAAATATTGGAAGTTACATTGGTGATGAGTGGGGCACCACATCACGGACCGATCTTGCTGCTATTACTATAGGTTTCTCTTTCGATTCGTTCTCTACGTTTTCTACATGGGTTTCCTCATGATTTTCCTCGTTATCTAGCTTTAACTGTTGAAGTGGGTTTAGAGTTACTAGCCTTTTTTGTCGATGAAGAAATTGTTCAGGTTCTTTCAATGGTTCTACAGGTTGTCTCTCTCGAGCCAGAATTTGTGCTCTAAGTACCTATAATTCAGGACAGCTAAGATCAAGTTATCAACACTTGAACAATAAATATGTAGACTTAAAAGAATTAAATATAAACTAATTCTAAAGTCCCCGACAACAGCGCCAATAATTTGTTTCTTCAAAGTGCACATGCAAGTGTACGTGGCCGCAAAAGTAATAAATGACTCCTTTAGAACAATATTGTCAAGCCCAAAGGACTTCCGATCAACTTATATCAATTCTACTAGTTCCAAAAATTAAAGAAAGTGTTCTCAATAAACTTGAGTTTTCTATCCTACTATTTCAACTAATTAAACTTTAAAAGTAATTGGTAACGATAACTTCAATTTCGGTGTTTTAAACAATAGAGAGATCATTACAAAGCTGCACCATACTTAAGGTTTCATGTGTCACATTTCATGTATGAATTAATTACGGTTATCAAAATACTTATTTACAGGATCAATATCATGATCATGATCTCTCGACCTCTAATCGCCCACTCCAATTGACTATCCAACTACAACGTTGAATGGGGAAAAACAAACTCAATTGGCGAGCATTTATATTTCATATTATTTCATAACCAAGCATGATGTTCGTATGGATGTCAATCCTAAACACAAATCTGAACAAATGATATGCAAGAAAGATCGCGATATTTGTATTCATTGTTCTATCTACCCATTGGTCTCTCGGGTTCAAGAATAGACACTGATTTTATCTCAATGTTTGCCAATCATGACATACAAAAATAAGAATACAAAAGTAATTTATGTGAAAACCAAATTAATCCCTAGAAATCAATGTTTGACAATTATTCATGGCCACTGCCCAAAAACAATGGTTTTTAACCACTTATAATAGTCAAAAACATAAACAAGATTGTTTCCATGGAATTTGAAACTAAAGTAAAAGTAGGAGATTGAAACCTAAGATGAATTGTTTATCCCTTGCTCTTACACACTAAAAAGAAGTCGATCCCTTATAAAATAAATGCAGTGTCCTATTTATAGAGTTTAGGAACAGACAGGGGTGTTGCGCCACCATCATGCAAAGAGGCACCTCCAGTTATTTTGGACCACACATGGCGCGCTGCCAGTGCGCCAGGCATGACCTTCAATATTTTAGGGCTTGGGGCAGCGCGCAAAGGATGCGCCTGAACCCAGTTTTTCCCCATTTTGTGCTCCTTGGAGTTGCATCCACGCTTCTCCTCTATGTACTTTCTCCCTTGGGCTCAAATTCCCTTCGAACAGTCCTGCATTCACTAATCACATGTCTTACTGCATAATCATAGCAAGTTAAGAAAAACATAGCAATTAGAATAAATATTCTTCTCAAATCACAAGCTATATGTGGGCAACTATTAGTAAATAGGCATAAAAATACGCCTAAGAACATATTATATGAGTGAGATGCTATTTTAACCAAAAACCAACCAATCACTTCTAAGTTGACTGTTTGCATGGACAATAAAGCTTGTTAGAATTAGACATTCTTCAGTTATAACCACATGTTGCACGTCATGGATATGAATAACTTTTTATTTATAGAATGAATATACAGAACCTAATACTTAATCTTGACTTGCTCAACTGTATCCATTTATTTAATTATTTATCTACAAAAAACTAATTTCAAAATGCATTTATCAAATCCATTTGGGGTTCAGTACGTTACATGCTTGAGAACATGAAAAAAATATTTCAATAATTCAAAAAAATTTACTAAAACTAACCAACAGATCTTCATTTTTTAAACTTTGAGATAAAATCTTTTATTTTCTTGAATTACTAAAAGAAAAATAAAAAAACCCTAATTCTGCTCTTGAACTTCCTACCAAAATGAAAGAAAAATAAACAAAGAAAAAACTTTTTGACTTGTTTCATTTGAATGATAAATTCAAAAAGTTTCAACGTTATCTTTAATAAGGATAAAACCTTTATTTTTTGGTAATTAGATTAAAAAAATCTATATATTTGTTGAATAAGGATCAAAAACATCTTTTTATTTTTGAATTTTAGGATAAGGACAAACAATGTTTTTTTTAGTTTATGAGTAAAGATGATTTATTTTTTTTGAATTTTTTATTAAATATCACTCAACCCGAGGAGGGATGCCTATGTATATCCTCAAGTTGAAAATCAAATGTGCGTAGCTCACAAGATTATAAATAAATTTGGTTTTTTTTTGTTATAAGAAATAAATATTTCTTTTGTTTTCCCGAACAATGAATAAAACTGCTCTTCTAGTTTTTGAGACATTTTTAATAAGGAATAAAAATTATTTTAATTTTTTGAATAAAGATCACTAAATCCAAGGTGGGCTGCGTGCGTATCTCATTGAGATGAATATAAGATGTGTGTAGTTCGTTCAGTTTGGACAAAAAATTAACTAATAAAACTCCTATTTTTTGAACTTTTAAGAAAAGATATTTATTTTAATTTTTGAATTTATCGAATGAAATTTAAGAAAATATTTTTTGGAATCTTTTATTTTGAGTTTCTACGAAAATGATACCTAAAAATAATCAAAGAATTTATTTCTTTTATATATTTTATTTTGGAGAAGAACACGAAACACTAGTATAAAAGGAGATTGAAGAAAAAAATTCTCCTCTTTTTCTTTTTCCCTTTTTTTATTAAGGAATTAAAAAAATATTTTCTGGATTTTTCTTTTGATAAGTATAAACTCTCTCTCTCTTTCTTTCTTTTTTAACGAAGGACACAAAATTTCATTATCTTTTTTTGGATTTTTGAAAAAGGAAAGAAAACTTTTTAAAATTTTTGAATAAAGATCACAGAACTCAAAGAGGGTTGCCTACGTATATCATTGAGATGAGAATCAGGTGTGCGTAGTTTATCCAATTTGGACAAAAAAGAAAGATTTGAAAGATAAATAATTTGTTTAAAAATGTAAAGAAAGAATATTTTGAACTTTTATTTTTACAAACTATTCAAAAGAAACTTAAAATAATTAATTTTTTTTAAAAAAATAGTAAAATTATTTTAAGAAATGCATAAGAAGTGAAAACATAAAATATTTGTGGGTTTTCTTTCGTTGTTTTTGTGTAAAAATCAAAAGATAACTCTTTTTTCACATTTCATTGATCACTCTAAAATTTGTCAACATGAAAATATCCTCCAAATAAATGCATTTTCAGTTGGCACGTAAAATGATCTTAGGGTTCAATTAAGAGAGGGATACCTGTCCTAAAGGACCCGATATGTCCAGTCTCATTAAGTCAAATGCAAATAAGTGGAGCCTACTAGGAATAATCATGTCTATGTTTAAGTTTTGGTAAATTCAAACCTGAAGGAGATAGGTGTCTAGATTGGCTTACCTAAGTGGGCAACTTGAGCTAGGGAAGGGAAACTTATTGCTAGCAGCGTTATTCCGACTTCATTGTTGGTCCAACCCAACCTAACATATGTGACTAATAATCCACCAACAGGGGCCAAAACACTTTGATTTTATCTCAATAGAAATTAGGATGCATAACTGCATTTCTATGACCAAGTGTGAAGTGCTTTC
Source organism: Solanum commersonii (assembly GCA_029007595.1). Lineage (NCBI taxonomy): Eukaryota > Viridiplantae > Streptophyta > Magnoliopsida > Solanales > Solanaceae > Solanum > Solanum commersonii. Next base: position 305,902 of record JAJTWQ010000233.1, on the reverse strand, counting down.
ATAGACTAAGATAAGTTGCGCAAGAGAAGATAATTTATCGTACAATTCAAGAATATTAAAGAAATAAATGAGAGAGCAAATAGAACATTAAGCCATAATAAACAATATATCCAAAAAATAATAAAATCAAGTGATAGACAATATTACAAAGCTCAACTGTATAATAAATCACGTTGATGCCTACTCAAAGAAAAAATTCTAGTCTATAATATACTAGGACATGAAAAATCTTCAACATATATATGACATAAAGATCATTGAGAGTCTTTCACGATCCAAAACAGATCATGAGTGGCACCGACACTTAGCCTTCTAGGTGGATGAACCAATGAATGCAAACTCCAATACATATTAGTTGTTTAACTTATGCACTATGACAATAATGTGGAACTCAAATCCTATTAAAGTAAGAAATAAAAATCCGCCAAATTCTATTATAGATCATTTCTCAAAACCTAAAAGTCATCATAATAAGTACATTTAATCCCCAAATACTATGTCCGAAAATATCAAAGACACGATAATAGATAAATAAAACAATCTTTGTAAGAAAACAACGACATCATGTCATGACCGAGAGAATCCAACATGAGCTAGAAGGAATAGATCACCCTGGAATTTGATATGCTGGAGGCTGGTAAGAGTTGAGGGCAAGTTGAAGTTGTTGGTACACTCGCTACACTCCACAAAAGGAAAATGAAGAAAAACACAAATGTAAGTACAGGGCAACATGTACTAAGTATGTATCTTTGGTCGACTCAAAATAGAAACTAATATGCATAAAGTAAGAGAAAAGACATAAAGTGACACTTGAAGTTGTTTCAGATTTTCAAAAAGACACCTTAACTATACGGGTGTCATATTACCCCCCCTAAACAATTTCAAACTTATATTATTACATCATTTTTCAATCAGTCCTAGATTTTAATAAATAAGTGTTATTACATACCAATCATTATGTGACACGTGTTAATTTAATTTGAAATATAATTTTTTTTTCATTTTAAGTTTTTCTTTATTTCTCTTTCTCTCTCTCTCTCTCTTTCTTACTTTTTGACTTATTCTAATTTTAATTTCATTTTAAATTCTACTTTATCTTCCACCTTCACTTTCAAATTATCCCTCCCTCCATTTTTCTTCTTTCTTTCTTCTTCTTCACCTCCCACCCTCACCCCACCTCACACATCAATTTGAGCCCCTCCTTCATTTTTTTTACTATTTTCTAGACTTTGTTGAATTATTGATAAAAAAAACTGATTATTTTTCTAAGAAAAATCTAAATTTTGAAGGTATCATCAATTAATTTATCTCCTTTTCATATAAATTCAAAATTAGAAATGATAATTTTGAAAGAATCAATGAATTTCCCAAAAATTGAAAAAAGTTTAATTGGAATCAGATTAAAAAAAACTAAATGATACCTACTATCATATTGAAATCTAATGGGTTTATCAAATTGTTCGAAATGTAAATAAACATTTAGATGTAATTTTAAAATTGGAGTACAAATAATAGTAGTAAGAATGGGGGAGGTGTAGTCGTGGTAAAAAGTGACATTAAAAGTGAGAAGCTTCAATAGAGATGACAATGAATTTTTGAAGAAGGAAGAAAGAAAAAGAAAAGATAATAAGGAAAAAAAGTTGAAATAATAAGAAAAACAAGAAATCAGATTTTATAGCAAAATACTTGTAAAAATAAAATTATATTCATTAGTTTAGTTTGTTCATGCTCTTTAAGAGAGTGTGCATACACTCTCTATGTCATGTGGACAAAAAATGATGGTAATAATATCAGTTCAAGATTGTTTAAGGGGGTAATAGGACGCTTGCATGGTTAAGGTGTATTTTTTGAAAATTCGGGATGACTTCAAGTATCACTTTATGTCTTTTCTCCATAAAGAAATAACATAAAATCCACTATAGCACTTAGTATGTGGCAAGCAACAGGCAACATGAGCATGTGACGACAATAAGGAAGCAAGTACATAATTAGTCAACATTATCAAGAACACACATGATGACTCAAGCCTCGACACTACACTCTTTTGAGAACTGAGTTTTTTGAGATTGAGTATATTAAATTATTTTAATATGTTTTCTTTTAATGATATTGTACCGAAATGTGACACCTGATCCAATAATATCATGCTGGTTTGTGGCACTCGGTCAAAATATTTTGTGTCGGATCGTCGCACCCGATCCAATAATATAGTTAATTGATCATCCTTTAACATTTGCTTCCACTTCATTAACAATATTTCATCAAGTTTTTTTATTCAAGGCATCACTTTGATAGAGTAAGTTCAAGATTGTGAATTTCATGATCTTGGGATTACAAATCAATCACGAAGAAATATAAATTATTTAAAGGGATAAGGGTCTGAAAAATACTCCAACTTTGGTCGAATTTGCTAGTGCGATGCTAAACTTTCATGAGGACCTATTACCTTCCTAGACTATTTAATACCGTATTTTAAACATATATATTTTCCCATGTGGGCATAAAAAATAATGCAAAATTATAAATAGTAATGTGTCCATGTGGGCACATAAATACATTTAAAATACACTATTAAATAGTTCAGGGGGTAAAAAATACGGTATTAAATATCCCTGGTAATAGGTCCTCATGAAAGTTTACTATTGTAACAGTAAATCCGACAAAGTTGGGGTAATTTTCAAACCCTTATCCCTTATTTAAACCACAAAATTTAAATACATATAAAATTTATGACATAACTGTCACGACCCAGGGTTACCCCTAGATGTAACACGGCGTACTCGACCCTGAAGGGGTCTCATACTAGCCCTTAGCATAATCATAAACATAAGTAATAGAAATGAAGCGGAATTACAACTTATTACGATCGAAGACTTTTCATAAAACCAAATGGAAGTCTAGACCTTGTCTCAACAAAACCATCTAATACAATCGAATATCAATAAGGGTCACACTCCTTTACAACATAGTCTTAAAAGAAAAATAGAAGAAACTAGAATTGAAAAACTTCCACCCTCTAACCATGAGGACTCACCAAAAGCGTGAAGAGAATCAATCCAAGCTTTACTCAAAAGTAGAAGTACACCTCAACGACCGGAAACTACACTTACAAAAAATGTAGAAAATATGGGTTAGCATTAATATGTACTAAGTATGGTAGATATGCTTAAAAATCCTTAAAACATGCTCAAAAGGAAAATTTAGTTGAAACCATGCATTTATCAAGTTTAAAAGTCATCATGCACATTTGTGAAGAAACATAAGTCAAACCATCTCATAAGTAACCCCAAGCTATACTTGTGCAATGCATAGGTAAGATCCCATAATCCTACCCAATACTAAGTACCACTTTAAGGGAACCATAATCATGCATATCATCCCTTGACCTCCTCCATAGCTAATACTTATAGACAAGGAAACATTCAGTCATGACCCAAGGGTACCCCCTAGACGTAACATGGCACATGGAATCCTGAAAGGACCCAAGTAAGACACTTTGCTTATCACCATCACATAAGTATAGAATAATAAAGAGTAAAATACAATTTCAAGTGCTTAAGAAAAATTTCATAGAAGTAAAGCGGAAGTCTAGACATAGTCTCATTAGCCATCTACAACAATCGAAGTCTCAAATTAATAGGGTCATAGCCCTTACATTAGAAAGTCTAAAAATGTCTAGTACAATGAAAGAAATGAAACATCAATATAGCACTTATCCTCGGATCCATGAGAACATACCACAAGCTTTGGAGAGATTCAATCCAAGCTTAGAAGTAGAAGGAATCACCTCAAATGTCAGAATCTACACTTAGTAGAAAATTTAGAAGAAATATGAGTTAGTACAAAAATTTGCACTAGGTATGGTAGCTATGCATGAAAATCATTAAATATGCTAAAAGGGATATTTTAGTTGAAAACTAGGCATATGACCAAGTTTAGGAACTATCATGGAAGTAAGTGTAAAAGCATAAGATACAAGCATATTCATCATATATTTCATATCATCATAATAGAAACAAACCATAAGATCCATCAAAGCGTCCTTGTGCAATGCATGAGTAAGATCCCATACTCCAACCCACACTAAGGAAAACTCATTAAGTGATTATAGTTCAGAACTCCAACTACAGTTCATTCTGTCATAGTGGGATTAACTTTAACCAACATAGACCATGAGAGGTTAATCATGGAATTCGGTGTCTACCCCACACGGAAAAGGGGTTGTCCTACTTGCCTAAGGTAGAACTAGAACTCTTAGCTTACGTGGATCCACTAGCTAAAGACCTATGTGGGCACATAGTTTATGGGATACATATATTGCTTCTAGAAACCCACCCTTTACTAACAGAGGAGCTTCAGTCCCATGAGACCTCTTATAGAAACCCGCCCTCTACTAGCGGAGGAGCTTCCATCTCATTATCAATATCCACTTGGCACTAAGAAGGACTCCCATTGAGTTTACATTACGTCTTGACCTAACTTTATAATTAAGGAAGAGTGCCTTGACACTCTATCCCACATCTCATTCTAAAGCTCCTAGGTTCATTAGGGGAGACTAGTCTTCAACCCTTGGAACCACTATATGTAACAAACCTTTCACATTATAAGCTATTCATACCTAAGTGTGTACATGAGGATAATCATCCAATGAACTCAACAATTAGATTATAATATAGTTACTTTACTCTCAATGCAATCCAATTGTATACACCCAAATCTCATACATATAATCAATTCTCATGTTTTGCCCTTCAAGGCTATAGATCACATTAAACCAATCAATCTAGAACTACTACATTATATATAGATGGTGACATGATTCAATAAATTAAACTACTAAAAGTACAATGTCATAATTTCTAAAATTCACCCAATTCACAAGTCACAAACTAGGGTTATGGGGAAAATATGGATTCATGGGGTATTTTCTCATAAAAACTATTATAATCAACAATTCAATCATAATATACATTAACTAAATCAATGAAAATGTTTTGAGAAACAATCCATGGCTTAGAATGGAAACCCTAGGTTTTGGAGATTTTATTGTGAGACCCGTGATTCTTTCGCATAATATGTATATCATTGAATGAGTGTATGAGGCTTATATGACTTGGTGTATCATTTTAGGAGAATAAGGTTGCAAAGGGGAGGTAAAGAAAATCAAATCAAAGAATTAGACTAACTTATAGGTCAAGGATGCCCTTAAACAAGTTTGAGTTAAAGAATGTCTATTCTAACACCCCGCTCGTTCAGAACGCTAAAGTTAACTGGTACCTTTGGGGATAAGACAAATAATGTCTTATATTCTAATAAGGATGTTGTATAAGGTGATATAGTTGTCCAATGATCGTAATTTAAGTTTTGAAGTCAAGCAAGTTGAGAAATAAAAAGTTGGCAAAAGTTAGAGTAAGTTTCTTTGATAAATTTTCTGTAAATTGGGCTAAATGTCTCGGAGCTTTTCTCCCAATGTAAAAAGATTTAGAAGAACCCCAATATATGAAATCGAAGGTCTACGAGTCTACATTCCAACGCACTAAATCATTTTTCCATACGACTTCAGAATTGAGAGATATTCAAATTTTAGTGAGACTGTACAAGCAAGCATGTGAAGGTGGGAACCCTAGGACATATGTCGGTTTAGCTTTATAAGATCAGATTTCCCTTCGTTTTATCTCATTATTTTCGACCAAAATAAGAATAAAATAGTCATAAATCCTCTCTAAAGGTTCCCCTATCATCCAAGAAAATATTTACAAGATTTCAACGTGGTTTCACCCTCGGAACATTCGAACATTCATAGAGATTGTGTTATTTCTTTCCTCCTCGTTTGTTGTGATTTGAAGGAATTTTCATGGTGAAGGAATCTCGTTTTTATGTGTTGTTGCTGCTGTTTGGAGGTAATAATTCTCACCCTTCATTTTATTGAGTGAGTCGAAGTCATAGATATGCTATTTAAGCAAGAACATGAATAGACGGCTGGAAAAATTGTATTTGGATAGTTACGCGATTTTGGGCTGTTTGGAAGTATTTTCTAATATTGTTGTTGCTGGAATATTTTTGCAAATGCTTTGTATGTGTGTGGTTCTTGTTGATATGAGTCTGGAAGAGAAGAAGAAATATATATGGATATTTAATTGTAACATAAATTAGCGTAACGTTGGTTCTATTATTGCATTGCAATTTTCAAATTGTTTCTTCTTGGTTCAATGTCTTGCGTTTAAGGAGACTGTTTGTTATTGACAAGACACGTTAATGTACTGCAAGCTCCATCAATTTTAAGTTTAGGTTTTTTCCTTTAAGCTCGTATTGCATATGAAGAGAAAGGCATGACTCCAAATGTAATTATTGGACGAACGTATATGATGATGATTGGAAGCAGCGAGTTCAAGTTATTATGGTTATATTGAATAATTATAGGACTGTACTATACATATTTTTTTATGTCTTTAATGGTTTGAAGACTCATGGTTAGGATTTGGTTATGCTTATTTTGGGTTGGAAAAGAGGGGTGTGGCGATACGCCGAGTTTTAATTGTTGTTCAAGCATACTCTATTTGGTTGTTGTTGACTATTGAGTAGGCCTCCACTTGTTAATAGCTTCTACAAAATGTATGTTATGTCATTAATTTGAGGTTGTAATTTGGAGAAGAGAAGGTAATGAAACATACATTTAAAAATTGTTTGGCGAGCTAATCACTCTGCTAGTGAGCTCTAAATTGCTACTTTGGCCCTGACGTGTTAATATTATGCCTGTAATGGTTGTGTGACATGATTTTATGTAGACTACATACTGTAAGGAAAGGGTAAAATCCATAGTGATACAACAAGACCCAAAATCGAGGTATGTTAAGGCTAAGCACTGTACTTCCTTTGAGCACGAATTTTGGAATCCTAAATCGTCAAATATTGTTTTGCTACTCTATTGCTAGAAAGTCCTTTTGTGAAAGGTATTGAGATTGCAGCTGGCATATTTTCGTTACTCCATTATGTTGATATTCCACTCGTTCAGTTAGATAGGGTATTCGGCGTCTTTATGTCATTTTGTTGATTCTCTTGACTATAGGTACATGTGTACGAATTCTTATTCTTCTTTAGATGTAGTAAGTTAAAAAGATTGGGGATGAACATTATGAATTTGAAATCAGTCCTCCTTCCTCGCTAATTTATATTTTTGAAAACTTTAAAATAAAACGTCGATCTCCAAAACTCTTAGATATAAATAGTATGTTTAAACTACTAAAGTACAAGTTTTCTGAAATACTTTCTTTTACAAACCACTAAGGAAACATATATAGATACTAAGTGATGAACTTTAAGCTCTTTATGAATATCCTCAAGTTTAAGTTTCCTTTCTAAATCCAAGTTAAGTGATCCAGTTTAATCTACAAGTATATAAGTTTCACGAGATATTTACATGTGATACGAAAGTGATTACGAGATTATGAGGACAAGAGTACCAATGAGCCAAGATTGGCAACATGATTCATATAACAAATGCATTACGGATCCATCACATAATATGCTACGCATTCTACTTCCGAGCTACAATCAGAAGGTATGGGTCCTATTGCCTATATTCATACGTATGAGACACAGATGGCCACAAGTTAGTTAATATGATCTCGGTTCGCTACCGGAAGGCCCACCATTGCTATCACTTGGTTGGGTATGACATACATTTGCATATATATATATATATATATATTCACGACATATGATTATGCGAGCGTACCATGTATATTAAATCTATATAAGGTTTGATGTCAGCCATGGCGACTACCAGAGTTTCTGGTTCAGGTGGTATCTTTATTCCCTTTTTATAGTAACTATTTATTATTCTATTTTCTACCTTGCATACCATTAACTAAGCCAAATGACATCTCAAGGAATTCATAGTGCCCATACCTAGTTCAGAAAATTGTCTTGGGAATGTCAACCCCTCTCACCCTTAATTGGTAATATCCCGAACGAAGGTAAATTTTCGAGAAGTAACTAGCCCCTTGGAGTTGATCAAACAAGTTATCTATTCTCAGAAGGGGATACTTATTCTTTATGGTTGATGCACATTATAAGAGACCCATCCTTGTTTCTAACAAACAATACCGGAGCATCCCATGGAGAGATACTCAGTTGAATAAATCCCTTCTCTAGCAAATCCTTTAGTTGCTCTTTCAACTCCTTTAACTCAGCCAAAGCCATTCTATAAGGAGGAATGGAGATAGGTTACGTATCTGGAATAAGGTCAATACAAAAATCTATTTCCCCTCCGGGAGGAATACCAGGCAATTATTAGGAAAAACATCCAGAAACTCATTCACTACCGAAACCGACTCTAGAGGAGGGGTTTCAGATTCAACATCCTTCACACTAAAAGATGGTAAATACACCCCTTGGAGATCATCTTTCTAGATTTAAGACAGGAAAAAAATTGACTCCTAGGCATAGAGTTTCCCCCCTTCCACTATAAAATAGTCTCATTTGGATATTGGAACTTAACCACCCGTGTTCTACAATCTATGGAGGCATAACATCCATGCAACAAATCCATACCAAGAATCACATCAAAATCTAACATGTCAAGCTCTAGAAAGTCAACAAGAGTAACTCTATGGGACAAGGAAATAAGACATCTTCTATACACCCTCTTAGCCACCACGGAGTCACCAACCGGGGAAGAAATAAAAAAAGGCTCTAATAATTCTTTTGGAAGAGCATCAAACCTCATCGCCACATAAGGCGTCACAAAAGATAAATTAGCACTGGGATCCAACAATGCATACACATCAATAAGAAAAACTTTTAACATACCGATCACTACATCTAGGGAACTCTCTTGGTCACCTCGGGTTTGGAGAGCATAGAAGCGGATTTTATTTGGAGCATCGGAATTTGAACTGCTAGGAGGAACTTGCTTGCCCTCTTTTCTTTGAGCCTTAAGAATGGGACAATCCCTCATTATATGACCACTCTTCCCATAATTATAGCAACCATCCGTGCCAACTACACACTTACCATCATGTTTCTTACTACACTTAGCACAAGTAGGCCTTACCATAGAAGATCCACAACTATTGCCTCCTTGAGGCTTAGGGTTAGACACCCTATCTTTATTGACCCTTGGAGCACTAGAGGAGCCTTGGTTGGAGAACCTCACTTGAACCTTGGTTGACCTTGACCCTCGGATTTACCCTTGGAAAACATCCCATCATCGGTCCTTTCTTTCTTCACTTTCCTATTCCCTTGCTTGAGGTTTTGTTCTTCAATTTGTTTGGCATGGACCATAAGGCGTGAAATATTCATACTTGGGATGAGCATTACTGAACGACATTCATTGACTACCAAGTCGGATACCCCCATCACAAATTTATTCATCTTGGCCCTCGAATCTGCCACTAAGTTGGGGCATACTTCTATAGTTGGGTGAACTTTAGAGCATACTCTTTCACACTCATACCCCCCTTGTCGAAGATTTATGAACTCTTGCATTTTTTCATTCCCTCAACTATAGGGGAAAGAACTAATCTACCGGGCCCACTCCTATGGGTCTCTCACCCTTCCATTGATCATACCAAATTCGAGCAACACTTTTCAATAGATAAGCGGCCAATTACTCTTTCTTTATCGAACTCACTCCCATGACATCGAGCATGTTGTAAACCTCTTCCACAAATTCTTGAGGATCCTCTCCCACTTTGAAGCCATGGAACTCGAGAGGATTCATTCTAGAAAAGTCCCTAATCCTCGAAGCAGCCGAATTCACATTTGGATTCACATGAGTCCTAGTATCTCTATTGACTTGGGCCGTCACGACTTGGGTCAATATTTGGAGAGCCGACCTTAGTTCAACATTTGATATAGCCCCACGTATCAATAGGAGCTTGAGGAACTTCAGGATCTTGGGGAGGAACTACCTCATTCACAATCTCCTCTTCCCTTCTTCTTACATTCTCCCTGATTGTATTCATTTCCTGATGACACAAGAAAGGGTTAGGAAAATGACTTTATAGAGTTAAAACTCTAAGGCACGACTAAAGAGTAATGAAAGAAGCAAAATTTCCTAAACATTGTATAGCATCTCATTCATAAATGTGGCACGCTTCACACACATAAACAAGACTCTACTAGACGTGACTTATGAGACATCATCCTAGAATTGTTCTAAACCTTGTGCTCTGATTACCAAGTTCGTCACGACCCAGGGGTACCCCCTAGATGTAACACGGCGTACTCAACCCCGAAAGGGTCTTATATAAGACCTTAGCATATCATAAACATAAGATAGAAATGATGCAGAATTTAAAACTTCTACAATCGAAGTCTTTCATAAAATCAAATGGAAGTCTAGACATTAATCTCAATAAGCCAATTAATACAATCGAGTATCAATAAGGGTCACAACCCTTTACAACATAATTTCAAAAGAGAAAGTAGAAAGAAACTAGAAATGAACAACTTCCGTTGTCACGACCCAAGCCTAGGGCCTAGACGTGACATGGCGAATGAGGAACCCGAAGGAACCCCAAACAAGCTTCTCAAACTTGTCATCACACTTCATCGGTCGCGGAAGTACATTCAACATTAAATAACGGGAATTAGGGACTAAGGGCAAACCATTTCGAAATAACATCATAGAATAAGAGTCAAGCTCATTTACAAAATACTTGTCCAACGCACACCTCTACATACATAGATAGGACGGGGGCCATGACATACTACCGACTCCCCTCATATTCAAAATACAATTGCAAGCTAAAGTCTCAAAACATAGGAGTAGGAAACATAACATAGCCCTCGAATCATTGAGGACTCACCAACAAACTCGGATAAGCACCGTACTAGCCATGTGGATGGAGAGAAGGATCAAGAGTAGCTCCGGTCCCTACATGGTGACATCATTTAGGAAAAAATATGCGTTAGTACTTTGGAATGTACTAAGTATGCGGGGTGCAATACAACAATAGACAAGGACACAATCGACATGCAAGAAATAGTTCCATAGGCATAATGAATAACAATATGAGGATGCATGATCAAAGTGAAGTCAAAACATGTTTAAGTAAATCTATACTAATAGTAGATATCATATGTGTGTGCATGATCTAACCAATCTATAACCCCAACTTAGGATGGGGGATGCCGTTCACACCCGGACACCGTGGTGGCAAGGTATAAACCCCTCACATGGTTGATGTTGGTCACACCCCAAGCATCCTAGGTGGTGAGATATAAACCTCTCACATGGTTGATGTTGGTCACACCCCAAGCATCCTAGGTGGTGAGATATAAACCTCTCACATGGTTATCCGGTTCTTTTCCCCCGGACCAGGCATGGTCATGCAACACTATATATAGGAAATTCACATTAGGCTCTAATGCAATCTCATGTATGGAATGAACATATACACAAACTTAGTTTGTCATCAACACATCTCTGAAATGCCACACGTCTCATAACTCAAGCCCTCCCTAAAGCATCAATTCATCAATTCTCTATAATTGGACATTTTGTCAAACACCTTGAAGGCATGTAATGGGATCAAAGAGCATGAAAGATAGGGTAGTAATTATGCAGCCAAACCAGTGAACAACCTACAACAATGCCTTTTAACACCCACAAGACCACATGAAAAATCTCCACATCCATTCCAAATTTAGATTCAAGTTCTAGAGTCACAACATACTCAAAACAATCACTTTTCATGTTTAAAATTTGCTTGTGCAGGAAATTTATACAAGGAACAAGACTAATTTATTAATCTCAACTTAAACCATGAATTAGTGAATAGAATAGAGACTAGGCACTATGGGTGGAATGACCCATGAGTTCAACACCACATACCTTATGTTTTTATGAAGGTCTTAAGAGTGTCTTCAATGGAAGCTTGGAACTTGGAGCAAGAGTCTCTTCAATCTTGAGGAAGGTTTTGGATTAGGGTTCTTGAGAGAACTTGAGAGAAAATGTGTCTAAGTATGGGAGAGGTGTTTTGGGAAATGTTTTAGAGATGGGAATTGAATTAATGTTATATAGGAAATAACATATGCCCTTTGGAAAAAACGGGTCCAACACTTAGAAAAAAAAATGAGGCGGGTGAATAGTAATTTCGATCACTGGAAATTGCATTTCCTGCACGGATCGATTTTACGAAAATGGGCATAACTTCTTCGTCCGAACTCCGAATGAGGTGAAACGAAGTGCGTTGGGTAGCTAACTCAAAGGGATTTCCATGGATATGTTATGGGCCACCCAATTATTTGTGTGGTATGAGATATGACCCTCCAAAGTAGACCCTCGAAAAAGTCTTCACTTGGAAATTTTGGATTTTGATACGGTTGCTCTAAAATTTGGGTTAGACCCATTTCCCACTCAATTTGACCCCCTAAACGAGAATATGAAGTCGGATTTTCGAAAAACGAAATGGATTTTTAGATATAGCTAAAACAAGCTTCCGGTAACTTCTGAAGCACATTTTTAGGAACTTTTTGGGTCGTTTCATCCGTCCTCGAACCATGAGAACTCACCAAAAGTGTGGAGAGAATCAATCTAAGCTTTGAATATTAGGAATAGCACACCTCAACAACTGGGACCCTACAGTTATAGAAAATCGTAGAAAATATGGGTTAGTACAAAAATGCACTAAGTATGATAGCCATGTATAAAATCTTTGAAAACATTCTAAAAATGGACATTTAATTTGAAACCATGCACTTTATCAATTTAAGAGTCATCATGCACATAGTGTAATTACATAAGTCGAACCATCTCATAAGTTACCCTAAGATATACTTATGCAATGCATAGATAAGATCCCATAATACTATCTAATACTAAGTACCACTTCTAGGGCACCAACATCATATATATCATGCTTTGACCTCACCATAGTCAATACTCATAGATAATGAAACATTCATGTTCATTAACTTTTATCAAAGAAAGCTACTCATATCAACAATCCACATTAAACATACGTAATTCATAAGTCTTCCTAGCATAAGATAATCACACCACAACCACTCTTAAAGCCTACTTGTGCAATGCATGAATGAAGTCTCCTACCCCCACTCATACTAAGTAGAGCTTCTTGAGAAGCCATAAGTTATAGTTTCATGTTCATGTTCTTGTCATAGTTCATATTCTTGTCATGTAAGGAAAATAGACTTAACCGACATATACCATGTGAGCTACATGTAATTTGGTGTCATGCCACCACACAGAAAAGAGGTGTCCTACTTGCCTAAGGTAAAACTAGAGATTGTTAACTTAGGTGGATCCACTAGCTAAAGACCTATGTGGGAATATATTTACGGGATAAGGAGATTGCTTCTAGAAACCCAAAATTCTGATTAAAAGGTTTCTATCTCATGAGATAACTGTTTTGGGAACCCGAACTAACTGGCGTATAAGGAACCCATTGGGAAAGGCGGAATAACTGATGTAAAAGCTTTCATCTCATTTTCATATCCACTCGGTGCTAAGCATAGTTCCATTTAAGTTCATATTAAGTCTTTACTTAAGTTCATGGTTAGGAAGAATGCCCTAGCACTCAAACAAACATGGTATGATGATAGCTCATAGATTCAATAGGTGAGAATAACCCTTTTAACCTTAGAATCAGTATTATGTGAGTAAGCCCTTCACATCATGTTCATAGTGTTTTCATGAGAATAGTCTTTCAATCAACACAACAAGATTACCATAGTTCTAGACATTTCATACATAGTCATGTGTAAGGGTATAGGGGAGAATGACCTTTCATCAATACCAAATTTACATCATAGTTATAAGATCTTCACTCTCAAGGTAATCCTAGAACACCTGCATAATCATCATAATCATGTACAATTCTCATGTTTTGCCTTTCAAGGACCATGAATCACATTCAACCAACATATCTAGAATTATTACAATAGATATGAATAATAACATAATTCAATCATTCTAGACATATGCTCATCACATTCTTCTAGAATCAATCAACCCACATCATAAGGTCACAATTTAGTAATATGGGGAATTCATGGGTTCTTGGGGGCATTTTATCATAAATCAATAAGGAATCATCAATTCAATCATAATCCATCATAAAACAATAATTGAACACGTTTTTGAAAGGAACCCATGATATTAGTGTAAAACCCTAGCTTTTGGGATTTCTAGATTAGAAATAGAAGACATTGAAGGGACTCTATGGAGGAATTGTCTCCATATATGAAAACCTTCCATACCTTGATGATGAATCTTCAGAGAATTTGAGAAAAAAACCTTGATTTCTTCAAACCCTAGCTATAATTCTACCCTTCTTCTTCTTTGAGTTTTAGAGAGAGAAATATTGTGAGGAAGATGAACTTTTGATTTTGATTTGGGTGTTTGAGAAAAATTACTCAGTTTGGTGAATTTTGACTTAAAAACAACTTATATAGTGACCCTAAATACACCCAAAATGACTCCACTTCATAGAACTTAAAACGTGAAGTTCCTAAAATGCCCCTTATTTTAAATAGGCTGGCAAGGACCACAATGGGCTCCACGAGACGTGGTCATGACCATGGGCCATGGTCCCATCTGTGGTCTTGAGGCAGTAGCTAGGAAATTGGTATCATAAGCTTCCACGCCCAAGTCAACTTTACGTGGGGCTCAACGAACCGTGGAGTTAACCACGAGTTGTGGTCCCTCTCATGGTCTTGAGGCAGTGGCTAGGCACCTTGTGCCTCTAAGCTCACAAGCCCAAGGCATGTCCATAAGGGGATCCACGAGCCGTGGTCAAGGCAACTGGTCGTGGTCCCTCTTGTGGAGCTTGAGGCAGTGGCTAGGCCACTTGGTTGTGACCCCTCAATGGCCAAACCTATTCCACGAGCCCCCTACGAGCCGTGGTGGTGGTCATGAAGTTGGGGCAGTGTACTCCAAGGTTGGGGCAGCCTTCGCCTTTGACTTTGGCTTTGCCCCTTTGCATTGGCACATGCCCTTTGGCCTTGTCTCTGGTAAACCCTATTACAATCCTAGATGGTTTACTAAGTTACAGGGTGTCATTTTATAATTCTAACCCTTACGTTTAGCTCTAGTTTAGCCTACTATTTTCCGGCGTTACTATAGACACGTAATTTTTGACCGAACATAAGGTTTTACACTCTTTTTTTTATTCCTTAACTGTTTCTTTTATGTCTAAATTAAATATTTAATTTTCATCTAATTTTAGTGACTTTATTTTAAAATTTTTGAAAATAACAAAAAAATATATGTTTTATTTTTATTTTAGTTTAATAAATAAACTAATATTTCTTATTTATAATTTACTATTAGCTACTCAATTTTTGTTTGTTTAAAAAATAACTAAATAATATCATATTATATTATATTATTTTTAAAAAAAATAAAAATTTACCCCACTACCCATTACCCCCTAAACCTCTACCCACATTTCCCACTCCACACACACGTACCACACTCCCTCACCCCCACTTCACCCATCAGCAACACATACACCCTCGCATTACATATATTACACACCAACAATTAGCAAAAAAAAACGTACAGAAAAGAGGACCAAAAAAGACCAACAATCAGCAATACCAAAGAACAACATATATACACGACACACAACAAAAGAAAGAAAAAGAAAAATCAAGAAAAAGCAACACACACACTCACAACATTATGGAAAAAATATCCACAACATACAATCACATACTCCAAATACACAACCATCAGCAACCAAAGAAGAGAGAAAACAATACACATCCACACAAACAAAGATTTGTGGGTGTTTTAATCGAGCTTCAATCAAGGTTTTGAGGTACTTATTTTCTTCATTTGAGGTATGACTTTGCGTTAAATCTTTAATTTATTCATGGAATTTGATGTAACTATATGATATGTTTTCTTATATTTTGTTACATTCATCATTTGATTGAAATGAATATTGACATCTTGAGTTATATTTATGTTATTTCTTAGCGCAAATACTTAAAAGATGAATAAAATTATATCATTTTGTAAGATTTTTTGTTATTGTTTAATTTTATCGTGCCTAAGCTATTTTTTTATAGCATTGTCATAGCTTAATGTTTATATCAATTGCCTATTTAATTTACGTATAATAAATGGGTCATTACCGAATAAACGCATAAATATGTTTTGTTGTTAAACTGGAATTTACTCTATTTCAGATTTGTTGAATTATATGTTATGAGGACTATTTAATTAAAAATATCAGCGACTAATAAAATAATGAAATAAAAGATTAGTTGTCTAGAATTCACAAAAATAAGAGTAAGCATCTTTAATACTAGATGAACTTTAGGCATGTTAAAAATATTTGTTTCAATTAAGAATGTGGCTACACATCTTTTTTGAGACATTAAAAAATAAACTCAAGGATGCGGTGACGTACCTTGTCCAATAATATAACTAACTTCATTAATTTAAAGTAGAGACTCAGAGACAACATTATTAACTGTGATGGGAAGAATGCAGTTATGCCTCTAAATGTCAAAATCAAAAATGCAGTTACGCATCTAGTTAAGACCTAGTAAAAGTTTAACACATAAAAAATGCGAGCAAATCATGGCCTATAAAAATATATCCAATAGATAGTTAAAATAAGTATAAGTTAATAAAAGCAACCGTGTTAGAACCACGGAACTCGAGAGATGTCTAATACCTTTCCCTCGATCAACATAATTCCTTACCCGAATTTTTAGTTCGCAGACCATATAAAGAGTCATTTTCTTTTGATTAGGGATTAAACAAAAAGGTGACTTGGAACACCATAACTCAATTCTAAGTGATGACTCTGAAAAAATCAAAATAATCCCTAAATCAATAACGTCACTTAAATTGGAAAAATCCTATCCATCGTGCAAAAAGGGGGTGTGACATCTCTGGCGACTCCGGTGGAGAATAACAAGAATTCGAGCTTTGTTATATTGACATTTACTTGATTTTATTACTTATTTTGGATATATTGCGTATCATGGCCTAATGTGCTACTTGCTGCTCATTTATTGTTTTTCATATTATTGAACTGTACTGAATTGTTTTCTCTCGTGCACTCCTTATGAGTCTTTGAATACACTTAACACACGTTCACAGGAATTCAGTTATGCATCCTACTTTCCCTTCAGATAAATCTGGAGTGTCTTGACACCCAATGAAGGATATTTAGTCACATATGTTAAGCGAGGTTGGACCAGCAATGAAGTTGGAATAGCGCTACTATCGATAAGTTTTCCCTCTCTGGCCTGAGTCGTCCACTCTGGTAAACCATTCTAGACACTAATCTCTTTAGGTTTAAGCCTATTAAATTTGATATACATACATAGTTATCCCTAGTAGGCTTCACTTA
Organism: Solanum commersonii; assembly: GCA_029007595.1. Lineage (NCBI taxonomy): Eukaryota > Viridiplantae > Streptophyta > Magnoliopsida > Solanales > Solanaceae > Solanum > Solanum commersonii. The sequence continues at coordinate 288,557 of JAJTWQ010000233.1, read as the reverse complement.
TTCGCATCATTTGCATTTTACTTAGTGGGACTCGACATAGGGATCGTATTCATCTAGGATATGTACCCCTATCATATTTAACCATTTAGATCATTGTTGTGTTACATGAAAATGCATTTATTTAGAAAGTCTTGACAAGTTGATCCATTTTAGTGCGATTAGTGCAATGAGAGAAAATGTTATATTTCTTCTTTTAGAAGTTATTATACCTTCTTTTTTTTTAAAATTAAATGAAAGATTTTTCACTACTTAACAAAAATTACAATAAATAAATAAATCTAGTTTCTTTTGTACATTTTTTAAATTTTGATTTTTTCTTTCAAAATTCTTTGAAAAATAATGCATTTGTCAAGTCAATATCTTAAAGTTTTTTTAACTGTCCAATTTGAACGAACTACGCACACCTGATTATCATATCGATGAGATACGTAGGCAACCCTCTTCGAGTTCGGTGATTCTTCTTTAAAATTTGAAGTTCTTAATTCTTATTCAATATTTAAAGAAAATGTTTATCCTTTCTAAAAATAGGGTTTTTACCTTTATTCAAAATTAAATAAAATAAAAGTTTTTACTTCATATAACAAAACTTCTGGAACTACGTTTGACCTGATTCTTGCTTTGACAAGATACGTAGGCAGCCTTATGTTGAGGTTCAGTTCAACTAAGAAACAATCTAAAAAGTCCTCGTCGCAAAAACTTGGGCAAAAAAATAGATTTTTTTTGAGAAAATTTGAACTTGGTTGGTATCGCATAAAATGAAATAATAAAGTGTTAAACTATTTGGCAAGACATACCAACTTTGTTGTGACCTATAGACTTCTTTTAGTATCTCTAAATATATTTATGTAATACTTGAGAAACTGTTTTGCTTAAAGTGAAGTCTAAAACAAATTCGAACTCATGTTTCATGTGCATTGTGTGGTGAGCTTTATATATAAAATTTAATGGCATGACATTGTTGATCTAGAACTTGGCCTGAATGTTGGTTGGAACGTAAATTTGAGCAACATTTAACTTGGGAAAAGATTATAGGCTTTCTTTGATCCGATTATGCATTTCAAGCCTACCAAATGACATGTTATCCATAGAATTCCCATTTCAAGCCTAAAACCTTTTTATTTGAATAACCATATTTTAGCGTATATCTTTTGAGTGCAATGGTGCACTATACCTTGGTCCCACCTTCGTGAGCGCACTATCAATTATCTACACAGCGCCAAAGACCTAAGTTGAATAACAAAGTGAAAAGGGCAAATATGCAAAAGTTCAAAAAAAAAAAAGACAAAGAAAAGATAGGATGAAAAAATGAAAAAACAAAAAATCTCCAACAAAAAGGAGAGAAAATGAGGAAAAAATAAAATAAATGAGGAGAAGTTTTCAAGAAAACAAATGTCAAATGCTAAAATGAAAAAACAATTGAGAGCATTGTGCAAATTATAAGGAGGAAATAGTCACTTTATCCCAAATAAATATCCTACATTTCCCTAAGCCTACATTATAAGCCAATGACAAGTCCTATTTGATCTCATTTTTAGTGTTTTCATATTAGTAGATACTTACATGAGGGCAAAGCATATGGTATCTCAATTTAATGCATTGAACATCTTTCTGAGTGTGAGTAACTTTAAAAAATGTCTTACGATCTAAATTATTTTGTAGTGTGTGAAAAAGGACTTTATTTGTTGTAAGAGCACTTGAAACATGATGATACAAATAATTTTAGTCTCCTAATTTATGCAAGATGAAATGATCTTGTAAATACTTAAGTATGTTCGAGATACCATTAGAAGCTATAGGGAGTATTCAAAGTTGACCTCAAATTTGTCTGAAAGGAGTCAAAGGTGATTCATATGCATCATACTAATTATTGGTACCAACTAAACTCAAAACATTGTCAACCATGAATTGATTTGTTTCTCAAAAAAAAAATTTGTAGGAAAAATGATGAAAAGAAAAAATAATTTTGGATTATATGAACTACGTTTAACCTGATTCTTGCTATACAAGATACGTAGGCAGTCTTACTATAGGACTCGGTCTCACAAAGATAAAAATTGGATCATTATCATTTAAAACAAAATAAAAAAGGATAAGGTAAAAAGAGTTTCAAAGTTCCTCAATTTAAAAACTGGGACATATTTTTATTTGTTTATTTATTTTTTATTTATTTTAAAAAATCATTCTCATTTCAAGGGAATAAGCAATCTAGTTGCATTGTAACCTTACAGAACAAACATCCTATCATCTTTCATTTCTAGAGAACAAACTCTCTAATTGCATATTGTCTAGCATTTTTCTTTTGGAACAGATATTTCTCATTCATGCTAAAAACAGATAAAAATATTTTCTGGTGCAAACTAAGCTAAAAATAAAAAATGTTGTGGTGATTTCAAATGATGATTCTCTTTAGTAAAATATTCTTGAGTAATGAGATTTGGGATTAGCAGGACCCTCCTACATAATAGGATTAGCAGGACCCTCCTCATAATGGGATTTAGATTATCAGGACCCTCCAACATAATGGGATTAGTAGGACCCTCCTACATAGTGGAACGTAGTGTAGCAAGGACCCTCTTGAATAATGGGACGTAGTTTAGCAAAGACCCTCCTGAATAATGGGACGTAGTGTAGCAAGGACCATCCTGAATAATAAGATATAGTATAGCAATGACCCTCCTGAATAATGGGAAGTAGTATAGCAATGACACTCCTGAACAATGGGATGTAGTATAGCAAAGACCCTCCTGAATAATGGGACGTAGTATAACAATGACCCTCCTGAACAATGGCAAGTATTGTAGCAAGGACCCTTCTGAACAATGAGATGTAGTGTAGCAAGGACCTTCCTGAACAATTGGGCGTAGTGTAGTAAAAAACCTCCTGAACAATGGGAAGTAGTGTAGTAAGGACCCTCCTGAACAGTGGAACGTAGGATAGCAATGACACTCCTTAAGAATGGGACGTAGTGTAGCAACGACCCTCCTGAACAATGGGACGTATTGTAGCAAGGACCTTCCTGAATAATGAGATGTAGTGTAGCAAGGACCATCTTAAACTATCAAAGGTAGTGTAGCAAGGACCCTCCTGAACAATGTGACGTAGCATAGCAAGGACCCCCCCCCCCTAAACAATGCGACATAGCATAGCAAGGACCCTCTTGAACAATGGGGCATAGCATAGCAAGGATCCTCCTGAACAATGGGACATAGAATAACAAGAACCCTCTTGAACAATGGGACGTAGCATAGTAAAGACCCTTCTAAACAATGGGACGTAGCATAGCAAGGACTCTCTTGAACAACGGGACGTAGCATCACAAGGACCCTCCTGAATAATGGGAATTTGAGTAGCAGGACCCTCCTAAACAATGGGAATTAGAGTAGCAGGACCCTCCTAAACAACGAAAATTAGTGTAGCAAGACCCTTCTATACAATGGGAATTAGAGTAGTAGGATCCACCTAAACAATGGGTATTAGAGTAGCAGGACCCTCCTAAACAATGGGAATTAGAGTTGCAGGACCCTCCTAAACAATGGGAATTAGTGTAGAAAGACCCTCATAAATAATGAAAATTAGAGTAGCAGGACCCTCACAAACAATGAGATTTAGTATAGCAGGACCCTCTTAAACAATGGGAATTAGCGTAGAAGGACCCTCCTAAACAATGGGAATTAGAGTAGCAGGACCCTCCTAAACAATGGGAATTAGAGTAGCAGGGCCTTCCTAAACAATGGGAATTAGAGTAGCAGGACCCTCCTAAACAATGGTAATTAGTGTAGCAGGACCCTCCTAAATAATGGGAATTAGAGTAGCAGGACTCTCCTAAACATTGGTAATTAGAGTAGTAGGACCTTCCTAAATAATGGGAATTAGAGTAGTAGGACACTCCTGAACAATGGGTGTTAGTGTAGCAGGACCCTTCTGGACAATGAGATTTAGAGTAGCAGGACCCTCCTAAACAATGGGTATTAGTGTAACAGGACCCTCCTGGACAATGGGAATAACGCAGTAGGACCCTCCTAAATAATAGGAATAACGTAGCAGGACCCTCCTATACAATGAGAATTAGTGTAGTAGGACCCTCCTAAAAAATGAGATTTAGATTAGTAGGACCCTCCTGGACAATGGGATTAGCAGAACCTTCTTACATAATGTGATTTGGTTACCTTCTCCTAGGATAAACACTTCCTAGTTTGTGACCATTTTTTTCATCCTAGGATAAGCACTTCCTAGTCTGAGTATTTTTTTTCTTAATTTATAATTGCTAATAACTCATAAAAATTTTCCAGTGAAAACTGGGGCAAAAATTTTGTTTATTTCTTTTGCTTGTGATGGTTTTCAGGTTTCTTTAAGAGAAACATGGATTTGAAATTCAAGAACAAAGTTTCATCTGTTTTAGAATGATCAATCCCCATGATAGCCAGAATCCACTTCTTCAATGCATGTAGAAGCTTGACTTCCTGACATCTATTTCTATTCAGCTTCTAATCAAGAAAACATACAGTTCTTCAAGAGAATTTTCAAATTGTCATTTTGAAGAATACCAAAAACTCACTCTAAGTGGAAAGTTGAGCCTCAAATCCATTCAAGATCAAGTTACTCACCAAAATCAAGGTGATATCTCAAATTCAAGACTCAAGTGAAGACTCAAGAGAAGCTGCATAGAGAGAAGCTTGCACCTTAATTTCCTTTCGACTATTAGCTTTTTTTTTGTAAGGATAAGAACCGCGACTTGGAGCCTCGGTGGAACCTCACTTAACTTCTAACTCATCACCTCATCTCCTTGAACTACACGTGACATGATTCCCTTATAACCCGGGATATGTAGGCTGTCCAAAACAAGGACTCGATCGCATATTTTTCTTTCAAATAAGAGTCCGGTCAAAACTTGTTGCTTTGTCTACTTCTTTGTCTGAAAAATCTGTGTTTCTAGTCAAAGAGGAGCAAACTGTAGACACGTAATTTTTGACCGAACATAAGATTTTACACTTTTTTTTTATTCCTTAAAAGTTTCTTTTATGTCTAAATTAAATATTTTAATTTTATCCTATTTTAGTGAGTTTATTTTTAAAAATTTGAAACTAACAAAAAAATATATCTTTTATTTTTATTTTAGTTTAATAAATAAACTAATATTTCTTATTTATAATATACTATTAGCTACTCAATTTTTGTTTGTTTAAAAAATAACTAAATAATATTATATTATATTATATTATATTATTTTAAAAAATAATAATAATTTACCCAACTACCCATTACCCCCTAAACCTCTACCCACATTTCCCACTCCACACACGTACCACACTCCCTCACCCCCACTTCACCCATCAGCAACACATATACCCTCGCACTACATATATTACATATCAACAATCAGCAAAAAAAAAAAAACATTATAGAAAAGAGGACCAAAAAAGACCAACAATCAGCAATACCAAAGAACGTATATACACGACACACAACAAAAGAAAGAAAAAGAAAAATCAGAAAAAAGCAATACACACACGCACAACATTCTGGAAAAAATATCCACAAGATACAATCACATACTCCAAATACACAACCATCAACAACCAAAGAAAAGAAAAAACAATACACATCCACAGAAACAATGATTTGTGGGTGTTTTAATCAAGCTTCGATCAAGGTTTTGCAGTACTTATTTTCTTCATTTGAGGTATAACTTTGCCGTAATTCTTTAATTTATTCATGGAATTTGATGTAACTATATGATATGTTTTCTTATATTTTGTTACATTCATAATTTGATTGAAATGAATATTGACATCTTGAGTTATATTTATGTTATTTCTTAGTGCAAATACCTAAAAGATGGATAAAATTCTATCATTATGTAAGAATTTTTGTCATTGTTTAATTTTATCGTGCCTAAGCTATTGTTCTTTATAGCGTTGTCATAGCTTAATGTTTATTCAATTGCCTATTTAATTTTCGTATAATAAATGGGTCATTACCCAATAAACGCACAAATATGTTATGTTGTTAAACTGGAATTTACTCTATTTCAGATTTGTTGAATTCTATGTTATAAGGACTATTTAATTAAAAATATCATCGATTAATAAAATAAGGAAATAAAAGATTAGTTGTCTAGAATTCACAAAAATAAGAGTAAGCATCTTTAATACTAGATGAACTTTAGGCATGTTAAAAATATTTGCTTCAATTAAGAATGTGGTTACACACCTTTTTTGAGACATTAAAAAATAAACTCAAGGATAGGGTGACGTACCTTGTCCAATAATATAACTAACTTCATTAATTTAAAGTAGAGACTCAAAGACAACATTATTAAGTGTGATGGGAAGAAGGCAGTTATGCCTCTAAATGTCAAGAGCAAGAATGCGGTTACGCATCTAGGTTAAGACCAAGTTAAAGTTTAACAAATAAAAAATGCGAGCAAATAATGGCCTATAAAAATATATCCAAAAGATAGTTAAAATAAGTAGAGGTTAATAAAAGCGACTGTGCTAGAACCACGGGACTCGAGGAATGCCTAATACCTTTCCCTCAGTTAACTGAATTCCTTACCCGAATTTCTAGTTCGCATACCATATAAAGAGTCATTTTCTTTTGATTAGGGATTAAACAAAAAGGTGACTTGGAACACCATAACTCAATTCCAAGTGACGACTCTAAAAAAATTAAAATAATCCCTAAATGAATAACGTCACTTAAATTGGAAAAACCCTATCCTTCGTGCGCAAAAAAAGGTGTGACAGTTACAGTGAGAAACTTGGTAATAAGAGCGCAAGGTTTAGAATGATTCTAGAATGATGTCTTATAAGCCATGTCTAGTAGAGTCTTGTTCATGAGTGTGAAGCGTACCACATTTATGAATAAGAGGCTATAAGATGATTAGGAAATTCCACTTCATTCATTACTCTTAAGTCGTGTGAAGGAGTTTAACTCTATAAGGTCTTTCTTATAATCCTTATTCGATGGTCTATATGATATGACTACTTGAAGGGCATTTGCAGGAATGGTTGAGGAAGACAGTGTGAATGAAGGAGCTCCTCCTCAAGTTCCTCAAGCTCTGATGAATCCTTCGACTATGTCAGATGTGGAGGTTAGGTCGTCTTTCCAAATGTTCGCCCAAGCTTTGACAACCCAAGCTCAAGCGGTGACGGCTCAGGCCAACAGAGATGTTGTGACTCATGTGAACCCTAATGTGAATTCCACAGCTTCTAGAGTGAGGGATTTTCCAAGAATGACCCCCCCCCCCCCAAAGTTTCATGGCTCCAAAGTAGAAGACTATCCTCAAGAATTTGTGGAAGAGGTTTATAAATTACTTGATATCATGGGGGTGACTACGGTAGATAAAGTAGAGTTAGCGCTTACTAATTGAAAAGTGTTACCCAAGTATGGTATAATCAATGGAAAAATGATAGGTCGGTAGGAGAGGGTGCCATAGAGTGAAAGCAATTAAATTGGCAATTTTTGATAGGTTCTTTCCCAGAGAGTTGAAGGAAACTAAGGTGGAAGAGTTCATTAACCTTTGTCAAGGAGGTATGAGTGTGAAAGAGTATTCTCTAAAGTTTACTCAATTGTCCAAGTATGCTCCGGCTATGGTGGCAGATTCAAGGGATATGATCAGTAGGTATTTGACAGGTCTGTCTAAATTGGTAAGAAAAGAATGTCGTATGAAAATTCTCCATCATGTTATGGATATCTCATGTCTTATGGTGTATGCCCAACAAATGGAGGATGAGAAACTCCAAGAAAAGAATAGGGAGGTGAAAAGAGCAAGGACCAATGATGGGAACTTCTCTAATGCTAAGTCCGATGGACAAGGTCGACCAAGGTTCAAACAAAGGTGTTACAACCAAGGCTCCTCTAGTGCTCCAAGATTTAGCAAAGAAAGGGTTTCCAACTCTAAACCTCAAGGAGGTAATGGTAGTGGTTCTTATATTGCTAGATCTACTTGTTCAATGTATGGAAGAAAGCATAAGGGTAATTGCCTAGTTAGCACAAATTGTTGCTATGGTTGTGGAAACAGTGGCCATAGGATGAGAGATTATACAATGCTTAAGGTTCAAAGAAGAGAGGGAAATCAAGCTCCTCCTAGCGGTTCAAACTCCGATGCTCCCAAAAAAACTGCTTTTATGCTCTTCAATCCCAAGGTGACAAAGAGAGCTCCTCAGATGTGGTGACTTGTATGTTAAAAGTCTTCTGTATTGATGTATATTCCTTGTTAGATCCCGATGCTACTTTGTACTTTGTGACACCCTATGTGGCCATGAAGTTTGATATACTCCCTGAAGTGCTATTAGAGCCTTTTTCGATCTCTACCCCAGTTGGTGATTATGTAGTCTCTACACCGTTTCCTTGTCCCATAGAGTTACTCTTGTTGACATGGTAGATCTTGACATGTTAGACATTGGTGTGATTCTTGGTATAGATTGGTTGAATGAATGTTATGCCTCTATTGGTTGTAGAACTCGGGTGGTTAAATTCCAATTTCCGAATGAGACTATTTTAGAGTGGAAAGGGGGGAAATTCTATGCCTAAAGGTCAATTTGTGTCTTACCTTAAAGCTATGAAGATTATCTCGAAAGGGTTCTTTCACCAAGTTATTAGGGTGAGGGATGTAGATTCCGCAACTCCTTTTCTTAAGTTGGTTCCGGTGGTTAATGAGTTTTTAGAAATTTTCCCCAATGATTTGCCCAATATTCCTCTTGAGGGGGAAATAGATTTTGGTATTGACCTTTTTCCAAATACGCAACCTATCTTTATTCCTTCTTATAGAATGGCTCCGACCGAGTTAAAAGAGTTGAAAGAAGAGTTGAAGGATTCATTAGACAAGGGTTTTATTCAACCGAGTATCTCGCCATGGAATGCTCTGGTGTATTTTATTAGAAAGAAGGATGGGTCTCTTGGAATATGCATTGATTATCATTAATTGAACAAGGTGACTATAAAGAACAAGTATGCCCTTCCAAGAACTGATGACTTCTTTGACTAACTTCAAGGGGCTAGTTATTTCTCTAAGATTGATCTTCGTTCGGGTTATCACAGATTGAGGGTGAGAGGGGTTGATATTCCAAAAATGGCTTTCCGAACAAGATATGATCACTATGAATTTCTAGTAATGTCCTTTGGTTTTACTAATGCTCCAGTAGTGTTCATGGACTAAATGAATTGAGTATTCCGACAATACCTTGACATGTTTGTCATTGTGTTTATTGATGATATTTTGATATGTTCCAGGAGTGAGAATGAGCATGTTGACCATTTGAGAATTGTGTTGCAAGTTCTTCAGGACCACCAACTTTTTGAGAAGTTTAGCACTTGCAGATTTTGTTTATGCTCCGTAACTTTCCTTGGTCATATTGTGTCCAGTAAGGGTATTGAGATAGATCCTAAGAAGATGGATGTGGTTAAGAGTTGGCCTAAACCTCTATCACCGACAAATATTAGAAGTTTCTTGGGTTAGGCTGGTTACTACAGAAGGTTTGTTGAGGGATTTTCCTCCATTGCTTCTCCTCTGACGGCTTTGACTCAAATGAAAGCTAAGTTTGTATGGCCGGAAGCTTGTGAGAAGAGTTTCAGAAGATAAACTTACTTCCATTCTGGTGTTGACCTGACCGGAAGGTACGGATGGTTTTATGGTGTATTGTGACGTCTTTAGAGTTGGGTTGGGATGTGTGCTTATATAAAACAGTAAAGTGATTGCCTATGCTTCAAGGCAACTTAAAGTTCATGAGAATAATTATCCTACCCATGACATTGAGTTAGCGGCGATTGTGTTTTCCATAGAAATATGGAGGCATTATTTGTATGGGGTCCACGTGTATGTTTTCACCGATCAAAAGAGTCTTTAATATCCGTTTAGTCAAAAGGACTTTAATCTTCATCACCGAAGGTGGTTAGAATTATTAAAGGATTATGACATCACTGTCCTTTGTCACCACAACAAAGCTAATGTGGTAGCAGATGCACTTAGTATATTGTCCATACGTAGTATGGCTCATGTAAAGGATGAAAAGAAAGAATTGGTTCATCATGTGCATAGGTTGGCTCGGCTAGGTATTCAACTAGTGGATTCCACCAAGGGTGTTGTCATGGTCCATAATGGTTCCGAATCATCCTTTGTGATGGATGTGAAGTCTAAGCAAGGCCTTGATCCTATATTAGTTGAGTTGAAAGAGTCAGTACTTAAGAAGTCCATTAGGGCTTTATCCCGAAGGGGAGATAGTGTTCTTAGGTACTAAGGTCGGTTATGTGTTTCGGATGTTGATGGTTTGGGGGAACAAATTCTAGAAGAAACCCATAGTTCTCAATATTCTATTCATCTGGGAGCCACCAAGACGTATCGTGATCTACAGGAGGTCTATAGGTGGAACAGAATGAAGAAATATATTGTGGGATTTGTGGCTAAATGTCCGAATTGTTAACAAGTTAAGGTTGAGCATCAAAGGCCGGTAGGTTTAGCCCAAGATATAGATATCCACACTTGGAAGTGGGAAGAGATTAATATGGATTTTATTGTGAGTTTGTGATTTTTGTGTAATCAAGACACAACTTCCAATGCAAGTGTCTACGATCGTACAATAGTATAGTAACCCAACCAAGGGTTGGGGTTGAGTCCCAAGGAAGCGGTTTCTGAAAATTAGTAATTAGGCACGAAAGTGCTAAAGCTAACCGTAGCTAAAGACTTCATCAAATGAAGACATGACAAATTCAAGGGTTTGACAAGAGTGTCAATTATCAATGGGGGGTTTGTAAACAAGTAAAGAGCAAAATCAGCAAAAATACAAAGAGTACTAATCAAGGAGATGAGATTATTGGGATATCAAAGGAATACGGAATAAACTAAACTATTAGGTACATGTTTTTTTATAATAAATCCACTGAATATTTGTGACTAGGATAGACTATAGTTGGGGTAAATTCTCTCTCTCGAAACTTACCCCGAATCAAATAGGTTCCACTCGAACACCCACTTGCCGCATGAAGAACAACCTCCGCCTTATCCCACTCACTCTCTCGAGATGAGTGTATGGGAGAACGACTAGGGTTCACTCTTTCTAGCTGAACCTCATGTCGACCCACTCCCACCGATCATCAATTTAGCAGTTTTAGTTTTACGACCTCTCTCTCAAGCAAGCCAAAAACACAAAGGTGAAGTCGTATTTGCAACTACAATTTCATTAAGTTCCACCACAACTACTAAATGAAATCACATTTACACATAAATGAACCATCAACAAGAAAGACCCAACAGTAATCCAACCCATATTCACAAAATAATATCCCAAGAATTAGGGTTTTAGCTAGACATGCAAAAGAGGTAAAAATGCATACCAATCTCAGTTTCCATCAATGGGTACGAAATGTTAAGTCTTAGAACGAGTCAAAAGTGAAGAATCCACAAGACCCAAGTCCAAAATCTTGGAGTTGAAACTCTTTGAATCTTAAAGTTCTTCAAAACCCTTTCTAAGCTTTGAGAGAATATTCTAAGTATGATATTAAAACTTAATAATAATAATTCTCCTCTTATACTAAGCTACAAAACTTCAACTAGTATTTATAGTTTTCAAAATTTGTATTGCAGCGGATCATTCGGCGTCGTTTGTCGAGATCGCCGATCAACTTGGTGATCCGCCCATTGGTAGGTTTCATTGTCGTCTTGCTCTATCCTTCAGCATCGTCGTGGTTTGGATCATTGGTCATCATAATATTGCTTTGTGGAACTACTCGGCGACACGCCGAGTGCTCTTTTTCACCACTGATTTGATCATTTCTTTTAGGGCTCAGCATACTGGAACAAAAGGCGAGGATAAGACCTTTTGGCGATTCACCGAATGGGTTCGGTGATTCTCAAATCTTCATTTCTTTATTCTTTCAATTGCCTTTGTTCCTTTTTTTGCTAGGTAGTGTCCATGCTTTCCCTCAAACTCCAAATACCTGAAACTTAAGGGTTTCATCAGATATTGAGATAAAATATGCATTTGAGGACACTAATTCTATTAAAATATAGCCCTAAATGAGTTCAATTTGTGGACTCATCAACACCCCCAACTTAAACTTTTGCTTGTCCTCAAGCAAACTCAAGTTCAGCCGTTCAAAAAGGGTATCTCAAAAATTGCTACACAAGACACAATCATGAATGCACACGACAAGACTCAATTTAGTTATGCAAAGATCCAATGTGCACTCAAAGATTCAAGTTGTGACTCACCAATACCAAAGAATCTCAGGCGCACAATACTTGCTTCAAATGCAAGTTCAAGCTCAACCAAAGTGTTCAAATGCCCTCACACAAGGAATGATTCTATATTCACACAATAGTTCACAGTTTAAAGCTTCGGAATCAGATGCAACACTCACATTCACAAAGAAGAACACAATGCAGAATTTCACCCATAGGTTTGCCTGTATTTTCCAATCAACACTTACTTCATCTCACTTAAGATCAAGAAGGTCATTTCAACGCTTGTAATGGCACTGAGTGGAAATGTATGGTCATTTAGGCTCTGTGACTTTTATGCTCATGAAATGTGGTACTCACAACACTTCCTTTCCTCTTCCTTCATCATTTTCTTTAGTGCTCATAAGTCATCCTATTATTCACTTTCCATGAATTATTTGGAAACCCCATTTCTTTTGTACTTTATTCCACAACTTTCTTTTTCATTCTTTTTCTTTCTCTTTCCTAATATATATATATATATATATATATATATGTAGGGGTTCCTTTTTTCTCAACACCATTGGTTAAAGGAGATTTTCCTTGCACTTCGTGGCTTTCCCTTTTCTTTTCACCACACCCCAAACTAAGGCTTTTGGCCGAAGTTGGCTATTGAAACAAGCCACAACTTCATGAGGATTATGGGTAATGGATAAAGAAAGGTCATTGTTTTCATCAAGTTTCTTTCAAAGAAAGGTAAGGCTCAAGGGGTGTTTAAAAGAGGTTCACACACACTCACAAGGTAGGCCACAAAAGAGGTATATGTCAAATTGGCTCACTCTTAGAAGTTGCCTAATATCATATGAAGAGATAGCATCACTTAATTGACCGGACGAACGGGGAAAATTCTAGGATCCATCATGCATAGTTCACAGGTAAGCTCATTACACTAGGAATTGACACTATAAGTCAAACAAGACTCCACACTTTCGCTAGTATGCAATGATCATCACAAGAGACTTAATTCGATACTAGGCTAGTCATAACGAGATGCAAAGAGTGCACATATTGTCTATGCAACTTTATTTGGCCTCATCGTAGTCACGTTTTCATGTTCGTTCCATTAAGAACACTATTCAAGTCTTCGGTATTGATCGGAACCAAGAATCAAATTTTGCAAAAGAACAGCCACATTCAATACACGAGAGGTGGCAAAAATATTTTGGATGGGTCAAAATCATTTTCCAATTTAAAATAAAAGGAGCCACAAGCTCAAACATCCACAGAAAGCAGTGTAATAAAACAATAATATCTCACAACCCAAAATATATAATCAAATTAAATATGCACAAAGGTGGGCCTTACCAAACCACAAACAAAAATCATTTGTCCTCAAATGCGAATAAAAGTATCCAAAAGTAAAAGTAAGTAAGACAGAGAAGGAGGTAAAGAAAAGTCTTGTCGATGCATTCTCTCTATCTGTCGGGGCCTCAGTTCCCGATGTAGCAGTGTGGACTTGGGCATCAATGCTCGGAGTCACCTCAGAGGGAATAGCAGTGCCAAATCTACTAGGGGCTGTTGTGGACGTCTCAGTCGGTGATGTCTGGATTACCGGCTGCACAATCATCCCCATAAGATCTGACAAATCTTTAAATATGCTATGCTCTCAACTCTCCATCATCTCCTCCTCATGTACTGCTATCAGCTCCTCGTCGGTCTCTGCATCCGACTCCTCATATGTTGTACCACCCCTCTGTACATCTCCGGTGGTAGCCGGAGGAATCCCCGAGGTCTCAGGAGCATCCTCGTCATCTGCACCCCATATTAATGAGGTGAAGTCGGTAGACTTCAAATAGTCTATGTCCTTTCTCAAATCTGCCACTTTGGCTTTCAAAGCCGAAACCTCGGATGTCTTCCCCTATCTGTTCTCACAAGCAGTGACTCTAGTAGCTATATCATCAACAGATGCCCTAAGGTGGGTCAGTGCAGCCAAGATAACACTATCAATCATCCTTGGAATAGATCTCTCCAACCGAGTCACTCTTACATCCATTGAATAGGCAGTTATCCCATCTTCAGGATCATGGCCAGAGTAATCCTGGCAGGATGGGAGGAGGAAGAAGCACCTGGGACCTATGAAGAAGAGGAAGGACCAGATGTAGCTGAAGGTTCAGAGACCGGAGTAGGCGAAGGTGCCTCTGCTGGTAACGAGTCAACATCAACTTCTGAGGAAATATATGTTGGAGCTGCTCTCCTCCTATCAACCTCCTCTCATGTGAACTCGGACTCAATACGCTGGATGTCAGTGGAGGAAGATGGGGTGACCTCAATATCCCTCGTAGTGCCCCGAGGTATTTCAGCACACTGGCACAACTCCATGATCAAGATTGGGAATGGAAAAGAAGTCAGTTTCTGCTTGGTCCTCATGGCCATCTCTTGTTAAATCAGCAGCCCCAGATCGATGCGCCTCCTGAACATGGTAGAACCAAGGCAAGATGCCTTAGGATGGCACAAAATGGACTCATTCTGGGATGGCATAATGGTGTTGCAGATGAAACCAAACCAGAACCTGGCAGCGATATTTAAGCCCCTCTTCTCAATAGGTTCCCCTGCATCCATCCACCTCGGGGTGGTGTCAGAAATCAAAGGACCCAGCCAACCCTTCAGGTCATCTAGGGATTAAATAATAGGCAACCCTTCGTAACGAAGTGCAGAGTGCAGCGCTCTACCCAATGCAATGTTAATATACTCGTTGTGGCACTCAACTTCCTTACCTCTGACCATGACCAACTTTATTGGTCTAAACTCGCTTGCCTTCTTCTTGTTCATGGGCACCAACTCCCCATAAGTTGTGTAAAATTCCCTAACCCAAGAAGGAATGTAAGGGCCTTGGGGCCTTCTGAACTACTCAAACTCATGGTATCGGAGGGTGTCAATCACATCAGGATGTTTGCCCTCCAGGCCCTCCGTAGATAATAGCTTCTCCTCTAGGATGGTCCATACCTCCTCACCTTTTAGTGTGTTCAGTAGTCTAGGAGGAGGAATGATAGAGATTGCAAGGGCCACTAGAGGTGTCTGCACTGGCACAGAGTCTGTTGCCGGAGGAGTGACAACTAAGGGAATATTGGTGGATGCGGACTGAGATATGGCCTAAAGTTCATCCCTTCAGTCTATCTAAGGTTGCTCATCTTCTAGTTCTAAAAAATTAGCCTGGGTTTCAATAGCTATTCCTTTTCTAGCTATATGATTCTTCCTTTTGCCTTTATCTCTCGGTGGGAGTTCTTCTCTTCTCCTCATTAGAGGATTTGAACCCCCTCATTTATATTTTTGCCCTGTGATTTTGTCTTGGGTGGCATGGTTAGATTTGTACGTACCATATCTACAAAAAACCGGGATAAATTAGGAGAGAATCAAACACAAGCACAGAAAATCTATTGCAGATAGGCTTGCTGATCTAGTCGACGAGTCGCGGAACCACTTTGGCGAGCTAGATCGGGCTCACCGAAGGGATTGGCTTAAAAATTGAGGCAAGTCGGCGATGTGAAGGTCCTTTCGGTGAGTAAGGATTTGTTGCCGAAAGTTACAGTGCAACAAGAGTTTCAGGGGTGTAGACAAAGGGCGATTAATCAGATTGTTAGTGGATTGCCGAGTGCTTTTGGCAACCCCAAGCTTTCTCTCCGAAAGTTACAGAATCAAACAATACAAATAGCATGAGATTAAAGGCGATATGGGGTCATTAGGCGAATCACCGAGTGGTTCGGTGAGCTCGACCTAACTCGCCAAACAGCCCAACGTGCCTATTTCCAACCTACCTTCTCGAATTCAACCCCACAACCCCCGATAACAAAATCAAAGCATTCACTAATGAAATTCAAACAAGACTCGTACTACCCATCATCCCGAGATACTCAGATTTTTCCCAGTTTTGCCAAATTTAGTCATTCGACGATATTTTCTTTAAAAAGTGATGTCACCCGCTCTACCATTGAGCAACTATCGTCATTTAGCAGAAACATGGGTTACTCAAACTTCACCTAATCAATCTAAATGATACGCACGCACAACTAAATGCAAATTCATTCCTTTAAAAGCACAACAATTACAGGTATTTGACGTTCAAAACAATAAGGGTAAGATTTGCAAATTTAAATAGGCATTGATGCATTCTAATTCTATCACAGAGGCCAGCACATAACAATATGATGCAGTTATTGCAAATGAGTACAAAATTTTTGAATGTAAACTCGGGTTTTGGAAACAAATCTTAAATGCCAATGAAAATGCGATTGAAAGGCTAGGCAGCAAAGAAATCCTAGTTTCGAGCACCAATCAACAACTAAAATACTAATGGAATATAAAAATATTGAAAATACTGCCTTGGTGTGAGTTTGTGAAGTTTAAAAGCGAGGGAAAGTGAAGAAGTTCAAATTCTGAGAACTTTGGACATTATAAACCGTCCAGTTCGCGTCCATTCGGTGACGTTAATTGTACTCACCGATCCACTCGGTGACACACCGAGTGGTCACTTGCCCCACTATTTTTTATAGGATCATCAGTCTCTTGGGGGTCAAGACGACGGTCTGTATCGAGGTCGCCGAACAGGTTGGCAACACTCCAAACTATTTCTTGAGCTCGCCGAGATTTACAAGCTCTAAATTAAATTTGAGTTGAGCCAAACAGTGAGTCGAGTCGGGCACACAGACCTCTTCGGCGATACACCGATTAGACCTATTTCTCGCCAATCTGTATTTTCTGAACAATTCCTGCATTTAAATATGCAAAATCAACACACTATTATTTCTAAAACAAGTTAAAGCATTTAACAAGGTTTTGGGTTGCCTTCCAAATAGGGCCTTAGTGAACGTGGTGGCACGACACATGTCAGTGATCAAACTCCATTTTTGGGGTTAGCCATAGTATCAGTAGGCGACCCCCTGTTTTGTTGCGAGTGTAGATCGGGCAACGCATGATCCATAAGGTTCTAAAGCAGCTGGACAGCTCTGGGATGAGACCAAATCAATTGTTTCATCCCTTCAATGTCTTCCTTCGTTTCTTCCAGCTTTCTATCTTGCTCAGTCACCTTATGGGGAATGATTGAGATCATGCCCTCACGACGTTTAACCTCAATGTCCTTTGGGCTTTTTCGCTTATAAGGAGAGATGTATTTGTCCTTCCTCTTGTACTGCACTTCAATCTTCACCATTTTTTTGGCCAACTCATTAATCTGAGTCATTAGGGCGGCCAACATGAAGTCCTTTTCTACATCTTGGTGCGTTTCAGCCATTTGATTAAACAGTTGGGTTGCTATCACATATGGTTGTTTCGCAATGCCTCCCGAAATGAGTTGGTCGACCAACCTCTTGTTTCAAGGACCAAGACTTTTGAATAAACAGTCAAGGAAGGTTATGTCGGGAATGTCATGAGTTGGGCATTGAGTAATGAGTACATTAAAACTTGTCCATGACTTGTGGATCCGTTCACCTTCAAATTACTTGAATGTGAGGATAAGATCCCGGAACATCATTAGTTCTAATGGAGGAAACTCCATTAGCTCCCGAGTACTGCTCGCCATGCTCACTTCCTCTGTTTGGATAAAAACAAACCAACAAAACAAAACTAAAAATTAAGTTAGTAAACTACGACTATCAAAAGCAAAGTTTGACTTAACAAAAAAAATTCACATAACACCACTCCCCGGCAGCATTGCTATTTTGATATTTGCGTAATCAAGAAACAACTTCCAATGCAAGTGTCTATAATCGTACGATAGTATAGTAACCCAACCAATGGTTGGGGTCGAGTCCCAAGGGAGCAGTTTCTGAAAATAAGTGATTAGGCACGAAAGTGCTAAAGCTAACCATAGCTAAGGACTTTATCAAATGAAGACATGACAAATGAAAGGGTTTGACATGAGTGTCAGTTATCAATGGGGGATTTGTAAACAAGTAAAGAGCAAAATCAACAAAAATGTAAAGAGTACTAATCAAGGAGATGAGATTCTTTGGGATGTAATAGGAATACGGGATAAATTAAACTATTGGGTACATGCTTTTGATAATAAATCCATTGAATATTTGTGACTAGGCTAGACTGTAGTGGGGGTAAATTTTCTCTCGAGCAGCTTACCCCGAATCAAATGGGTTTCTCTTGGACACCCACTTGTCGCATGAAGAACAACCTCCGCCTTAGCCAACTCACTCTCTCGAGCTGAGTGTGTGGAAGAAGGACTAGGGTTCACTCTCTCAAGCTGAACCTCATGTCGACCCACTCCCACCGACCATCAGTTTAGTAGTTTTGGTTTTACAACCTCTCTATCTCTCTCGCAAGCTGAAAACACAAAGGTGAAATTGTATTTGCAACAACAATTTCATTAAGATCCACCAAAAATACTAAACGAAATCACATTTACACAACAAATAAACCATCAACAAGCAAGACCCAACAGAAAATCTAACCCATATTCACAAAATCACACCCCAAGAATTGGGGTTTTAGCTAGACATGAAAAAGGGGTAAAAATGTATACAAATCTCAGTTTCTATCAATGAGTATGCAATATGCAAGATTAAGTCTTAGAACAAGTAAAAAGTGAAGAATCCACAAGGCCCAAGTCCAAAATCATGGAGTTGAAATCCTTTTAATCTTAAAGTTCTTCAAAACCCTCTCCAAGCTTAGAGAGACTATTCTAAGTCTGATATTAAAACTTAATAATAAAACTTGATAATAATAATTCTCCTCTGATACTAAGCTATAAAACTTCAACTAGTATTTATAATTTTCAAAAATCTGTGCTGCAACGGATCATTCGGCGTCGTTAGTCGAAATTATCGATCAACTCGAAGATCCGCTCTTTGGTAGGTTTCATAGCTGTCTTTCTCTGTCCTTCAGCATCGTCGTGTTTTGGATCATTGGGCAACATAGTACTACTTCGCGGAACTACTTGGTGACACGCCGATTGCTCCTTTTCACCACCGATTTGATCCTTTCTTTTAGGGCTTAGCACACTGGAACAAAAGGCGAGGATAAGACCTTTGGGCGATTCGCCAAATGGGTTCAGCGATTCTTAGATCTTCATTTCTTCATTCTTTCAGCTTCCTTTGTTCCTTTTTTGGTAGGTAGTGTCCATGATTTCCCTCAAACTCCAAATACCTAAAACTTAAGGGTTTTTCATCAGATATTGAGATAAAATATGCATTTGAGGACACTAATTCTATCAAAATATAGCCCTAAATGAGTCCAATTTGTAGACTTATCAGTTTGCCTCGCACCTAAAGGCATCATGATTCTATTTGGATCATTATAGATCGGATGAAAAAATCAACCTACTTTGTCCCCTTGAAGGTTTCTTTTTTAGCTGAAGACTATGCCAAGTTGTATATAAGAGAGATAGTGAAGCTGCATGGGGTTTCTTTATCTGTTATTTCAGATCGGGGTACTCAATTTACTTCACACTTTTGGGAGTCATTCCAAAAAGGTCTTGGCACTAGGGTTAAGCTTAGCACAACTTTTCATCCCCAGACCGATGGGCTAGTGGAACATACAATTCAAGCATTGGAAGATATGTTAAGGGCATGTGTTGTACACTCCAAGAGTAATTGGGATGACCACTTGCCATTAGTAGAGTATGCCTATAATAAAAGCTATCACTCAAGTATTGGTATGGCTCCTTGTCAAGCCTTGTATCATAGGAGATGTAGGTCTCATATTGGTTGGTTTGAGGTAGATGAAATTGCTCTAATTGGTCCTGAACTAGTTTATGAGGCCATTGATAAAGTCCGACTCATTAGAGAGAGGTTGAGGATGGCCCAAAGTCGGCAAAAGTCTTATGCCGATGTTAGAAGAAAGGATCTAGAATTTGAGGATAATGAATGGGTCTATCAAAAAATCTCACCTATGAAAGGTGTGATGAGATTTGGCAAGAATGGAAAACTTAGTCCCTGGTATGTGCGCCCATACAAAATTTTGAAACGTGTTGGGAAAGTTGCCTATGAGTTAGATTTTCCAAATGAGTTGGCTCCGATTTATCCGGTAATTCATGTTTCTATGATAAAGAATTTTATTGGAGATTCAGCATCCATTATCCCCTTAAAAGGGTTGGGGGTTGATGAAAGTCTTTCATATGAGGAAGTTCCAATAGAGATCCTAGACCGGCAAGTTAAAAGGTTGAGAAATAAGGAAATAGCATCCATGAAGGTTTTATGGAGAAATCACATAGTTGAGGGTGCCACTTGGAAGGCCAAAGTCGATATGAAGTCCTGATGCCCTCATTTTTTTCCTTCTACTCCTAATCAAGCTTGAGGTAAGTAGTTCCTTTTGAGTTTTCTTGTTTTGGGAGTCATGTGTGTTGTATGTGTTTTCCATGATTTCCTTAAGTTATGCATGTTCTTGATGAAATTCATGTCTAGTAATAAAACTAATTTTTATGAATGATTTTCCTCATGTTGTTGTGCATTGAATATTAGTTGCCTATTGACTTCATGAGATGAATTGACTAAAATGCTTTAGTATGATTTTGAGAGTAATTGCATATTGGATCCATGATATTGTGTTGGGCATGATTTTAGTTTGGAAAAGGTAGTTCCTCCTATGATTATGAGAAATGTTGAGTTTTTATGCATAATGGGTTGTTAGATGTAGTTCCTACTCCCTTGTGATGGATTGATCATGTTTGAGTTGGAGTTGAAAGTTTCCTACTTTGAATTGTGCATTATTTTGATGTTGCATGCATGATGGGCTGCTAGTTTTGAGTCTTTACTTCCATAAGGTGTCTAGATAGTCATTTGAGGACGAATGTTTCGAAGGGGGAGATATTGTAATACCCTGGAAACTAGTAGGCTAAACTAGAGCCTAACATGAGGGTTAAAGTTGTAAACGTACCTCCCCATACGTAAAACTATAGGATTTGGTGTTAGAATGTCAAGGTACTACCCCCAAGGACCAACCATGGGTCCTTGAGGAGAACCCTTAGAAACTGCCTGGCAGTGACCCACGGAGGGGACTCATGCCACATGGGTTAACCCACGCCCTGTGGGTGAGTGGTCGTGCGTCAAGGCCTTAGAAATAGGCTCCAGTAACTTCACCCACGGTGTACCAACATGCCAGGTGGGTCCATCCACGGACCGTGGTCGTGTGTTCGTGGGTGGTCACCTGTTAACGGTTTTGGTGAGTTAAATGAAGGGTACTTTGGGTTTTTCCGATTTTAGTTAATATTAAGTGACGTCATTTTACAATAAATTAGACTAACTATATAATGATTTAAGACCCCTAAATTAAGTCATCTTCCTCATAATTCCAAAATCCCAAATCAAAACCAACGTTTCCCAAATATTCTCTCTCTAGAACTTCAAGGAAGAAGAATAAGAAGGAAATTGGGGCTAGGGTTCAAGGAACAAGATTTTCCACCCAATTTTTTTGTATTTCATCACTAAGGTATGGTATCTCTTCATCCATGAATAGAATTCGTCCATGGAGCCCCTTCAAAACCCCCAATTTCGAAGCTAGAAATCCCAAAAGTTAGGGTTTGACTTCAATCTCATGGATTCCTTTAAAATTCATTTTTAATGGTTGAATTATGTTTTATTATGGATACATTGATGATTTTATATGGTTTTATGTGGTATTCTCCAAGAATCCATGAATTATCCTATTTTCCCAATTTGGATCTCAAAGTGTGGGTATTGATTGACGCAAGTAGAATGTGATGGAATTATGCATATAGTAATTGAACTACTTATATTATGATTATATCCATGTATAATACAGTGAATTCTAGATTTTTTGATTGAATATGATATTTGAACCTTGAAGGGCAAGGTATGAGAATTTAGTATGTTTATGAGATTTATGTCTATACTTTATGAACACTTTGAGAGTTAAGTGATTATGCTTATGATCTTGTTGTGTGTTGTTGAAAGGATTTTTTTCACTACACACCTATGTATGTATATGATATGATGATTCTAAGGTTGAAAGGCTATGTCACGACCCGGGTTTACCCCCTAGAAGTAACATGGCATAATTGACCCCGAAGGGGTCGCATATAAGCCTCATAGCATTCATGAACATTAAAGCATAGGAAAATAACGCTGAATTTAAAACTTTTCTTTACAATCGAAGTCTCTTAATAAAATGAAAGATTTCAAACCATCTATTATACTTGGAATAAAACTCTTTAATACAAACTTAGGGACACGGCCCTTACAAAAGTCTAAAAATATAAAAGTAAAGACATAAGGGACATATGGTTGAGACCTCAAATACAATGAGAACTCACCAAGCTTCTTCTTCTTGATCTCCTATGAACCTAGCCACGAGGATGAAATCCAATATCTCCAAAGCCTAAACTTATAGAAAATGTAGAAGAAGGGGGTTAGCACGAAAACGTACTAAGTATGCAAACCATGCACATAACCATTAGAACATGCATGAAAAGGGACATTTCATTTGAAATCATGCTATATGTCATTTTTGAACATCATCTTTGAAATAGTTGGAGAATGCAACCAATAAGGAAACTCACATACATTTCATTATAACATGAGAGATATCATTATGATAACAAGCATAGTCTCCAACATCAATATAACACACATCCCAATCTTCACAATACATAGCCTCCAATCATAAAAGAATACGAAGTCAAATACCAAGATCATTTCATCATTAAGTAATCATCACATAAGGAAACCCTAAGGTGCACTTGTCCAATGTATGATAACTAGCATGCATTTACAATGTACAACACAAGCTAATATTACATTCATACTCATTTCATACTAAAGCCATTACCTTGGTAACTCCTAAGGAACACTTGTGCTATGTGTGGTTAGCATCCCATAATACTAACCCTACTAAGTACCTCTTTGAAACTACCTTAGTCATGCACTTCATCTTTAGACCTCATTATAATCAATAGTCACAAATAAGGAAATAGTCACGTACATTACTTGAATTATAAGAAAAGTCATTCATAACAACTATCCATTCAATATACATGCATGCATTCAAATCTCATAATAATGCAAAGGAACCATCCCATGCCATCCTACTAAGCCTACTTGTGCAATGTAAAAGTAAGTCCCATACCCTCACTCCTACTAAGTAAAACTCATTAAGAAGTCATAGTATAATTCATGTCCCATTCTTTATCTTTATTATATAGACAAAAGTTGCCATAACCGACATAGACCATGTCAGCTACATGGAATCCGGTGACTAGAGCCCCACACCAAAAGAAGGCATCCTACTTGCCTAAGGTAGAACTAAATATATAGCTATAAGGTGGATCCACTAGCTAAAGATCTATGTGGGCACATAGTTTATGGGATAGGGAGATTGCTTCTAGAAACCCTACCTCTTGCATTAATGGAGGAGTTCCCATCTCCTGAGTTCACTAAGATGACCCAACTTCTTGCATTAACGACCGGGACTTTTCCTCATTCTCCATATCCACTTGGTGCTAAGCATTATTTCCCAAATTATACATTATTAGTCTTTGAATTGTATCTATATGTGTGAAAGAATACTTTGCCCTTCGTTCAATACAACTCATCAAAATAGCTCATAGATTCATTAAAGGTGAGAATGTACTTTCAACTTTAGAATCATAATTAGTATGTGAGTATGACTTTCACACCAAGATCATGTGTTCTCATGAGAATGCACTTTCAATCAACACAATAGGATTAACATGGTCATGTACATTTCATGCATAATAATGTGTAAAGGTGCATATGAGAATTATACTTTCAATTAACTCCATTTATTCATCATGATCATGCTTATGCATGGAGTATGTGTGTGTGTAATTGTCCTTGACATGACACAACAACATTATCATTATAGACACCTCCCTCTCAAAGTGTTCACAAGTATCTACATAATATCACAATCATGCATAACTCACATATATTGCATTCAAGGATCATAGACCATGTAAATTAACACATCTAACATTTATCGTAATAGACATGTATAAAGTCATAACTCAAATAGATCATTCATTTGCATGTATAAGCTCATATAATCACGTTGTAGGTTATGTGGGTAAATCCTTTCACAAAAGTACCATATACAATTCAACATGCTCAATAAGTAAACACCTCCACCTTTCAAGTGGATCAATAGCTCATATACAATAATTAAACACCTCCCCCTTTCAAGTTGATCAATAGTTCATATACAATAATTAAACACATCCACTTTTCAAGTGGATCGATAGTTCATATACAATATTCATCAACACATACAACCCTAGCAAATTGCCTTTCAAGGCTAAGAATAGAGATCAACCATAACTTCTAGAATTACCATAATAAATAGAGAGATTTAATGATTCAACAACATAATAAACATATACATAATCAATTGTTAAGCATCAATGATCAATTAAGTCACACCTTAGTTCACAATTTAGGAAGAAGGGGAAATCATGGGTCCAAGGGAGGTTTCCTTCAAATTCCATTAGTATTCCATTAATCCAATCATAAATCATCATAATTAATCAAAATAAACCTTAATTAAACATTTGATTTCATTTTGGAAGAAAACCCATGACTAGATTTGAAAACCCTAGATTTGGGGAATTTGAAAACATAGTTGAAAGGGCTTCTTGGTGGTGGCTAACAAAGAATGAAGAACTCCCATAGCTTAGTTAAGAATCTCCAAGAGATTTGGGGAAGAACCTTTGGAATCCACAAACCATGGCTTCAATGGCTCCCTTCTCCTTCTTCTTCTCAAATGAAGGATTTCTAGTGAGAGAAATATTTTAGAGGAGGAGGGTCTTCTTTTATTTCTTTGAAGTGACTTAATGAAAGGGATTTCAAGTCTAAAAGTGTTATATACTTGTAGGGAAAGGATTAAAATAATAGGGACTCAACTTTGGAAAAGAACTAAGGCCCCACAAAGTTTTTATCTTAAAATTTTCTAGCCACCACGACTTTGCTCACCCTTTGCCCCTTGGCTCGCCAAGGGCACTAGGCAACTCGCCTAATGGCCCTTCACTCGCCCATTTTTTTCCAGCCTGACAGTGCTTCACTAATTCGGGGATAACTTTTTACCCCGAGATCGAAATTGGGCAAGCTCGGTGGCATTGGAAAGAGAACTCAAAGACCTTTAATTGGATAGGTAATAGCCCACCTAATTCATTTTTATCTAAGATATATAATCATTCGAAGTTGACCCTACATGTTGTAACTTAAAAATCTGCCCCTTGCCTGTCCAAGCTCGCCCTTTGGAACCTTGGGTTAGCCAAGTGCGCCCTTGGCTCCCCCTTTGCTCCAATGAGCTCACTAAAAGGGCTTCACAATGAACCCACATCAACCTAGTACTTTTCCTAGCAACACCATCCAGAATCCAAAGAATAATGGCCATTGTATGGCAGTTACCACTCGAGGGGGTAAGCAAACCATTAATCCACCTATGTCGTCTATGATGGAAGTTGAGATTATAAAAGAAGATGATGTGATAGAGGTTAGAGAAAAGTTTGAGAATGCGACATAGAAAGAAGCGGAGATATCATAGAAAGTGGTCCCCATACCTAGACCTCCACCACCTTTTCCACAGAGATTAGTGAAGAAGACTGAAGATGGTAAATATCGCACGTTTATTACTATGTTGAAATAGCTTACCATCAACATTTCGTTGATAGAAGCTTTGGAACAAATGCCTCGGTATGCAAAGTTTATGAAAGATATAGTAACAAAAA
This sequence comes from Solanum commersonii, assembly GCA_029007595.1. Lineage (NCBI taxonomy): Eukaryota > Viridiplantae > Streptophyta > Magnoliopsida > Solanales > Solanaceae > Solanum > Solanum commersonii. The sequence continues at coordinate 262,695 of JAJTWQ010000233.1, read as the reverse complement.
AGAGGTCTGTGAGTTTTAAAGATGATGATAGATTGCAACATTGTAGCGGTATGCTACAAGGTCTCTTATGCTAAAGAAGGAGGATCCTAGTGCCTTCACGATTCCATGTACTATCAGATTATTACACTTTACTAAGGCATTGCGTGATCTTGGTGCTAGCATCAACCTCATGCCATTGTCTATTTACAAGAAGTTAGGTCTGGGGGACCCAAAGCCCATTGCAATGCCGTTACTAATGGCCAATCGAGTTGTGAAGAGGCCCGTTAGTGTACTCCATGATAAGCTAGTGAAAGTGGAGTATTTCATATTTTTGGCAGATTTTGTGATTCTTCACTGTGAGTTTGATTTTGAGGTTCCCATCATCCTTGGGAGACCATTTCTTGTCGCAGGGCGTGCGTTGGTTGATATGGAAAAGGGACAGATGAAGTTCAGACTGAACAATGAAGATGCAACTTTTAATATTTGTAGGTCCATGAAGCAGAGTGGTGAGCTCCGAATAGTATCTGCTATAAATTACAGAGTGGAGAGTGGGACAGAAGTGCAAATTAAAGAGCGAGTAGGCGTTGAGGCACTAGCAGTAGTTATGATGAATTTTGGTAGTGATGGTATTAAAGAGTATGATGAGTTGGTAGCCGCACTTGATAGGTGTGAATATCGGTCCAAACCAAAAAAGAATAAGTTAGACATGAAGAATCGCTAGTCCCCACCCGCAAGACCATCTATTGTGGAGAAACCGAAAGTGGAGCTCAAGGCTCTACCTATGCAGTTGAGGTATGTATACTTGGACAGAGAGAATATTTGGCCGGTCATCATTGTGGCAGATTTGAATGCGAGACAGGTAGAGTGCTTGGTGACTATATTAAAGAGGTTCAAGCAAGCTATTGGGTGGACTATTGCGAATATTATTGGGATTCCTCTCGGTATTTTCTCTCACAAAATCCAACTCATGCCAGATCATAAGCCCTGTATCGAGCCCCAGAGAAGATTAAATCAACCTATACAAGAGGTAGTTAAAAAGGAGATCATCAAGTGGCTGGATGCGAGAGTTATTTATCCCATTGCAGATAATAATTGGGTGTGTCCTGTGAAGTGTGTGCCCAAAAAAGGTGGTATTATTGTGGTTCCAAATGAAAGAAATGAGCTTGTTCCAATGAGGCATGTGACTGGATGGAGAGTTTGTATGGATTATCGGAAGTTGAATGCGTGGACAGAAAAGGACCACTTTTCTATGCCATTCATGAACCAGATGTTGGATAGACTTGCAGGAAAGGGTTGGTATTGTTTTCTTGATGGGTATTCAGGCTACAATCAAATTTCTATAGCTCCAGAAGACCAAGAGAAGACCATCTTCACATGCCCTTATGGGACTTTTGCTTTCAAATGGATGCCATTTAGGTTGTGCAATGCTCCAGCAACCTTCCAGCATTGTATGATGTCGATATTTTCTGATATGGTGGAGGACACTATTGAAGTGTTCATTGATGATTTTTCAGTTGTAGGTGATTCTTTTGATCGTTGTCTGGATCATTTGTCCGAGGTGCTTAAAAGGTGTGAAGACTGCAACTTGGTGCTGAATTAGCAGAAGTGTCATTTCATAGTTAAAGAAGGTATAGTGTTAAGTCATCGAATTTCAGAGAAAGGTATTGAGGTTGATAGAGCTAAAGTAAAGGTAATAGAAAAGCTTCCGCTGCCTATTTCTGTAAAAGGTGTTAGAAGTTTTCTTGGGCATGCTGGGTTTTATATAGGATTCATAAAACACTTTTCAAAAATAGCACACCCATTGTGCAAACTGCTCGAAAAGGAGTATAAGTTTGATTTTGATGAGGCTTCTCTGAGAGCATTTGGAGAGTTGAAGGAGAAGTTGGTTACTGCACCTATCATTATTTCACCTAATTAGGGACAACCGTTTGAGGTAATGTGTGATGCAAGTGGAATGGCGCTTGGTGTGGTACTTGGACAGAGGAAAGAGAAAATTCTTCACCCTATTTACTATGCTAGCAAAGCTTTAAATGTGGCCCAGAAGAATTATATTGTGACTGAACAAGAACTTCTTGTAGTGGTTTTTGCATTCGAGAAATTTTGATCCTACTTGCTTGGTACTAAGGTCATTCTGTATACTGACCATTCTGCATTGAGGTATTTAATGGCGAGAAAGGATGCAAAACCAAGATTGATTAGATGGGTATTTTTGCTGCAAGAGTTTGATTTTGTGGTAAAAGATACAAAGGGGACCGAAAATCAAGTTGTCGATCACTTGTCCAGATTAGAGGAAGAGGCTATGCTAAAGCTTGGAGATAGGTCAGAAATTAATGATGCTTTTCCAGATGAACAGATAATGGCTGCTTCTCATGATTTGATTCCATGGTTCGCAGACTTTACTAATTATTTGGCAAGCGATTTGGTGTCCCCGGACTTGTCTTTTCACCAAAGGAGAAATTTTATGCATGATATGAAGAAATTTTTTTGGGATGAGCCTTACTTGTATTGTAGTTGTGCTGATGGGATTATTCGTCGATGTGTGCCCGAGGTTGAGATGTTGAGTGTACTTGAAGCATGCCATTCATCGCTTGTTGGTGGGCATCATAGTGGTATTTGGACTGCTCATAAGATTTTTCCGTGTGGGTACTACTGGCCTACCATCCACCAAGATACTCATGATTTCACCAAGTCTTGTGATCGTTGCCAAAGAGAAAGATGGATTTCAAAGAGACAAGAGCTCCCTATGAATCCTATATTGGTGGTAGAGTTGTTTGATGTATGGGGCATTGATTTTATGGTTCCATTTGTGAGTTCATACGGGATGAAGTATATTCTTATTGCGGTTGATTATGTATCGAAGTGGGTGGAAGCAGTTGCGCTCCCCAACAATGAAGGTAAAAGTATCACCGCATTCTTGAAAAACAATATCTTCTCTAGATTAGGTACACCGAGGGCGATTATTAGCGACAGAGGTTCTCACTTTTGTAATAAGTTGTTCAAGGCACTACTTGAGATATATGGTGTCCGCCACAATGTAGCCACTCCTTACCATCCGCAGACTAGTGGGCAAGTTGATGTGTCCAACAGAGAAATCAAATAGATTTTGGAGAAGACTGTGAATGCTAATAGAACGGATTGGTCAAGGAAGCTTGATGATGCTCTATGGGCCTATCGCACTGCATACAAGACCCCCATAGGTATGTCTCCTTACCAACTTGTGTATGGGAAGTCTTGTCATTTACCGGTAGAGCTAGAGCATAAGGCGATGTGGGCAATGAAGAAGCTAAATTTTGATTGGGCGCCGCATCGAATCAAAGAATGAATGACTTGAATATGCTTGATGAGTTTCTCCTAAAAGCTTATGAAAGTTCAGCCTTATACAAAGAGAAGATGAAGCGGTATCATGATCAAATAATTGAAAAGAGAGAATTTGTGGTTGGTGATCTTGTGCTTCTATTTAACTCTATGTTGCACCTGTTTCCAGGCAAACTCAAGTCTAAATGGACTAGGGCATTTTTTCTCACAAAAGTGCTCCACCATGGAGCGGTTGAGCTTGAGATTAGTGAAGGAACAAGGCTCATGGTAAACGGGCAAAGGATCAAGATCTATCTGGGAAATGCTGAAAGTGTGCAAGAAGTGATTGAGACCTACAATCTTGATGAAGTATGATTAATCAGGAAACTTGCGTCGTGCAGCGACGTTAAATCAAGCGTTGTTTAGGAGGCAACCCAAGATGTACAATCTAGCCAACGATAGGTTTCTATTTCCAATTTAGTAGTTTTCTCTGTTTAATTGCGTCTCTGTATCAATTTAGCTAGGTGTTTTAGTTTTGTTAGTGTTAGCTAAAATTAGCATAGGGTCCGTGCCTAAAAAGTGTCCAGAAAATGTAAAAAGAATAGCCAATGGTTGCTATATGTGTAGGCATGCTACGAAAAATTCGCAAAAAATGGTCTGGTGCAGAGGTCTACGGACCCCATCGACGAACCGTGGATGGTGTCCATAGATCGCAGCTAAGCCCCAATCTTTTCCAAGTGTAACAGTTACCTATGGTCCCAATCTACGGACCATAGATCAACCCACAGACCGTAGACGGGGTCTCGTGGGTCGAAAACCCTAAATATGTCTGACCCGACCCGAACATCCTTATTTAAAACTCCCCTAATATCAAATCATTTCCACTTCCCTCCATTCACTCTCCAACCGTTTCAAACACCCTCAACTCCCTTAAATCACTACTTAGCTCTCCCATTAAATCATCCCTTCCATTCCCACATCATTCCCACAATTCCTTTCCATTCCGAATACAAATCATTCCATATTCCAAAAGAAGGGTCCGGTGTTGGGTTAGTAACGAAGAGGTGATTCTTTGGTCTTGCAAAACTTAGTGTCGTCATGCAATCACCCCACTCCATGTTGCATGTAAGGTAATAGACTTTCCCTTAACTTTGAATTTTGGTTCATAGATTGAATATAGAAAGTCGGGAGTCAGGGCTTGACCTTGGGTAATTGTTAGATGAAATTGCATGATAAAATTGGAAGTTACAATACCCTTGGAATGATAGATAGTGATTGTGTTGCCTTGTAGTATGTGATTATAAGTCTACATGTAAGTTTCGACTTAGGGTTCCAAAGTTTGTCTTAAATAATTGTTAAAATAATTAATCGGAATCCTAAGAATGAAAAACTACCATGATTCAATGTTGAAATGCATGGTTAAACTAGGATATTGTTGAAAATGGTCTAAGATATGGGCTTGAAAATTAAGAATGGCAAAAACCTGGCACAGATCCCATCCACGATACACCATATACGGACCGTAGATTAGGTTCGTGGGTTGATGCTCTTGAAAATTTCACCAAGTATGAAAGCACGGATGTGGACTACGGTCCGTAGATCAATCTACGGACCATTCTGTACATCAGTGGTTTCCATCTGCGACCAAGATTGTTGGTCCTGTAATCCACGGTAGGGTTCCACGGACCATAGATCAGTCTACGGACCATAGGTCTCCTCCGTGGATGACCACTGTAGCCTTTGTTTGAAATTTTCATGGGACTTTGTTACTGTTCGTTTATAGTTCTAATTTTTTTTAGTTTGTTTATGGTTAGTTTTGGCACTAATATCGCTTCCACAGGTACGGTGGCACCCAAGAAGCTAGTCACCTACTAAAAACAGGGCAAGTCAAAATCTGTTGCTTTTAGTTTCAGGTTAATCGATGAGGACACAGACACAAAAAGAGATCCAGTATACGTTCCTCTCAACACAAAGACTTCTTCCATTGCAGCCCGAGGCACCAGAGGCACCCCCAGAAGGTGATTCCCGACGTAGTCACTGTTTCCCAGTCTGATGAGGAGAACACACTGATCGGGTCACCAACTAGGGCTGCTTCCAGTTCAGCTACTGGGTCTGCGTCTGGCTTCGAGTCTACCCATGCTTCGGGCTCTGAGTCCATCCATGCTTCAAGGTCCAAGTCTACCCATGCTTTGGGGTCCAATGCCAAGTCAGCCACAGGGTCCAGCCAGAGTGAACAAGCAGCCTCATCTGAGAACCCTACTACAATGGCCGCTGAGCCAAACAGATGGTGTGGTGAGGGCCAATGGCAAATCTATTGGGATGCCAAGATGATTAATGACAAAGAGAAGATGGCCCGAATTGTCAGAAAGGAGCGCAGAGTCCTCACAGGGAGCTTGCACACTGTCCCCGACATCCACCAGCGTTTTAACCTTCACAAGTGTGAATGGATGGCTCGAGACCCAGGTACTTATAGTGAGGAGATGGTATGGGAGTTCTACACCTCCTATGCCGCCATTCTCCGTGGCTCGATCTCCAACCGATCAAAGCTCATAGCCCTGGATCCTCTCACTTCCACTATTGTCTGGGGTTGTCCGGTGGACATATCACATGCCACCATCAGCCGCTTTCTCTATGGGTCTACCACAAATCAATCTTGGTCAATAAACACAGTGGAGTTTGATTACAGATGGGACATCGTGCGGAGCGGTGCTTTCTAGAGGAATGCTGAGCAGCGAGAGGCTGTTATACTATGGTTGGCTAAGTACATTGCTACGGATGGCGAGCATGCGGAGTGGGTCGCCACACCACGATTGGGTATTAGAAAGGCCACATTAAATTTTACGGCCAAGTTCTTCTGGTTGTTGGTGCATAATAGGGTGTCGCCTACAAAAGATGACAATCAACTCACTTGGGACAGAGCGGTCATGGTTGCAGCATTAGTAGCAGGAGTGGAGATTGACTTTGCCCGCATGCTGCTGGCAGAGATTCACAAGAGGGCATTCAAGACATCCAATACTTACCCTTTTCCATGTTTAATTTTCCAAATATGCAAGCTGTGGAGTGCCAATCTGGCATTGTGATAGGTTGATCCACCCTATCGGGGCTTTGGATATAGGTATCATCTGAGATGAGGCAAATATGGCGGCACCTCGCAGAGAGCCCCAGGTTGAGGTACCTCTCTTGGGCACCGATCTTGCAGACACGGTGGGGCAGGCACAGGACGGTGACCCCATTATACCAGATCACTTTGACACTATCCCAGCCTCCTCTTCCCAGGCCGCTAGTACGTCTCCTAGTTCATCCTGGTCCACACCACAGTTAGGAGCTACTGTTGTCCTGTTGGCCAGAGTTCAAAAATTACAGGTTCAGATGTCCACATTTCTGCAACACATCCATCCTTGGATGCAAATGTCGATAGTAAAGTCTGAGGCCAGAATGGAGCGAAGGATGGAGGGCATGATGGACCTAATGGTCCAGGCCATTAATAAGCGTCTTTATGCTTTCGAATTGCGAGTCCGTGAGCGACCAGCCCCAACCATAGATCTATCCTCTTTTTAGGCTGAGTTAGCCTATATCCGAGCCAACGTTGCTTCCCTTCTTGCCACCCCTATAGCTGAGCCTCAGGCTGCACCTACTGCACTGACTGATGATACGCTGCTGGATACTTTATTTAGTGGGACCGCCGAGGAGGAGCCTACGCCTACACATACCAAAGGTAAGAGGCCCTGTTCTAGTCTCACTGAGGAGGAAAAACCTTATAAGAGATAGTGTAGGCAGGAGAAGGAGGCTAGGAAGCTTTAATTTTAGATGAAGAGTTGCGCCAGTGGAGGGTGGATGAGAGTATTGCAGGGGCATCGAGTTCTGCCCCAGTTGTATAGGTCCCTCTTGGTGTGAGGGATGTTATGAGCACCGCTGATGGTGCTATGATGGATGATATGGGCACTACTGAGGGTGACCCAACTACTGTTCCAACGGGCTCTAGGAAACCAGACCCACCCGCTCATTCATGATTCTTCGGTGCTATGCACCACAGGTTTGCTTCATCCAATCCATTATCTTTTATTGTTCTTGTATGTATTGGGGACAATCACATCTATTTTTGTTGGCAATGGGTTAAATAGATTGTGAGTGATAGGGTGAAGTCTGAGTAACCCAACTCATAAATCTTCTCTTGGGGTTTTCTTGCCTGTGTTCTTTTTTCCAAAGAGACTGTTTAATTTCTGTTGAACCGGCATGTGTTAGGATTGTATGTATAGAAGCATGAAAAAGAAATGAAGCATGATGGCTTATGAAAAATATACCCGTCCAAATTTTGTGATGTGTGCAAGACTTGGTAGGTGAAGACAAGTTGAATGTGTTGACTCTGCGTATAACATGATAATGAATCAACGTGATGACATGACTTAAGCTGTAACTTGAACTGGGTAATCTGGTAATCTAATATTGAAACTATGCGCCAAGAGTGTGTGAGAATAGTTGATTGTTCAAATAGTTTTTGTGCAAAACTAGAACTTGCCCGGTTAGTCCTGCTAAGACAATTCAATCTAGAGGTTAGGAAGTGATCATAGGCCCTTGTTTTGATAAGTCCACAAATTGCCTAAATGAAGGATCCAACCAAATGAATTAAATGCTCCCTTTGATCCAAATGCTTTGAGCCTACAATTAGACCATTTCTTTCTAAACTCGAACTCACCTTCCCATAATTGACTATGTTGGCCCTAGTCCCTCCTTGGACATGTGCACCTCGACTTAGACCAAAAGCCTAAGTTGAGGGTGGCTAATGTAAAAGGCCACTTCAATCTTGGCCCTGGCCCGATATCGGGTATTGCGCACCTCAACCAATGGAAAATTCATAATGTTGAGGGTGGCTATGAAAGAGGATACCGAAATAAAAATGGGTATGAAAAGATTTTGATGTTGAAAAAGAGAGGAAAGGATGTGACTTGTGGAAAGCTAAACAATTAAAAAAATTTAAAAAAAGGGCTACAAAGTCTAAAGTCACATCCATGGTTGAAGAGAAAATCAAGGGAAAGAACTGTAACGACCCGAGAGCACCCCTAAGTTGTAACATGCGTACTCGACCTCTCCAAGGTCTAATACAAGCCTCTTAGCATTCATTCATCGCATTCGATAATAAAAACCATAAGGAATTTCAACACTTTTTAAAACAAATTCATAACACTCATAAAATCTTTCAAATGTAAGGAAGTAGAATTTCTAAGTCTCATGTACCATCTTAGACACGAATAGAACATCTTAGGGGCACGACCCTTTACAACAAAATATAAGTCTTATACAATGTCCAAGTGGAAATACTAGAAAGGTAACAACTATGTCCTCGAATATATGAGGGCATACGAAGCTTCTTGAGAAGAGTCAATATCCCAAGCTTCCTTAAAAGATCTCTTCACTTTCCACCACCTACACTTGTAACAATAGAGAAATATGGAATTAGTACAATAAGTACTAAGTATGATGACCATGCAATAAAACATGCACAACGGACATTTACAAGGAATGTATGCTTTTAAGATCTTCTTTAACAAACCTTTACAACCACAAGCATAAACCCACATTTCAAGTCACGATTCACAAATAAGACCATATTCATATCATTTACAACTCAATTAACACAAGTGTACAATACTTAAAAAAATATAGCAAAGGAAGTCCTTCATTACCATTTGAGCCTCTATCTCAAGTCACCCTAAGCCATACTTAAGTGAATGATCAAGTGACCGCCCATACAACATCTTCATATACACCTAAGTGTTCCTAGGAGTTAACATAGACAAGGTATTTATCATTGCATTATAACATATTAAGTCAACATTCTTTATAAAACCATTTAAGGGACACACAAGCATATAAGGGACAATCACATAATAGCCCTAAGGCTTAGGGAACTCACTTTAGTATCTTCTAAGCCTACTCGTGCCATGTGTAGATAGCATCCTTACTACTACCTACACGTTGTAGAACCTATCCAATACTAGGGTACACATCCCATATGATGGAAATATGCCTTAACCGACATAGACCTTACTAGCAAGGTATGGAATCCGGAGTCTATCCTACTCCATGGAGGTTGTTCTACTTGCTAAGGGTAGAACTAAAAGCAACCCATGTTGGCACATGGTATAAGAGATGTCTAAGGATGTTAATTGTGCCTAATCTCATGCTCAACTAGGCCACCATTCTAACCACATCCACTCGATGCTTAGCCTTGGTTTCCATAGAGTATTCAATCACATATGTACTCGAGAGGGTTCCTTTTCTAGTTCAACTAACTCATAGTACCTCTTCCAAGAAAGGTCCCATTTATTAGTCATAGACAATCTAGGATCATAAGGACAGCTCATTTGACTTTCTTAGATAAGTATTCTCATGTCGTTCCGGCTCCATCCATCTTTAGGTCTATCATTTCACTTAAGAAGGGAACATCACCCTAAGGCCCTGTAATGACCCTCAAAATAAAATAGGATAAAGTAGAGCCTCACATTGGTTTTATGCATTAATAACTTGTAAAAATAATAAATAATAGCCTTGTAAGTCAGTTTTAAAGAGTTTAGAAGTCAAACGTCAAGGGACGACCAAGACGTTCGGAAACTAGTCTTTTTACGTGTTGGTGTGTTCTAGTATGTTGTTCATGTTTTTATATGTTGTTTGGAGTCTAAAATCAGTGGAGGTGACCCTAGTGTCTTAATAAATGTTTTTAGGGTCAAAACATTCAAATACGACACCCGGGGGCCACCCTAAGGGTCCCCGAGAAGGACCCTAACCTTGGCCAAGCAAGCTACCAAGGCAGCTTGAAGTTGTGCTTGGAGGGAGCATGTCTGCGTCGCGGACTAGCTCCACCAAGGGCTAAATGTTTGGTATGCCTCGCGGACATGTCGCGGACTCTACTATCTCGAATTTAATTTCCAGAAAACTTGTGGGAACATCTCTGTGTCGTGAACTTGTTTCCCAACGAAATGTTTAAAAATAAAACTCAAGTTTGACTTATTTAAAAAGGTCCAACTAAGTGAGGGGTAGTTTGGGTACTTTAGGGAATTATTATAAATGGTTATTCTACCTATTTTAGGGTATTTTAAGTTGGTTAAGACCCCAAAACCTAAAATGAGACCCCATACTTCAAATTGACCCTTCCCTCTCAAAATAGATTCTCTCAAAAACCCCATTAAAGACCTTGATGAAGCTGAAGCAAGAAGATGGGTTTTCAACTGATTTCTTCTTCAATTTCTTAGGTCTTCAATAATTAAGGTATGGTGACTCTTGATTCTTGAATAACTTCTCATTCAAGGAGTTCTATCAAAGATTTTCAAAAGTGATTCAAAGACCAAAATTCCCAATTTTCAATCTAAATATGGGTTCCTTGTCAAACGATTTTCTAAATCATTCTATTGATGAATTAATGTGTAATTAAGGTTTTTAAGATAATTTTCGAAGGAATTCTTAAAAGAACCCATGATCCCCAAATTCTCAAAATTGGCCTATAATGTGGGTCTTTGTAAGTATGATCTCTATTGGTGAAATTATGTTTAGATTAGATTGTATTGATGTTTCCTATGATTATATATACTTATTCATGTTGAATTATTGGTATATTGATGAGTTGAGAATTATGGCCTTATGGGCAAAGTTATGGGTTGATCCCTTTGTTTATAGAATTGTACTTAGATTGTGTTTATGTTATTGAATTACATCGTTGATTCCTATTAATATCTATGTCAATTTATTGTGAATTGTTGAGGATTGATCCATGGTGATCATGGCTTGGAGAATTGGTAAGTTGACCTAACTTCTAGTCTATAGTATGAGAATTGATGTTGTGTGGCTTGATCCACTTATGGTGGAGGTGTTCACTTCTTGTCTATCTATGCATTTTGAGATCATGGACTTGAAGGCAATAGATGTGAGGTGAATTGATGATTATGATGCATATGTTTATGAAGTTATGCTATGAAGGATATGTATGAAATCCTCAATGCTAGCATGATGTTTAAAGTATGTTGATGATGAGAAGTATAATATGAATGATAATGTTAGGGATAAGGTGTGGTCTACATGATTGATTATGTTAGGTACTATTGTGGAATGACCCCTACCTATTGATATACCGTGAGTTTACGGTATTTCTAATACATTTCACTTACAAGTTGTGTGTGTCTAGGGCCTTTTTGTATGGTTTTTTATGTGTTTTTATCACATTTGGCAGGAAAGATGTTCAGGCATGGAAATAAAGAGACAGCTGAAAGAAATGCAGAAAAGGGCATCTACGGAGGTGATCTACGGATCGTAGGTTCATTGATGCTCTGTAGATGGTGGTTGTAGATCAGAAGCCAAGGCATGGAAGGAAAATCAGGGAAATCTGACCAAGTTTGGAACCATGGTGACCATTGACAGTCCGTAGATTGATCTACAGACCGTACTGTTGATCTGTAGATTCATACTGCGAGGGTTCCAGTACCTGATTTTTGAAGATTCTAACTGTGGAGCTACGGAAAGGGATTGACGGACCGTAGATCGATCTATGGTCCGTACTGCAGTTCCATCGTTTGCTACAGAGAAACTGATTTTGGAAGTTGAAATATTTTCTAAGTCCTGGCTGACGGAAGGGACTCACGAACCATAGATCCATTGACGGTCCGTGTGTCAGTCTCATTGAATGAAGACGTGTGCCTGTAACAAACTTTCTTTATTTTTTTCCCTTTTAATTTAGGATTTTTTTTCTATAAATAGGGCTTGTAAACCTCGTTTTTGGAGGTCAGACATTATTACTTTAGTTCTATTTTGTGACTTGGGAGATTATTCTTGCAACTTAGCAATTATTAATTTCCTAAGTTCGTTTTGAAGATTTTTGTGTTGCAATTCAAGTTGAATTTTTGGATTTATTATTCTTCTTACGTAAGTTCATAATTCTTTCATCTAAAACAATGAATTGTGTTCATATGATTATGGGTAACTAAACCCCACAACTAGGGTTGTGGGAACCATGAGCGATTTACAAAGTATGAATAGTAGATAAGCAATTCTTGAATAGTGTTTTGCATGCCTCGATAATTCTTTCGTTTAGAAGTCTTTTTAACAAGTACACGCGTTAGAACTTCCCTTGTTGCTACTTGCCGGACCAAGGAGGTAATCAACAAGAAAAGTATTATCAACATAGATTTAGTGTAATACTATCTAATAGGCTAGTGTCGATTGGTGCAAAGTAATAACTAATCCAAACATCGATTATGATGTCTAATATGAGGTAAAGGTAAGGGTTAGTAAATTATACACATGTAGCCGAACAAAGGTGTGAGGTGAAATTCTCTAAATGTCGGACCAAGGATTTAGAGATACCTAACTTATCACTTTGCATATAATACACTAGGAAAGGATTGTTATTACTAGGATTACTGAGTTATGAGCTTGTGGTGAACACGTATACCCTAGTTAATTTTCTCATCTTGATAACAACAAAAATTGATTTTTGTTTACTGATTACTGACTGAATTCTTACAATTTATTTCACAAATCCCCCCCCCCCTTTTTATTACTTGTTTTTGAAAGTACTTGGACTAAACGAAAATAAGTGTAAGTTAAAGTTAAATCTAAACCAGTTTCCTCGTGGGATCGACCTCAACCTACAAGTTGGGTTCTTTAGGGAGGTGTAATTTGAGCATATCAAATTTTGGCGCCGTTGCCGGGGAGAATTTAGCTTTTAGATTTATTTTAACTACATTATTGAACGTTAGTCAAATATTTCCTAATTTTACTTTTTCTTGTTTTTTTGTCTCTCTCAGGTTCTAACTCTAGTGTATGTCAAGTACACGGAGCCAGGGTGAACCACTTACTCCTTACGATCCAGAGTTGAACCAAACTTTGCGAAGAATGAACGATCAAGGAATTCCAATTAATCCTATCAGAGTAAATCTTAGTGATGTAGTTGACTTACAACAGCCAAGAGTAACTAGTGGGGAAAACCGAGGTCTAGCTGAAAATCAATTGGGAGATGCAGTGAGGGTGCATGGTCCACTAGGCCTACAACCGCATGACAACTACAGGGGGAATGTCAATATTGTTTACTCTGATGGACCTCTAGTCTTACCCCCTTTGCCTCCGCGGCTCACATTTGTGGTAACCAGTAGCTTAATGCAGATGCTTACAGCGAAGGGCTTGTTCTCAAGGTTGCTATCGAAGGACCCACATGCTCACACAGCCAAGATAAGGGTGGTCTGCAAGAGCTGTGTAGGTCAACCAGACTTGGATATGGATGTCATCGGATTACGAGTGTTCCCTCTATCACTGACAGGTGATACTGCTATATGGTTCACTAATCTTCCTTATAACTCAATCTATACATGGAACCAACTGAGAGATGTGTTCTTAGCAAGGTATTATCCAGTGTCCAAGAAGCTCAATCACAAATATAGGGTAAATAATTTTGTGGCATTGCCTGGAGAGTCTGTGAGCAGCTCATGGGACAGCTTCACTTCGTTCATAAGAGGTGTTCCGGATCACCATATTGATGATGAGTCACTGAAGGAATATTTCTATCGAGGTCAGGATGACAACAATAAAGCAATGCTTGATACTATTGCTGGAGGATCATATGGTGAGTTCACATATGCACAGATTGCAAAAAAATTGGAGAAGATCTCTCGCAACAATAAAGCATGGAGCACTAGGAGGTCGGATACTGGGAGAAACACATTTTTCGTTCATTCTACGAATAATCAGTATGCAAAGGAGATTCGTGAGGAGATGGCTCAGATGAGGACCGAGTTGGGGTAGGTATTGAAGCATGTGCGCGGAGGTGCAGAGAAGGTAAATGCAGTGAATTACTTAACTAGAACGCCACCATCAGCTGAAGAGTGTTACTATGCTTATGCAGTGAATGATCAGACAGGGGGTTTCCGACCTAACGCTCAAGGATCCAACACAGAAAATTGGTGCCAAGGTCAAGGAAACCAAGGTTGAAACTATGGTAATTACAACCAAGAGGGTCAATATGTTCGGGATGGAAACTTTAATCGTGACAATAACTACAACCGGAACAACTATGGTAACAAAAATGATCGGGTTGGACCTTATGTTCCCCCTCAAAATTGGGAATTTGGTACTAGGGAAGTTGGAGGCAATCTGGCGCGTATTGAAAATATGTGCATAAGATGATGAAAAGGTTTGATGCAACTGATGAGAATGTGAAGGAGATGAGAAATGACTTTTCTGGTATTGGTCAAAAGGTTGATGCCCAGGCAGTGTCAATAAAGCATCTAGAGCAGCAGATGAATCAGTTGTCTACTACAGTGAAACCACGTCAACCTGGCACTCTTCCTAGCAACACCATCTAGAATCCAAAGAATGATGGTCATTGTATGACAGTTACTACTCGAGGGGGTAAGCAAACCATAGATCTATTTATGCTGTCTGTAGTGGATACAGAGATTAGAAAAGAAGATGATGTGGTAAAGGCTAGAGAAGAGTCTGAGATGACAACAGAGCAGGAAGCACAGATATCTCAGAAAGTGGTCTCCATACCTAGACCTCCACCACCTTTTCCACAACGGTTAGTGAAGAAGATTAAAACTGGCAAATATCGCAGGTTTATTAGTATGTTGAAGAAGCTTTCTATCAATGTTCCTTTGATAGAAGCTTTGGAGCAAATGCCTGGGTATGCGAAGTTAATGAAAGATATGGTGACAAAGAAAAGGTCTGTGAGTTTTGAAGATGATGATAAATTGCACCATTGTAGCGCTATTGCTACAAGATCTCTTGTGCAAAAGAAGGAAGACCCTGGTGCTTTAACGATCCCATGTACTATAGGGTTGTTACACTTTGCTAAGGCATTGTGTGATCTTGGTGCTAGCATAAACCTTATACCATTGTCTATTTACAAGAGGTTGGGTCTAGGGGACCCAAAGCCTACTGAAATGCCATTACTAATGGCCAATCGAACTGTGAAGAGGCCCGTTGGTGTACTCCATGATAAGCTAGTGAAAGTGGAGTATTTCATTTTTTTGGCAGATTTTGTGATTCTTGACTGTGAGTTTGATTTTGAGGTTCCCATCATCCTTGGGAGACCATTTCTTGCCACAGGGCGTGCGCCGATTGATATAGAAAAGGGACAAATGAAGTTCGGACTGAACAATGAAGAAGCAACTTTCAATATTTGTAGGTCCATAAAGCAGAGTGGTGAGTTTCAAATAGTATCTGCTATAATTTACAGTGTGGAGAGTGGGACAGAAGTGCAAATTGAAGAGCGACTAGGTGTTGAGGCATTAGCGGTAGTTATGATGAATTTTAATAGTGATGGTATTGAAGAGTATGATGAGTTGGTAGCCGCACTCGATAGGTTTGAATATTGGTTTAAACCAAAGAAGTATGAGTTAGACATAGAGAATTGCGAGTCCCCACCCGCAAGATCATGTATTGTAGAGGCACCAAAATTGGAGCTTAAGGCTTTACCACCGCATTTGAGGTATGTATACTTGGGCAGAGAAAATACATTGTTGGTCATCATTTCAGCAGATTTGAATTCGAAACAAGTAGAGTGCTTGGTGACTGTGTTAAAGAGGTTTAAGCGAGCTATTGGGTGGACTATTGCAGATATTATTGGGATTCCTCCCGGTATTTGCTCTCACAAATTCTAACTCATGCTAGATCAAAAGAACAGTATCGAGCACCAGAGAAGATTAAATCCACCTATGGAAGAGGTAGTTAAAAAGAAGATCATCAAGTGGTTGGATACGAGAGTTATTTACCCCATTGCAGATAGTAGTTGGGTGTGTCATGTGCAGTGCGTGCCTAAAAAGGGTGGTATTATTGTGGTTCCAAATGAAAGAAATGAGTTTGTTCCAATGAGGCCCGTTACTGGATGGAGAGTTTGTATTGATTACCGAAAGTTGAATGCGTGGACAGAAAAGGACCACTTTCCTATGTCGTTCATAAATCAGATGTTGGATAGACTTGCAGGAAAGGGTTGGTATTGTTTTCTTGATGGGTATTCAGTCTACAATCAAATTTCTATAGCTCCAAAAGACCAAGATAAGACCACCTTCACTTTCCTTTATGGGACTTTTGCATTCAAACGGATGCCATTTGGGTTGTGCCTTCAGCAACCTTCCAGCGCTATATGATGTCTATATTTTCTGATATGGTGGAAGACACTATTGAAGTGTTTATGGATGATTTTTCAGTTATTCTTTTGATCGTTGTCTGGATCATTTGGCCGAGGTGCTTAAAAGGTGTAAAGACTGCAACTTGGTGCTAAATTAGGAGAAGTGTTATTTTATGGTTAAAGAAGGTATAATGTTGGGTCATCGAATTTCAGAGAAAGGTATTGAGGTTGATAGAGCTAAAGTTGAAGTAATAGAAAAGCTACCGCCACTCATTTCTGTAAAAGGTGTTAGAAGTTTTCTTGGGCATGCAGGTTTTTATAGGAGATTCATCAAAAATTGCACATCTGTTGTGCAAACTGCTCGAGAAGGAGTGTAAGTTCTATTTTGATGATGCTTGTCTTAGAGCATTTGGAGAGTTCAAGGAGAAGTTGGTTACTGCACCTATCATTATTTCACCGAATTGGGGACAACCGTTTGAGGTAATGTGCGATGCAAGTGGAGTGGCGCTTGGTGTAATATTGGGACAAAGGCGAGAGAAAATTCTTCACCCTATTTACTATGCTAGAAAAGCTCTAAATGTGGCCCAGAAGAATTATATTGTGACCAAACAAGAACTTATTGCGGTGGTTTTTGCATTCGAGAAATCTCGATCCTACTTGCTTGGTACTAAGGTCATAGGGCATACTGACAATTCTACATTGAGGTATTTGATGGAGAAAAAAAATGTAAAATCCAGAATGATTAAATGGGTATTGTTGCTGCAAGAGTTTGATTTTGTGGTAAAAGATAAAAAGGGGACCGAAAATCAAGTTGCCGATCACTTGTCTAGATTAGAGGAAGAGGCAATGCTAAAGCTTGGACATAGGGCAGAAATTAATGATACTTTTCCAGATGAATAGGTATTGGATGCTTCTCATGATTTGATTCCTTGGTTCGGAGACATGTTAGGAGTACCTATTCAATGTTGAATGTGTCCTTGTCTCCTATGATGAAGTGTGGGTGTGTGGTCTAGAATCTCTAAGGGCTTTATATGTTAATTGCTCATGATTTGGGGACATTGTGAATGTGTGGTGATCCCTTGAAGGGAAGTGCACTCAATATCAATGTAGTTGCTATTATGTCACTATGAGGACCAATATGCACACACACACTCTACATGTATAGATGTGCATATGATGCGTTATGGTATCTATTGAAAGGTTAACTCGTATATGCACCCCTACATCTTATTATGCATGCAAAGTGTATGATTAGCATGGTATGAATATGTGTTGTATAAAGGTGTTTATGTGAAAGGCTTTCTCACATATGTACACACACACACATGAATGAATGAATAAGGTTTATGATAATATAGTGAAAGTGAGTTTCTTGAAAGATTTCCTCAATTGTACTCTAAACTAGACTATGTTATGATTATGTGAAAGGTCATTCTCATATAATGTAGGTTCTATGATGAAAGGTCATTCTCATCTTAGAAACCTTTGAGCTATATGATATGAGGGATTAAGTCCCTAAAGCCTACTTTATGAACTAGTGTTAAATAAAGGCTTAAAGATGTTTTAAAAGTGAGTTGGAGCTTAGCACCGATTGAACATGAAAAATGAGAGTGGGGGCTTCACGTTTAGCAAGTCCAGCTTCCCACAAAGAGAACCTTCACGTTTAGCAAGTCCGGCTTCCCAACATAGATGTTGTCTCATGAGATGGAAACCTCCATGCTTAGTAAGTCAAGGATTTCTAGTAGCAATCTCCTTGTTCCATAACTACGTGCCCACGTAGGTATTAGCTTAGTGGATCCACTAGATAGTTATTATGTATGTAGGTCCTACTTTGCCAAGTAGTACCCTCTCTTTTCGGTGTGGGAGTAGAACACCGGATTCCATGTAGCTCACATGGTCTATGTCGGTTATGGCAATGTCTCCCGAAAGTTAAGAAATGAACTAAGATAAGAATTTGAACTCTAGTCATGATTCCTTGAAGAGTTACTTAGTGTAGGTAGGACTATGGACCTTACTTATGCATTACACAAGTGTACTCTAAGGGAGGTTATGATTAGGCAATGTACGTAATGAAGACTATGGTCTATGTATGTTAATATGAAAGCATGTTAAGGTTGACATTACTTATGTCAAGACATGAAGTATGTTTATGCATGTGAATTACACTTATGACTTCTTAATGGGTTTGCTTAGTATATGTGAGGGTATGGGACTCCATGTGTACATTGCACAAATGAGCTTGTGAAGGGGTTGTGAGGGTGGCTTACCTATGATATGAACTAAATGGGTTATGACTAATGATGTAGTAAAGGAATGAGTCCTTATATGATGTTATGAAGTATGTTGGTCTTATGTCTAATGTTAAATAAAGATGTTATGACTTGTTGAATATGATGTGCCTAGTCTATGGTGACTTCCTAGGAACACTTGGTGTAAGTAGTATTAGGGGGTGCCTACTTGCACATTGCACTAGTTTGACTTGGGGGTTGTGTTAGGTGATGGTTCCTATGTGAAGACTATGTCTTATGGTGTGCTTATGACTCTATGAATATATGTGGTTGGATTGATGAAGGCTATATGTAAGTTCACCTTTGGCAACCTTAAGGCAACACATTATACCAAGTATTCCCTAAGGGTTGCTTGAGGAAAGGAGTTAAGATAAAGAGGAAGGTAATGTATTGTATGCATTGAATGTGCCTAAAATGTATAAGTGGCTCTATGTGCTATTATGAATAGTTTCCATGTGTATGATGATGTATGTGGTTTATATTGTGCCTATTGTACTAAATGTTCATGAAGTTTCTCTAAAATGGCATGATGCATAGTTTCCAACTAAATGTCCTTTTAATAGCATGTTTTGCATGGTTATCATACTTAGTGCATTCTTGTACTAACACCATTCTTCTTCATCTTTTTACACCAAGTGTAGGTGGTGGTGGCTAAAGGGCCTTTCCTAGAAGTGATGAGCTTGGCTTACTATTCCCAAGTTCGGGTGTGTCCTTAAAGATTCAAGGACCTTTATGTTTAAAGAGTTTCCTCCAGCTCTATGTACTAGATAGTAGTTTCTTTTGTATTGTAAGGGTTATGTCCCTCTTGTGTTGTAGTCATGTTTTAATATGGTTACCTTGAGACGTAGTACTCCGATTTTGTATTAAAGGTTTAAATGAGGTGACTTTTATGTCTTGTGTTATATTATGAAAAAGTTTTAAATTTTCCGCTATTTTTCTATGATAAGTGCTATGACGAATGCTAAGGGCATGTATAAGACCTCCGAGAGGTCGAATACCCCAGTAACGACTAGGGGGTGCTCTCGTGTCATTACAGGCCCATCCTTCAAGGTTATACATTTACTTAGGAAATCTAGACTCATGAAAAGGCACTATGCTTAAGTTTTACCAATTCAAGTGTTGGCCTAGAATTCCTCTTTTAGCATTTATAGGAAAAGCTCCATTACTAAGTCATAGCCCAACCAAACATTCATATAATCATATACATAATCAAACTTTCATGACACAAGACAACATACTCAAGTCTAGCATATGAACTACAACATCATCTTATAGAGACTCATCATAGTAATTCCCCAAAGTACCCAAACTACCCCTCACTTAGTTGGACCTTTTTAAACAAGTCCAACTTGAGTTTTTTTTCGCAGACTTCGTCGGGAAAGAAGTTCGCGACACGGAGGTGTTCCCACAAGTTTTTTGGAAATTAAATTCGAGACGGTACAGTCCACGGTGTCTTCGCGATGCGGAGCCACTTTTTGGCCATTGGTGGAGCAAGTCCACGACGCAAAGCCACTCCCTCCATGTACAACTTCAAGTTGCCTTGGCAGCTTGTTTGGCCAAGGGTTGCCTCCTCGGGGACCCTTAGGGTGGTCCCGGGGAGTCGTACCCAAACGTTTTGACCCTAAAAACATTTATTAAGACACTAGGGTCACCTCCACTGATTTTAGACTCCAAACAACCCATAAAAACATGAACAACATACTAGAACACACCAACACGTAAAAGACTAGTTTCCAAACGTCTTGGTAGTCCCTTGACGTTTGACTTCCAAACTCTTTAAAACTTACTAAAAAGGATGTTCTTCATTATTTTAACAAGTTATTAATGCATAGGACCCATGTGAGGCTCTACTTTATCCTACTTCATTTTGAGGGGTGTTACAATATCCCCCACTTGGGAACATTCGTCCTCGAATGACACTTAAAAACATTAAGGGTAATGACTCAAGACTAGCAGCCCACAACAATCATACAATATCAATATGAAAGCACTCATCAAGGAGGAAACATCAACTCCACATAACAAGCCATTACCACACAACTTCATTCAAATTTATGGAAGTAGGAATCACACCTACAACTCAACATGCCTAAACCCTTTTTTTTCATTTCTCATTTATTTGGAGGAACTTCCTTCTCCATAGCACCTCATGCTCATAACAACATCAAAGAACACAATATGCAATTATCTTATTAAAACACAATCATGCTACATCAAGAATACACTTAAGCATGCTCAACTAATCAACTCTAACAACTTTTAGCAACTCACCAATCTATGCATATAAGGAGAATAGTGATCATGAAACTGATTTTCTCATTTAAATCAAGAACTAAATTTAAAGCATGCATCATTATAAGGAGAAATATAGAAACTCATTTTTTTTCACACAAGACTCCAAAAACCATGCATCATGCTTCTACAATTCTATGACTCAAACTCGATTAGGAATAGAAGAAGGAGACAAGAATATCCAAACTCACCTCAACTCATCATTCAACATACCATCCGCCACATAGGAGAAACCCATCTAAACCAACACAAAACTAGAAATTATGACTTACCGGCACCTTCATCCGGATTTGCTTCCCTGTTGGCTTGGAGAGCATAGAAACGATTCCTTGCTTGACCATCAACACTAGGACTACTATAAGGAGCTTGCCTAGCATTCCTTCCTTTAGCCACAATATTAGGACAATCTCTCACCTTGTGATCTTTTTTCCCACAACCATAGCAACCACTAGTGCCGGATAGACACTTCCCAAAATTCTTCTTTCCAAATGTGGAACAAGTAGGCCTAGAAATTTTAGAACCACCACCTCCTTCATGGTTAACCTTAGGAGCACTTGATAAATCTTGATTTGGAGCCCTCTTCTTAAACCTAGGTTGTCCTTGATCCTCATACCTACCCCTTTTCAAATCTTTCCTCACCCTAGTCATCTTGGACTCCTCAATAGATTGAGCATACAGAACAAGCCTAGAGATGTTCATGTCACCATGGAGCATTGTCGTACGGCACTCTTCTTTCACCAAGTCAAATACACCGGTAACAAACCTACTCATCTCCTCTCTAGAGTTAGACACCGAAGATGGAGCATACCTAGACAACATAGAGAACTTCAAAGCATACTCCTCCACACTCATATTACCTTGCCTAAGATTAATTAACTCCTCAATTTTGCACTCCCTCTTCTCTAAGGGAAACTACTTACCCAAGAATGTTTCCTTAAACTCCTCCCATTCTATAGGACCCGCTTCCTCCGGTCTATTTTCCTTCCATTGAGTGTACCAAATTTGGGCCACCTCCTTCAATTGGTATGAAGCCAATTCCGCTTTCTCTCTAGAAGATACTCCCATAGCATCCACAATTTTGTAAATCTCATCCAAGAATCCTTGGGGATTTTATCCAATTCTACAGTCTGAAACGATAGGAGGATTCATCCTCATAAAGTCTCTCAACCTTGAGGCAGCCATACTCTCATTAGCATTCCCCGAGGCCCCACATCTCTATTTGCTTGAGCCATCATAGCTTAAGCTAGAGTTAGAAAATCCGCCCTAATCTATTCATTATTCATGACCGGGGGAACCACCGGAACCTCATTCTCTTGATTGCCTATGGGGACTTGGTCACCTTGAAGAGCTTGGGGAGGAACTCCCCCATCCACATTTTCCTCTTCCGCTCTTCTAGGATTAGCCCTCATATTCATATCCTATAAATACAAGAGACAGATTAGGAAAGATACTTATAGACCAAACCTTAAGGCACGACGTCAAGATTAATGAAATAAGTGAAACTTCTACCGTCCTATAACCTCTCGCTCATAGATGTGTTGCGACTCACACCGATGAAAAAGACTCTACTAGACATGGCTTATGAGACTTTGAATCCTAAGGGACAATTTCCAAAACCTTATGCTCTGATACCAAGTTTGTAACGACCCGAGAGCACGGCCAAGTCATAATATGCTTACTCGACCTCTCGGAGGTCTAATACAAGCCTCTTAGCATTCATTCATCGCATTCGGTAATAAAAACCATAAGGAATTTAAACACTTTTAAAACAAATTCATAATACTCATAAAATCTTTCAAATGTAACGAAGTAGAATTTCTAAGTCTCATGTACCATCTTAGACACGAATAGAACATCTTAGGGGCACGACCCTTTACAACAAAATATAAGTCTTATACAATGTCCAAGTGGAAATACTAGAAAGGTAACATCTATGTCCTCGAATATATGAGGACATACCAAGCTTCTTGAGAAGAGTCAATATTCCAAGCTTCCTCAAAAGATCTCTTCACTTTCCACCACCTACACTTGTAACAATAGAGAAATATGGAATTAGTACAATAAGTACTAAGTATGATGACCATGCAAGAAAACATGCACAACGGACATTTACAAGGAATGTATGCTTTTAAGACCTTCTTTAACAAACCTTTACAGCCACAAGCATAAACTTACATTTCAAGTCACCATTCACAAATAAGACCATAATCACATCATTTACAACTCAATTAACACAAGTGTACAATACTTAAAAAAAGATAGCAAAGGAAGTCCTTCATTACCATTTAAGCCTCTATCTCAAGTCACCCTAAGCCACACTTAAGTGAATGATCAAGTGACCGCCCATACAACATCTTCATATACACCTAAGTGTTCCTAAGAGTTACCATAGACAAGGGTTTTATCATTACATTATAACATACTAAATCAACATTCTTTGTAAAACCATCTAATAGACACACAAGAAAATAGGGGACAGTCACATAATAGCCCTAAGGCTTAGGGAACTCACTTTAGTATCCTCTAAGCCTACTCATGTCATGTGTAGATAGCATCCCATACTACTATCTACACGTTGTAGAACCTATCCAATACTAGAGTGCACATCCCATATGATGGAAATAGGCCTTAACCGACATAGACCATACTAGCAAGGTATGGAATCTGGAGTCTATCCTACTCTGTGGAGGTTGTTCTACTTGCTGAGGGTAGAACTTAAATCAATCCATGTTGGCACATGGTTTAAGAGATGTCCAAGGATGTTCATTGTGCCTAATCTCATGCTCAACTAGGCCACCATCATAACCACATCCACTCGGTGCTTAGCCTTGGTTTCCATAGAGTATTCAATCACATATGTACTAGAGAGGGTTCCTTTTCTAGTTCAACCAACTCATAGTACCTCTTCCCAAGAAAGGCCACATTTCTTAGTCATAGCCAATCTAGGTTTATAAGGATAGCTCATTTGACCTTCTTAGATAAGGATTCTCATGTCGTTCTGCCTCAATCCATCTCTAGGTCTATCATTTCACTCAAGAAGGGAACATCACCCTAAGGCCCATCCTTCAAGGTTATACATTTACTTAGGAAAGCCATACTCATGAAAAGGCACTATGCATAAGTCTTACCAATTCAAGTCTTGGCCTAGAATTCCTCTTTTAGCATTTATAGGAAGAGCTCCATAACTAAGTCATAGCCCAACCAAACATTCATATACTCATATACATAATCAAACTTTCATGACACAAGACAACATACTCAAGTATAGCATATGAACTACAACATCATCTTATAGAGACTCATCATAGTCAATCATCACCACATATCACCATTTCAAGAGAAACATGCTTTCACATTAGCATAATACCACTTTACACAATTTCACATTAATACCATTAGAACATCTTCACATTATAGCTTCACACAAACTTTACATATAGCTTCATAAAGGACTTTACATATAGCCTCATATGTGTATAATAATACAACAATATAATAACACTCATATAATGCCCTCCAAGGCCTCAATTCACAATAATGCAATATTCGCACATTATACAACAACTTCACCAATGCCTTCATGGCTACAATTCACAATAATACCACACAATAATAAGATTTAACACTTTCACCAAAGGTAGATTCAATCTACCAACAACAATCAACTCAATAACGAGAGTTCAAGCCTTCTTACCATAATTCAAAGCCATAGCAAATATCATCAACACTTTACCCATAAGGCTTACCACCCTTAATTCATCCATTATGAACAATTAATCATAAATAAACATTAAACAACACAAGAGATATCAATACAATTCACTTTACACATAATTCCATCAACTTTGAATTTATAGAAATAGACCAACTTCATAGCAAATTTTAGGGTTTTGTAGAATACAAGGGTTCATGGAGTATTTCATTCAAAAACCACAACAAACATCAACTAATCCATACCCAAACGTTTCAAATCATTTTCATGCAAGAACCCTTGATAGAATTCAAAAACAAGTTTTTAGTCACTTTTTGAAAACATTGTAAAATCCTTTGAAATTGACTCTAGGATGAAGATGAGTCCTAGATGAAGAGCCACCATACCTCAATTAACGAAATCTCAACAAAATTTGGTGTAAAGGAACCCTTAATTGATGAAATCTCAACGAAATTTGGTGGAAGGGAACCCTCCATTGATGAAATCTCAATGAAATTTAGTGGAAGGGAACCCTCAATTGAAACCCTAGCTCTCCACCTTCTTCTACCTTGAACTTGAGAGAACTTTAGAAAGAGAAAGAACTTTGGTGTTTTGATTTTGGAAGAATGAATTCAAAAACACCTCTTAAATGTTTTAATACCTTTAAAATACTTAAAAACACTTAAATTAATAATAACCCAAAGTACCCCTCACTTAGTTGGACCTTTTTAAACAAGTCCAATTTGAGTTTTATTTTTGCAGATTTCATCGGGAAACAAGTTCGCGACGCAAAGGTGTTCCCATAAGTTTTCTGGAAATTAAATTTGAGACAGTAGAATCTGCGGTGTCTCCGCGACGCGGAGCCACTTTTTGGCCATTGGTGGAGTAGGTCCATGACGCGGAGCCACTCCCTCCAAGAACAATTTCAAGCTGCCTTGGTAGCTTGCTTGGCCAAGGGTTGGGGTCCTCCTCGGGGACCCTTAGGGTGGTCTCGGGGAGTCGTACTCGAACGTTTTGACCTAAAAAATTTTTATTAAGACACTAGGGTCACCTCCACTGATTTTAGACTCCAAAAAACCCATAAATACCTGAACAACATACTAGAACACACCAACACGTAAAAGACTAGTTTCCGAACGTCTTGGTCATCCCTGGACGTTTGACTTCCAAACTCTTTTAAACTGACTAAAAAGGTTATTCTTCATTATTTTAACAAGTTATTAATGCATAGGACCCATGTGAGGCTCTACTTTATCCAACTTCGTTTTGAGGGGTGTTACAAGAAGGAACAATGGTAGGATGGCAATAATAGGACAAAAAGAGGTTGAAATCCTAATGTAATGTCAAGGAGGGTAGAAAGTCACTAAGAAGCACCAAAATGTACCACACCTGACCTTGAAACTAAGTTACAAGCCAAGAAAGTCCTATAGTGATCCTAGAGTCTAGTTTGGAAAGTCCAAGCAGCGAAAATAAAGGCAAGCCTATGGTACTGAGCACTAACTATACTTGAAGTTATTTCTGAGTGTGAGTATTTAATGAATCCTTGTATTTAAATTCATAAGTTATTGTGTGAAAGAAAAGGGATTTTTCTTGAAGTAAGGGCATTAGTTACGTTGTCGAAAAGCTGGTACCTTGGTCATAGTGAAACAGTGTGTGTTGTGTGTTGGTTGGTCGATCGTTGTCATGGTTTGATCCACATGAATTACCTTGTCGAGTCTAAGAGAACAAATTTTGAACCTGAAAATAAAGTGGGGTAGAGAGCCATGTGATTGCTTGTGCTTGAAATGCTTGCTTCTATACAAGCGTCGTTTTGAGTCTTAGTGTGTCGCTTGAGGACAAACAACGAATTTAAGTTGAGGGTGTTGATATACCATGAGTTTACTGTATTTCAAATACATTTCACTTACAATTTGTGTGTGTCTAGGGCCTTTTTGTATTGGTTTTTATGTGTTTTTATCATATTTTGCAGGAAAGATGTTTAGGCGCGAAAGTAAAGGGACATCTAAAAGAACTACAGAAAAGGGCATCTACGGAGGTGATGGCCGTAGATCAGCAGGCAAGGCATGGAAGGCAAATAAGGGAAATCTGACCAAGTGTGAAACCACGGTGGCCATTGATAGTCCGTAGATTGATTTACGGACCGCACAGTTAATCCATAGATTGATTTACGGACCGTATTATCGATCCGTAGATTGATACTGCGAGAGTTCCAGTATCTAATTTTTGAAGATTCTAAGTATGGAGCTACGAAAGGGGATTGACGAACCGTAGATCACTCTACGGTCCGTACTGCAGCTCCATCGTTTGCTTCAGAGAAGTTGATTTTTTTTCAAGTTGAAATATTTTTTAAGTCTTGGCTGACGGAAGGGACTCACGGATCGTAGATCCATTGACGATCCATGAGTTAGTCTCGTGGAATGAAGACGCGTACCTGAACAAACTTTCCTTAATTTGTTTCCCTTTTTATTTAGGATTTGTTTTTTATAAATAGGGCTTGTAAACCTCATTTTTGGGATTGGATTTTATTACTTTTATTCTAATTCTTGACTGGGGTGATTAAGTTGCAACTTTAGCAATTATTAATTTCCTAAGTTCATTTTGAAGATTTGTGTGTTGCAATTCAAGTTACATTTCTGGGTTTATTATTCTTCTAACGTAAGTTCATAATTCTTTCATCTAAAATAATGAATTGTGTTCATATGATTATGGGTAACTAAACCCCAAAATAAGGGTTGTGGGAACCATGAGCGATTAACAAGGTATGAATAATAACTAAGCAATTCTTGAACAGTGTCTTGCATGCATTGACAATTCTTTTGTTTAGAAGTCTTTTTAACGAGTGCACACATTAGAACCCGCCTTGTTGCTACTTGCCGGACCAAGGAGGTAATCAACAAGAAAAGAATTATCAACATAGATTTAGTGTGATACTATCTAATAGGCTAGTGTCAATTGGTGCAAAGTAATAACTAAGCCAAACATCGATTATGATGTCTAATATGAGGTAAAGGTAAGGGTTAGTAAATTATACACGCGTAGCTGGACCAAGGTGCGAAGTGAAATTCTCTAGATGTCAGACCATGGATTTAGAGATACCTAACTTATCACTTTGCATGTAATACACTAGGAAATGATTGTTATTACTAAGATTAATGAGTTATGAGCTTGTGGTGAACACGTATACCCTAGTTAATTTTCTCATCTTGATAACAACAAAAATTGACTTTTGTTTACTGATTACTGACTGAATTCTTACAATTTGTTTCACAAATCCTCCCTTTTTATTACTTGTTTCTGGAAGTACTTTGACTAAACGAATATAAGTGTAAGTTAAAGTTAAGTCTAAACCAGTTTCCTCGTGGGGTCGACCCCAACCTATAATTTGGGTTCTTTACTTGATAACAATCGCTTATGCTTCTTTAGGGTGGTGTAATTTGAGGGTATCAAGAACTATACTTTCAATTAACACCATTGATACATCATGATCATGTTTATGCATGGAGTGTGTGTGTAATTGTCCTTGCAATGACACAACAACAACATTATCATTATAGAGACCTCCCTCTCAAAGTGTTCACAAGTATGTACATAATATAACAATCATGCATAACTCACATATATTGCATTCAAGGATCATAGACCATGTAAATTAACACATCTAACATTTATCATAATAGACATGTATAAAGTCATAACTCAAATAGATAATTCATTTGCATGTATAAGCTCAAATACTCACGTTGTAGGTTATGTAGGTAAAGTCCTTCCACAAAAGTACCATATATAATTCAACATGCTCAATAAGTAAACACCTCCACCTTTCAAGTGGATCAATAGCTCATATACAATAATTATACACCTCCACCTTTCAAGTTGATCAATAGTTCATATACAATAATTAAACACCTCCACCTTTCAAGTTGATCAATAGTTCATATATAATATTCATTAAAACATACAACCTTAGCAATTGCCTTTCATGGCTAAGAATAGAGATCAACCCTAACTTCTAGAATTACCATACTATATAGAGAGATATCATGATTCAACAACATAATAAACATAAACATAATCAATTGGTAAGCATCAATGATCAATCAAGTCACACCTTAGTTCACAATTTAGGAAGAAAGGGAAATCATAGGTCCAAGGGAGGTTTCAATCAAAATCCATTTATACTCCATTAATCCAATCATAAATCATCATAATTAATAAAAATAAAGCTTGATTAAACATTTGATTTTGTTTTTGAAGAAGACCCATGACTAGATTTGAAAACCCTAGATTTGGGGAATTTGAAAAAATAGTTGAAGGGGCTTCTTGGTGGTGGCTAACCAAGAATGAAGAACTCTGATACCTCAGCTAAGAATCTCCAATAGCTTTGGGGAAGAACCTTTCGAATCCACTTCAATGGCTTCCTTCTTCTTCTTCTTCTCTAATGGAGGATTTCTAGTGAGAGAAATATTTTAGTAGTGGAGGGTCTTCTTTTATTTCTTTGAAAAGTGACTTAATGAAATGGATTTCAAGTCTAAAAAGGCTATATACTGGTAGGGAAAGGAATAAAATAATAGGGACTCAGCTTTGGAAAATAACCAAGGCCCCACAAAGTTTTTAACTTAAAATTTGCTAGCCACCACGACTTTGATCTCCCTTTGCCCCCTTGGCTCGCCGAGGGCACTAGGCGACTCACCTAATGGCCCTTGGCTCACCCATTTTTTCCCAGCCTGACAGTGCTTTACTAATTTGGGCATAACCTTTTACCCCCGAGATCGGAATTGGGCAAGCTCGGTGGAGTTGGAAAGAGAACTCAAAGACCTTTAATTGGATAGGTAATGGCCCACCTTATTCATTTTGAGCTAAGAGATATCATCATTCGAAGTTGACCCTACAAGTTGTCACTTAAAAATCTTCCCCTTGCCCTTCAAAGCTCGCCGTTTGGAACCTTGGGTTAGCCAAGTGTACTAGGTGACTCGCCAAGTGCACCCTTGGCTCGCCCTTTGCTCCAGTGAGCTCACTAAAAGGGCTGGTCATTGGGCGATGGAGAGCGCCAAAGGGCAACACACCAACCATGTTGGCGAGCAACCCTTTAGCTCGTCCTTTGGTCCAGCGTCTTGGACAAATGGGCAGTGAACTAGGGATGGAATGGGAGCAATGGGTGATACGCCAACCAGCTTGGAAAGTTTCAACTTAGCTCGCCCATTGTTCCAGAACTAAGGCTAAGAGGGCAGTCCCTTAGGTGATCAAAAAGGCACAAGGGCGACTCGCCCAACCCTTTGGGCGATCAAGCAGCCCATCGCCAAAGGGCTCCATCATGTAACAAGGTTTCCTTCACCCTATCTTGATAGTCTAGGACCTTGCTTGCACCCTAGGCTTCTACCTTGCTCTATCTAGGTTCTAAAACAGCATATACATCAACCTAAAGTCACACTAACCCAAACTTTAAGGCTCTAGTTCAACCTATCATTTTCCATGTCGTTACAGGCTATTCTCACATATTGAATCAATGAGCTATCTTATGAATTATGTTCTATTGAAATGTCAAGACCTTCTTCTATAAAATATGAACTTATGTCAAGACTTAATATGAACTCTGTGGGAATTAATTCTTAGGACTGAGTGAATATTGTGTATGAGATGGAAGCTTCTACCCTTGTTAAGTCCCGCTTCCAAGGAAACCTTTTACACTAGTTGATTTTGACTTTCCCAATAGGTTCCTTATACCTTCGTTGAGTTCGGGTTCCCAAAGTATGTCTCATCAGATGGAAACCTTCTACCATAGTTTAGTCCGGGTTTCTAATAGCAATCTCCTTATCCAATAAACTATGTGCCCTCATAGGTTATTAGCTAGTGGATCCACCTAAGCTAAAATTACTGGTGCTACCGTAGGCAAGTAAACCAACTCTTTTCGGTGTGGGAATCACCGGATTCCATGTTAAGCTCACATGGTCTATGTAGGTTATGGCTTATTTCCCACAACAACATTCTGAACAAGAATATGAATTATGAACTATGGTTCCTCAAGAAGCTTTACTTAGCATGGGTGGAATTATGGGATCTTATTCATGCATTGCACAAGTATTCTTTAAGGTTACTTATGGTACGTCTCCATTATGTTATAATGATCTCTATGTTGAATATGCTTATGACTTATGTTTTTACACTAATCTTCATGATGATTCTTAAATTTGGTAAAGTGCATGTTTTCAACTGAAATGTCCCTTTTAGCATGTTTTCAAGGTTTTTATGCATGGCTATCATACTTAGTGCATTTTTGTACTAACCCATATTTTCCTATACTTATCCCAAGTGTAGGGTCCGGTTCTTAAGGCGGTCATCATCGGAGTTAAATATTGGATTCGACTATTCTCCTAGCTTATGGTGAGTCCGCATGATTCAAGGACGGATATG
Source organism: Solanum commersonii (assembly GCA_029007595.1). Taxonomy (NCBI): domain Eukaryota; kingdom Viridiplantae; phylum Streptophyta; class Magnoliopsida; order Solanales; family Solanaceae; genus Solanum; species Solanum commersonii. The sequence goes on along the minus strand of JAJTWQ010000233.1, from coordinate 231,635 downwards.
TCACTTCCAGTTTCATTTCTAGTATTTCCTTTTTGGACTATGTTGTATGGTTTGTGTCCCTTTTCATTTGAACTATTGTAATAGATGGCTATTTTTAGACTTAGAGTCTAGACTTCCGCTTTTGTCTTTTATGAAAATTTTGGACTTGAAATGCATTTTTACTCTTTATTGGTGTATGATTATGTTATGATATGTTAAGTGGCATACATGGTGCCTTTCCGGGTTTTATTTTCCATGTTACATCTAGGGGGTATCCCTGGGTCATGACATAAACATAGGCAAAATAACATAGTATAGGAACTAATTAATTAGGAAAAGACCCAAGTACCCTTAAAAATAATTGCCAACAGTCACTAACCGAAGGACTCAGTCGATGGACTGTGGTCTAACCTATGGTCTGTCCTGGTGAATCGTTATTTGTCGTCAGAGACTACTGATTTAGGGTCTCGAACCAGTACCATGGTCTGACCAACGGTCCGTTGTTCAGCCCGTGTTCTTGACCCTCAGACCTCACTTAGGAAATCCAAAAATGGACCACACCTACGGTCCGTGGTCCATTCCATGGGCCGTGGGTGGCCAGCGTAGTCTTGCATTTGCAGCATCTGGAAAGTTACTATTTGATCATTTTGAATACAGGGTGTTACAATATCTCCCCCTTGGGATCATTCGTCCTCGAATGAGATTTGAAATGGTTCTAAAAGAGTAGGAAAGGAACTAACAACCCAACCTACGATGCAATGCATGCAACCGAGGAGGAACTATCGACTCCAAGCTAGGACGTTCTCAAAACATGATAAGAGGGGTGACAATAAGTCTAACAACCCATCATGCATGCAATGCACAAATCATGGAGGAAACATCAACTCCAACTAAACATTCTCAATGCATCAAAAGGAAGTAGGAACTACATCTATCAACCTAATTTGCATGAATTCTCAAAATTTCTCATGTTCAAGGAGGAACTACCTTCTCCAAGCTTAAAAGCATGCTCAACAAAATCTCATGGAGCTCATATGAAAATTTACTCTCGAAAAGCATAGCTAAAATATGTTCATCAATTCATCTCATGAAGTCTATAGGAACTCATACTCAATCCACAACAACATGAGGAAAATCAATCATGTAAACTCATTTTCTTTCAAAACACAAGTTTTCATGAACATACATAACATAAGGAAATCATGAAAACAGATAAAAAGACATTACTCCCAAAACAAGGTTAACTCAAAAGGATTTCATTACCTCAAGCTAAAATAGGAGTAGAAGGAAAAAGATGAGGATATCGGGACATCATATCAGCCTCGGCCTCCCAAGTAGCACCCTCAACCAACTGATTCCTCCATAATACTTTCATGAAGCTATTTCCTTGTTTCTCAATTTCTTGACTTGCCGGTCTAGAATCTCAACCGAAACTTTCTCGTAAAAGAGACTTTCATCAACTCCCAAACCCTTTAGGGAAACTATGGATGTCAGATTACCAGCACACTTCTTCAACATTGAGACATGGAAAACTAGATGTACCCATTCCAATTCATTTGGCAAATCTAACTCATAGTCAACCTTGCCAACACGCCTCAAAATCTTATATGGGCCAGCATATTGGGGACTAAGCTTTCCCTTCTTACTAAACCTTATTACACCCTTCATGGGTGAGATTTTCAAGTAAACCCAATCGTTCACATCAAACTCAAGATACCTTCTTCTCACATCGGCATAAGATTGTTCTCGACATTGAGATGTTCTCAACCTCTCTCTTATGAGTTGGACTTTCTCAATAACCTCATGAACTAGCTCGGGTCCTATCAAGGAAACTCCACCCACCTTAAACCAGCCTATGGGAGATCTACATCTCCTATAATATAAGGCCTCAAATGGAGCCATATCAATACTAAAGTGATAACTATTATTATAGGCAAACTCCATCAATGGAAAATGGTCATCCCAATTACCCTTAAAATCAATCCACAAGCCCTAAACATATCGTCCAAAGTTTGGATAGTACGCTCCACTTGCCAATCGGTTTGGGGATGAAAGGCTTTAGTGCCCAGACCCTTTTGGAATGACTTCCAAAACTGAGAAGTGAATTGGGTACCATGATCGGAAAAAATGGAAAAAGGGACTCCATGCAACGTTACCATCTATCTTAAGTACATCTTGGCATAGTCTTCCGCCGAATAAAAACCTTGACGGGAAGGAAATAAGCCAATTTCTCCATCCGATGTACTATCACCCAAATAGAGTCATGTTGTAGCCCGGTGCGAGGCAAACAAATAATAAAGTCCATATTCAAGTTTTTCCACTTCCATGTAGGGATGCTAATATATGGGGACAAACCTCTAGTTTCTGATGGTCAACCTTTACTTGTTGGCAATTTGGACACTTAGCCACAAATCCCGCAATATCATTCTTCATCCCATTCCACCAATAGACCTCATGTAAGTCACGGTACATCTTGGTGGCTCCCAGTTGAATGGAATACTGCGAACTTTAAGCTTCTGTCAACATTTTTTCCCTCAAGTCATCCGTATTTGCAACACATAAACGGCCTTAGTATCTAAGTACCTTATGTTCCCCTTCGGAGAAAGCCTCAACGGATTTCCTAAGTACCACCTCTTTTAATTCTACCAAAAATGGATCAAGACCTAGCTTGGCTTTAACATCCGCCACAAAAGACGATCTAGAACCATTGTGAACAATAACACCATTAGTAGTTTAACACCTAATCGAGCCAATATATGAACATCTTGAACCAAAACTTTCTTTTATTATTCAACATGAGCAACACTACCCATAGATAACCGACTAAGAGAATCTGCTACCACATTAGCTTCACCGGGTTCATAAGAACACTCTTGCCGTAATCCTTCAAAAACTCAAGACACTTTCTTTGGCGAAGATTTAGATCTTTCTGATTAACCACATATTGCAAACTCTCATGGTCAGCAAATACATCAGCATGAACTCTGTACAAATACTGTTCACAAATCTATAGGCCAAAAACTACCGCCGCTAGCTCAAGGTCGTTAGTCAGATAATTTTTTTCATTTATTTTAAGTTGCGTTGAGGCATAGACAATAACTTTCCCACTATGCATTAGCACACACCCTATCCCAATTCTCAATGCATCATAATATACCACAAAACCTGTAACACCCCATAGTTTAGTAGGTCAACTAGAGCTTTACATTACGGTTAGAGTCGTAGATTTGAATTCCCATACTCAGAATGAAGGGTTAGAGGTGAAAACATCAATGTACGACTCCCCAGGACAAACCAAGGGTCCTTAGAAATGACCCTAGAAAAAAAAATCCTAGAATATGCCCGAAGGCAGTGCACTATCCACGCCCTGTGGAGGGATCCACACCCCGTGGATGGCCTCATGGGTCTTGGCCCCAAAAGATAAGCAACAGACCACCATCCATGGAAGACCAACATGCCCTGTGGTTCAACCCACAGCCCGTGGGCATGGTCTCGTGGGTGAGGCAGTCTTGGTCTTAAGTCGGTTTATGTTTTGGCTAATGGAACTTTCTAGAATTAATTAGTTAATAAGTGATGTCATTTTACCCTAGATTAGACCTACTATATAAAGACTTTATACTCTTAAATAAGTGATTCCAAATCATTATTTCAACTTAACAAAAGAAACCCAATTCCCTCTAAGAAATTCTGTCTCTAGAAAGTGAAGAAGAAGGAGAAGAACAAGGGTCAAGCTAGGACAAATTTCTCCAATCTTCCAAGATTTGTAAGGGATTTGTATCCATGGTATCTTATATTATTAATCAATGTATTCTTCAATCCATGGTCCCCTAGAAATCCCCCAATTGTGATGATGAAATCCCAAATTCAAGTTAGGGTTCCTTCCAATATTGTGGGTTAAGTTGAGTATGAATCCAATTGAGTGGATATTGATTGTTTATGATTGAATTAGTAGTAAATGATGTTATTATGATGAATTTAAATGTTTTATATACCTAAACCTAGTCTAAATGATGAAATTGAAGTAGTGTGGGTTTGTGCCTTAAAGAGGGAAATTGAAAACATAGAGATGATTTTCTAGAATTGATGATATGTATAGTACTTGTTTAAGAATGAAAAAATATTGACAAGAATTGAATTAAATTAAACTATATATGATGGATCATGACTAGTAGTGAATGTGATTGAGCCTTTATGATGAATTATGACTAGAATTGCTTAAGACTGAAGCTTGTGACTAGAATGCCTTGTGATCTAGATATGTATGATGATTGTAAGAGGTAAAGCTTTGAGAGTAAGACTTGTAGATATGAATGTTGATTACTAGAGATTTGAGAGTAAAACTAATATAATGAATTATGTATGTTAGGGCTTTAAAGTGTGAAGCTTATTTGATAATGGTGGACGACTAGATAGAGTTATTGTCGAAGAACTTTACCCACTTGACCTAGATTATGAAAGTATGAGATCAAGAATGTTCTTATAGAACCTATGTAAATGTTCTATAAACACTTTGAGAGTGAAGTGTCTATGATTATGACATGTAGATGTGTTGATTGAAAGGCTATTCTCATTAACAAATAATGAACATGATGTGAAAGGTTTTCTCGTATAGAATGATTCTAGGTTGAAAGGTTTGCTCACCTAAAATGAATCAAACATGTTAGACTAGAATAGCTTGAAGTTATGATATAAGATCCCTTCATGAATAACTTGACTTGTTAAGAGAAGACCATGCTTGGTAGCTTGAGTTAAGAGTTCTCATGGTAGCCTAGGATTGAGAAATCATACCCTCCCTAAGGTTAGCTTCAACTATCATCATAGAATGCTTGCATGGTAGCATAACTTGGTTAGGCCAAGACCATTTCATGGTAGCCTTGGATGGAGAGAGCATACCCTTCCTAAGGTTAGCTTGCTTTAGTTTCATAGAATACTTGCATTATATCATGACTTGGTTAGGCCAAACCATTTCATGGTAGCTAGGATGGAGCAATTGTACCATTCCTTGTATAGCTTGGACTAGCATGATAGTATGGTTGTATTCCTTTAGTAGCATGGTCTAACATATTATGGTAACTATTCCTTTCTACCTTGGTCTAGCCTAATAGGGTACTATTCCTTGGTAGTCTAGAAATGATAAATAATAATCATTTAAATATGATAGCCTAAAGTGGTACTCAGTATGGGTAGGATTATGGGGTCTTATCCATGCATGGCACAAGTATGACTTGAAGCTACTTGTGAAGTGTTCTCTAATATAATGTATGTTTAGCTTGGATTGTTTCTATAGTTTCCTTCCATGATATGTTTGACTAAAGATGAAGATTCCCTTGTATAAGATAAGTAAGCTAAGGATGAGATCAAAAGATGATAAATAGATATGATGGCCTAAAAATGGTACTTAGCATAGGTGGGATTATAGGGTCTCATCTATGCATTGCACAAGTATGACTTGAAGGTTACTTATGAAGCTTCTCTTAGCTATGAGGAGTCAAGTATGGTCTATGCTTATGAATATGTGGTGTCTCCTATGTTATTGGATTATGCCTTATGTTGACTTACTCTCATATTATGTCTATGTTAGAGATTATGCTTATGACCGTGTTATTGTCTCCTATGCTTATGCATTATGTTGGTTAACACTTTTGTTATGCACTTATGATGTTATGCTAGCTAAGTTATTTAGTATATTTTGTACTAACGCATACTCTTGCCTACATTCTTATCATATGTAGGGTTCGGCAACATTGAGTTCCACTTTTGTGGATAGGTTTCTAGTAGAGCAAAGGAGTTGAAGACTTGGTGAGTCCTCATAGCTTCGAGGATGTTACCACCTTTCTTTTATGTTTTAGACTTTTGTATGGGCTGCGTCCCAAGAGTAATTCAAGTTGTATTAGATGGTTTGAGACAAAGTGTTATAGACTTCCACTTTCTTTTGTAAAAGACTTCGATCGTATGGAAAAAGTTTTAAATTTTTTGCATCATTCCTATTTCATTTAGGTTATGATATGCTAAGTGGCTTGTGTTAGGATTTTCAGGGTCTAGTACGTGATGTTACATCTACCCCTGGGTCTTGACGAACTTGGTAATCAGAGTACAAGGTTTAGAATGATTCTAGGATTGTCTCAAAACCATGTCTAGTAGAGTCTTGTTTATAAGTGTGAAGCGCACCACATTTATGAATAGGAAGCTATTAGATGAGTAGGAAACTTCACTTCTTAATTCTCTAAGATGTGCCATATAGTTTAACTCTATTAGGTCTTTCTCCTGATCTATTCTGTATGGTTTTCAGGATATGGCTAATACAAGGGAAAATGCTAGGTAGGAAGAGGAAGGAAATGTGGAGCAAGAGGTTCCTCTCCAAGCTCCAATTGATCCTTCGGCTATGTCGAATGCGGAGATTAGGTCAGCTTTTCAAATATTGGTTCAAGCCATGATGGCGCAATTCAATAGAGAGGTGATAGCTCCAGTGAATCCAATAGTGGGAATGGCTACTTCAAGAGTGAGGGATTTTATAGGGATGAACCCTCCGGAGTTTTATGGCTGCAAAGTGGAAGAGGACCCTAAGGAGTTTATAGATGAGGTTTATAAAGAACTTGATTTTATGGAGATGACTTCGGTAGAGAAAGAAAAGCTAGCCACTTAGCAATTGAAAGGTGGCACTCAAGTATTGTATGAGCAATGGAAAGATGCTAGGCCGATAGGAGCGGGCCTAATAAAGTGGGAAGTGTTCAAACTAGCATTTCGTGATAGGTTCTCTCCCTGAGAGTTGAGGGAGGCTAAGGTGGAAGAGTTCATTAACCTTAATCAAGGTAGCATGAGTTTTAAGGAGTATACCTTGAAATTTACCCAACTATCCAAGTATGCTCCATCTATGGTGTCGGATTTGAGAGATATGATGAGTAGGTTTTTGACGAGCGTGTCCGACATGGTAGCAAAAGAATGTCGTACGGAAATGCTTCTTCATGATATGGATATCTCAAGTCTTATGGTGTATTCCCAACAAATGGAGGAGTCAAAACTTAAAGAAGAGAAATCTAGGGAGAAAAAGAGGTCTAGGATGGATAATGATAAGTCCTTTCATGATGGGTCCGATGGACATGGTCGCTCTAAGAGTCAACAAAGGTTTTTCGGACAAGGTTCTTCTAATGCTCCTAGGTATAAGGATGAGAGGGTGTCAAACCCTAAGCCACCTAGAATTAGTAATGAGTCCTTATGGCCTACTTGTGCTAGATGTGGAAAGAGACATGAGGGTAGGTGTTTGGCCAGTAGAGAAAGTTGCTTTAGTTGTGGTCAGAGTGGCCACAAGATGAGAGATTACCCAAAGGTAAAGGCTATGAAAAAAGAGGGTAAACAAGTTTCTACTAGTGGTTCGGATGGGGATGCCCAAAATAAGAATAGGTTCTATGTCCTACAAGCTAGAGGTGAACAAGAGTGACCTTCGAATGTAGCTACCGGTATGTGTTTTATGCTTTATTAGATTATGGTATTGTTTGGTCTTTTGTGACTTAATATGGTAGACTTTGAAGTTATCTTTAGTATGAATACTGCTTTGAAAGTCCGTTTAGGCCTACTCCCAAGGAGGAGATGGTGTGATTAAATAGCAAGGTCATTGTGTGTTTATGTGTTGCCATGATGTCTTTATATGCATGTTCATGAGAAAGCTTAAATCTTGTTAGAAATGACTTTTGTGCATTGTTTTTCCTCATGATGTAGTGCATTGAGTAGAGTTGCCTATGGAACTTCATGAAATAAATAAATGAGCATGTCTTAGCTTGGAGTTGAGAGTTCCTCCTTGTATGTATACTTTGAATATAGACAGCATATAGGCTCCATGAGTATATGTTGAGCATGATTTAGATTAGAGATGGTAGTTCCTCCTTGGACTTGATTAGTTATGAGATTTCATGCATAATAGGTTGTTAGATGTAGTTCCTACTTCTTTGTGTTGTATTGATTATATTTAGCTTCGAGTTGAAGTTTTCCTCCTTGGTGGTGTGCATTTAGATGTGTTGCGTGCATGATGGGTTGCTAGTCTAGAGTTGTGACCTTAAGAATACCTAGAGTGTCATTCGAGGATGAATGTTCCCAAGGGGGAGATATTGTAACACCCCGTAGTTTAGTAGGTCAACTAGAGCTTGACGTGAGGGTTAGAGTCATAGATTTGACTTCCCGTACTTAGAATGAAAGGTTAGGGGTGAAAATGTCAAGGTACGACTCCCTAAGGACCAACCAAGGGTCCTTGAAAAGGACCCTAGCAAAAACCCCTCTAGAATCTTCCCCAAAGCAGTGCACCCACGAGGGGACCCACGCCCTGTAGGGGGATCCACACTACATGGATGGACTCGTGAGGCAGGGACCAAATAGATGAGCCACAAACTACCACCCACGAAAGACCAGCATGCCTCGTGGGTCCACCCACGGCCTGTGGGTGTGTTCTCGTGGATGAGGCAGTCTTGGTCTTAAGTCGATTTAAGTTCTGGCTGATGGAACTTTCTAGAATTAATTAGTAATTAGTGATTTCATTTTACCCTAGATTAATTACTATATAAAGACTTTAGACCCTTAATTAAGTGATTCCAAATCATTATTTCACCTCACTAGAAGAAACCCAATTCCCTCCAACACAATTCTCTCACTAGAAAGTGAAGAAGAAGAAAAAGGGTCAAGCTAGGTCAAATTCCTCCAAGCTTCCAAGCTTTGTGAGAGATTTGTATCCAAGGTATTTTAGCTTATTAATCCATGGATTCTTCCATCCATGTAGCCCCGTAGAAATCCCCCAATTGTGAAGATGAAATCCCCAATTCAAGTTAGGGTTCCTTCAATGTTATGGGTTAAGTTGAGTATGAATCCAAATGAGTGTATATTGATTGTTTATGATTGAATTAGTAGTTAATCATGTTATTATGATCAATTTACATGTTTTCAATGCCTAACTCTAATTGATGAAATTGAAGTAATGTTGTTTTGTGCCTTAAAGAGGGAAATTGAAGACTTCGAGATGATCTTCTAGAATTCATGATATGTATAGTACTTGTTTAAGAATGAAAATATATAGACAAGAATTGAATTAGATTAAAGTATTTATGATGGATCATGACTAGTAGTGAATGAGATTGAGCCTTTATGATGAATTATGACTAGAATTGCTTAAGAATGAAGCTTTTGACTAGAATGTCTTGTGATCTAGATATATATGATGATTGTAAGAGGTAAAGCTTTGAGAGTAAGGCTTGTAGACATGCATGTTGATCACTAGGGCTATGAGAGTAATACTAATATCATGAATTATGTATGTTAGGGCTTTAAAGTGTGATGCTTATGTGTTAATGGTAGACGACTAGATAGAGTTATTGTGGAACTACTTTACCCACATGACCTTGATTATGAAAGAATGAGATTATGCATGTTCTTATAGAACCTATGTAAATGCTCTATGAACACTTTGAGAGTGAAGTGTCTATGATTATGACATGTAGATGTGTTGATTGAAAGGCTATTCTCATGAACAAATAATGAACATGATGTGAAAGGTTTTCTCACATAGAATGATTCTAGGTTGAAAGGTTTGCTCACGTAAAATGAATCAAACATGTTAAACTAGAATAGCTTGATGTTGTGATATAAGATCCCTTTATGAATAACTTGACTTGGTAAGACAAGACCATGCTTGGTAGCTTGAGTTAGAAGTTCTCATGGTAGACTAGCATTAAGGAATCATACCCTCCCTAAGGTTAGCTTGCACTAGCATCATAGAATGCTTGCATGGTAGAATAACTTGGTTAGGCCTAGACCATTTCATGATAGCCTTGGATTGAGAGATGATACCCTCCCTAAGGTTAGCTTGCACTAGTTTCATAGAATACTTGCATGATAGCATGACTTGGTTTGGCCAAACCATTTCATGGTAGCTAGGATGGAGCAATTGTATCCTTCCTTAAATAGCTTGGACTATTATGATAGTATGGTTGTATTCTTTTAGTAGCATGTTCTAGCCTATTATGGTAACTATTCCTTGGTAGCTTGGTCTAGCCTAATAGGGTGCTATTCCTTGGTAGTCTAGAAATGATAAATAGTAATCATTTAAGTATGATAGCCTAAAGTGGTACTTATTATGGGAAGGATTATAAGGTCTTATCCATGCATTGCACAAGTATGACTTGAAGCTACTTATGAAGTGTTCTCTTATATGATGTATGCTTAGCTTGGATTGTTGCTAGTTTCCTTCCATGATATTTTTTACTTATAAAGGTGAAGATTCCATTGTCTATGATAAGTAAGCTAAGGATGAGATCAAAAGATGATAAAGAGGTATGATGGCCTAAAAGTGGTACTTAGCATAGGTGGGATTATGGGGTCTCATCTATGCATTGCACAAGTATGACTTGAAGGTTACTTATGAAATTTATCTTATGTTATGAGGACTTAAGTATGGACTATATTTATGAATATGTCGTATGTTATTAGACTATGCCTTATGTTGACTTATGCTCATATTATGTTTATGTTGGAGACTATGTGTATGACCATGTTATTGTCTCTTATGCTTATGGCTTATGTTGGCTAACACTTTTGTTATACTCTTATGATATTATGCGAGCTAACATATTTAGTACATTTTGTAGTAATGCATACTCTTGCCTACATTCTTATCAAATGTAGGGCTCGACAACATTGAGTTCCATTCTTGTGGATAGGTTTCTAGTATAGCAAAGGATTTGTAGACTTGGTGAGTCCTCATAGCATCGAGGATGTGACCACCATTCCTTTATGTTCTTTTTTTTATGTTTTAGACTTTTGTATGGCCTGCGTCCCACGAGTTATTCAAGGTGTATTAGATGGTTTGAGACAAAGTGTTATTGACTTCCGCTTGCTTTTATAAAAGACTTCGATTGTATGGAAAAAGTTTTAAAATTTATGCATCATTTCTATTTACTTTAGGTTATGATATGCTAAGTGGCTTGTGTTAGGCCTTTTGGGTATGGTACGCCATGTTACATATAGGGTGTACCCGTGGGTCGTGACAAAATTATTCATTCCTTCTGGTAAGGTCAACACCGGAGCAGAAGTATATCGTTCAACTTTTGAAAACTCTTTTCACACCCTTCAGACCATATGAACTTATCTTTCTTTTGAGTCAAAGCTGTCAAAGGAGAGGCAATTAAAGAGAAACCCTCAACAAACCTTCTATAGTAACCAGCCAAACCCAAGAAACTTCTAATATCCGAAGGAGTTAGAGGTCTAGGCCAACTCTTGACCGCATCCGTCTTCTTAGGATCTACCTCAGTACCCTTGCTTGACACAATATGACCAAGGAAAGCTACAGACCTTAACCAAAATTCACATTTCCTAAACTTTGAGAAAAGTTTTTGGTCCTTTAGGATTTTCAAAACAATCCTCAAATGATCAATAGCTCATTCTCACTCCTTGAATAGATCAAAATGTCATCGATGAGCACAATCACAAACATGTCGAGGTATTGTCTAAGCACTCTATTAATCAAGTCCATAAACGCCGCTGGAGCATTAGTCAACCCAAATGACATTACTAAGAACTCATAAAGACCATACAGAGTTCGAAAAGTCATCTTCGGAAATTCATCATCCTTCACCCTCAATTGGTGATAACCTGATCGGGGATCAATCTTAGAGAAATAACTTGCTCCTTGAAGTTTGTCAAATATATCATCTATCCTTGGGAGAGGATACTTGTTCTTGATGGCCACCTTGTTCAACTGTCGATAATCAATACACAAACGAAGTGACCCATCTTTCTTTCTAAAAAAAAAAGATTGGAGCACCCTAGGGAGAGATACTCGGTCAGATGAAACCCTTATCCAACAAATCCTTCAACTGTTCTTTCAACTCTATAAGCTCTGCAAGAGCCATACGCTAAGGAGGAATAGAGATAGGTTGCATATCTGGGATAAGGTCAATACCAAAGTCTTTTTCCCGCCCAGGAGGAATACCGTGTAGATCATCTGGAAACTCTTCCAAAAACTCATTTACAATGGGCACCGACTCGAGAGAAGGGGTTTTAGAATCTACATCCCTCACCCTAACTAGATAGTAAAAGAAACCTTTAGAAATAATTTTTCTAGCTTTAAGATAAGAGACAAACTAACCCTTAGGCATAGAAATTCCCCACTTCCACTCTAGGATAGATTCATTTGGGAACTGAAACTTGACTACACGAGTTCTAGAATCAATAGAAGAATAATATAGTGCAGTCAATCCATACCTAAGATAACATCAAAATCTAACATATCAAGCTTTACCAAGTCAACAAGAGAAACTCTATGGTACAATGAAACACGACACTTTCTATAAACCCTCTTAGTCGCCAAATAATCTGTAACGAACCGTAAAACGAATAGGTGAAGCCTAACTAGTGTGTGTTTGAGTTGTTGTAAGGTTTCATGTTGCAAAATGATATATTGGGCTATGGTTGAGAGATTTAGGGGTTAAACGTCAAGGTATGACTCCCCAAGGACCACCCTAGGGGTCCTTGAGGAGGACCCTAAAGCCTAATCCCCAAGACCCCAAAAAACCAAAAATCTGCCCAAGTTTTGGTGAACCACAGATGGGACCTACGCCACGTAGGTCCATCCATGCCTCGTGGATGGCCTCTGTTGGTCAACGTCCCAAAAGGGGAGTTTTAGTCACAAGCCATGAAAGGACAGCACAGTCCATGACCCCACCCTCGGTCCATGGGTGGGGGTCCGTAGGTTAGGCCTGCAATTCTGTCAAGGGTTCGGCCAAGTGGGGGTTAAATTGGTAAATTCATTTTAAGGTTAATTGAGTTAATGGACGGTTATTATTGGTGTATTAATGTATTTTAAGGGTTCAAAAAGTATTAAAACAACTTTTCTAATTAATTCTTCCAAATCACTCAAATTAGAAACCCACCTATCCAAAAGTTCTCTCTCTAGAAACCTCCATTAGAGGTGAAGGAAGCAAGCTTTGAAGGTCAAGTTTTCAACATTTTCAAGTGATTTTCGTGGAGTTCTTCCATAAAAGGTATGGTGGTCTTCATCCTTGACACAGTTTCTTTTAAGGAGCCAATTTCAAAAGTGATTCCAAGTCTCCAAAGTTCCCCAAAAACCCTAGTTTTCAATCTATGGATGGGTTCAACCCCAAAACGTTTTCAAAAGATTTTATATGATGAATTGTGAATAGAATGTTGAATTATTGGTGAATTAAGATGATTTCTCCAATGAACCCATGTTTCCCCCCAAATTCTTAAGTTGTGAATTGTGGTTGGGAATTGATTGATCATGAAAGTATGTTAAATTATTTATGTTTATATTGAATTAGTTATTGACTCATGTCAATTTCCTTATATATTGTAGTATCTGAGATTTACGGGTTGATGTTGGTTCATAGACTTGGAAGGCAAGTACATGAAGGATCTATGTATGAATATGATGTGAAGTATATATGTGTGATATCAATGAAAGGACTATTATCATGTTTAGAATATAATAGTGTTATGATTGAAAGTATATTCTTAATTAACACTCATAAATAATGATGATAGAATGTGAAGGGTTTATATAATGTGATGTTATAACTTTAATTGGTAGGCTTATGCATCCTCTTCTTGAAAGAATGAAAGTATATTTGATTGTTGAACATTGAATTGGTAGGCTTAGGAATCCTCTTATTGGTTATATGAATTTATTGTTGAATGATGTACCTTGAATTGGCAGTCTTAGGCATACTCTTCTCGGGTATATGAATGTATTATTGATTGATGTATCTTGAGTTGGTAGGCTTAGGCATCCTCTCTTGTGTAATGAATGTGTATTGACTTGATGAATATGAATCGATAGGCCTATGACATTCCTTTCGTAAATGAAGTAATGTAATGAGGACTCTTGAATCGATAGGCATGTGGAATTCCTTTCCTAATGAGTCAATGTACCATGAATCGATAGGCTTATGCCACTCCTTTCATGAGTATAATAATGTAATGAAGTACCATGAATCGATAGGCTTATGGCATTCCTTTCATGAGGACTCTAGAGCTTTCCTAACAATGAACCATGATTCGATAGGCCTATGGCATTCCTTTCATATGTAATGATATGACTTGGGTTGATAGGCCAATGGCATTCTTCTCAAGTACAATGATGTAATGTGAATGCAATACTCTATGAGAATGTAGGCTAAGCATCGAGTGGATATGGTAAGATGGAAACGCTCCCAATGTTAGGCTAAAGTTCCAATGAACATCTTCCTATCCCATATTTATGTGTCCACATAGGTCCTAGCTAGTGGATTCACCTAAGCTAGATGTTACCGGTCTTACCTTAGGAAAGTAGACCACCTCTTTAAGGTGTGAGGCTTCATGACACCGGATTCCATGCCAAGCTCACATGGTCTATGTCAGTTAAACATCTATTCCCATCATGTGAGATGTGCACTTTAGTTACTTGAGAGGTTCTATGAAGTATGGGTTGTAGTATTGGATGTCATCCATGCATTGCACAACTAGGCTTTGAGAGGTCTATAGTGTGTTCTCTAAGTCTTAATGACTAATGTATGAAAGTTCCCTAAATGAAGCTATTGAAGAGTGTTGACTCTTATATGCTTTAATGTAATGATGCATACTATACTTGGATTGTATTATGAGTTACATCCTTATCATGACTTATTGAGTATGAATGTGCCTTGTCTATGTTGGCTAAAAAGGAGTACTTAGTGTGAGTAGTAGTATGGGATGCTACTCATTCATTGCAAAAGTATAACTTAGAGTTGCCCTAGATGACAGTCCTTATGTGATAATATGACTTATGAAATGTTTATGTCTCGTATGTATGAGTATTGTGTAAAAATGGAAAGGTTGAATGGTAATTTCACTTTTGGTGACCTTTATGCAGTACTTTAGTGTGGATGGTGGTATGGGAAGCTATTGAAAAATTTGCACAAAGTATAGCTTGAGGGTTACTTGAGGAGAAGGCTTAATGTGAAGGTAATGGTTTATTTATTGATTATGTCTCTAATGTGATGAAATGACTTATATGTTGGTTATGATTGTATATTATGCCTCTTATACTCATGTTCAGGAAGGTTTTCTCAAATTGGCATAAAGCATGATTTTCAAAGAAATGTCTGTTTTAAGCATGGTTTTTGCATGGCTTCCATACTTAGTACTTTATGTGCTAACCCATATTTCTCCATTTTTACCAAAGTGTAGGGTTTGGAGATGCGATATTCTATACTTGAAGGATAGGTTTCTAAGGAGCTTGGAGATGAAGACTTGGTGAGTCCTCATAGTTTCGAGGACAAAACCCATTATGTTCCCTTTATGTCTTTCATTGTATGTTTAGAGTTTTTGTATGGTTTTTGTACCAAAGTTGTATTCAAAGTATTATATGGTTTGAGACATAGTATAGAAAGTCTTCCGCTTGCTTTTATGAAAAATTATTTCGATTGTAAAAAAAAAAAATTAATTCCGCCTTATTTTCCTATGCTCTTATGTTCAAGAATGATATGAGGCTTGTATGAGACCCCTTCAAGGTCAAGCACGCCATATCACGTCTACGGGGTAGCCTTGGGTCGTGACAAACATGGTATCAGAGCACAAGATTTTTGAATGGTTTTAGGATGTCTCAAACCACATCTAGTAGAGTCTTGTTCATAGTGTGAAGTGTGCCATATTTACGAATAGGAGGCTATTGGGTTTTAGGAAAGTCTCACTTCTTCATTCTTCAAGTCGTGCCATAGAGTTTAACTCTATAATGTCTCTCTCTTATTCCTTATCTGATGGTCTTTAGGGTATGACCACTTGAAAGGAGTATGCTAGAAAGTGTGAGGGAGGAAAGTTGATTGTGATGCCAATTATGGCTATGTGACTTGATAGATTTGAGATGATAGATTGTGGTGTTGACTTTAGTATGAATGGGTTACTTTATTGTTATATGTGTGGTTGGTAGAATTTGACTTAGTCATGATGAGTTTTGAGGTAGGTTTAAAGAGTTGACGAAATGTGGTGTTTTAGAAATGCCTAGATGTGATGAGTCTAAAGGTTTGGTGATGACTTGCTCTGACCTGAGAATGGAAAGAAGTGGAGTTTGAAAGAGCTAGTATAGGCTTACTCCCAAGTGGGGGATAATGTGCTTAGATGGTAAGGTCATTGACTGTCCTTGATGTTCATGAGTTAGGCTTGCTTGATATTTCTCACCATAAGAGATGTAGTGAGTTTGAAGAGTTTAGACCCAGTGTGGTAGACTCATATGAGACCTTGAGTGGTGTTGGTAAGGTTGTTTGTGAGCAAGAGTTGCTTAATGAGGTCCTCCCTAGTTTAAAAGAACCGGTATGTTGATGGTTTCTTATAAGTTGTGAATGTCTTGATTAAGGTTCCTATGTTATGTTCATGATACGCCTTAGTTGGGTTTACTCCTAAGTGGGGATAGTATGTTGAATAGTAAGGTTGTTGAGAGTTTCGATATCCTTATCTCTTTCTTTCTATGCCTATTCAAGCCTAAGACAAAGAGTTCCTTCTAGCTTGTTTCATGATTTTGGAGTCATGTGTGATATTGAGTTTCCATGGTCTCCTCATGATATACATGTTCTTGATGAATTCATGTTTAAATGAGAAAATGAGTTTTTATGATTTATGTTCGTCATGTTAAATTGCATTTAGTATAAGTTGCCTATATGCTTAATGAGGTGAATTGTTGAACATGCCTAAGTGTGCTTTTAAGAGAAATTGCATAATGTGCCTAATGAGGTTATTATGAGCATGATTTGAGTTGGAGAAGATAACTCCTCCAATGAAATGAGAAATGTTGAAGTTTTCATGCATTATTAGTTTGTAGATGTAGTTCCTACTTTCTTGAGTTGCATGGAGTATGTTTGAGATGGAGTTGATGTTTCCTCCTAGTTTTGTGAATTGTAAATGATGTTGCATGCATGATGGGCTGCTAGTCTTGTGTTGTTAACCCCTTGATGAGTTTAAAGTGTCATTCGAGGACGAATGTTCCAAAGTAGGGGATAATGTAATGACCCGTAAAATGAATAGGTGAAACTAGAGCCTAACTAGTGTGTGTTTGAGTTTTTGTAAGGTTTCATATTGCAAAATGATGTCCTGGGCTATACTTGAGGGGTTTAGGGGTTAAACGTCAAGGTACGAATCCCCAAGGACCACCCTAGAGATCCTTGAGGAGGACCCTAAAGCCTAACCCCCATGACCCCAAGAAATAGAAAATCTACCCAAGTTTTGGTGAACCACTGGGATCTACTCCCCGTAGGTCCATCCACACCCCGTGGATGACCACCGTGGGTCAAGGCCCCAAAAGGGAAGTTGCAGTCACGAACCACAAAAGGACAGCACGGTCCGTGACCCCACCCACGGACCATGGGTGGGGGTCCGTAGGTCAAGCCTGTAATTCTGTCAAGGGTTCGGCCAAGTGGGGGTTAAATTGGTAAATTCATTTTAAGGTTAGTTGATTTAATGGACGGTTATTATTGGTGTATTAATTTATTTTAAGGGCTTCAAAAGTATTAAAACACCTTTTCTAATTCATTCTTCCAAATCACTCAAATTAGAAACCCACCTCTCAAAAAGTTCTGTCTCTAGAAACCTCTATTGGAGGTGAAGGAAGCAAGCTTTGAAGGTCAAGTTTTCAACCTTTTCAAGTTATTTTCGTGGATTTCTTCCATAAAAGGTATGGTGGTCTTCATCCTTGACTTAGTTTCTTTCAAGGAGCCAATTTCAAAACTGATTTCAAGTCTCCAAAATTCCCCAAAAACCGTTGTTTTCAATGTATGCATGGGCTCAATCCCAAAACGTTTTCAAAAGATTTTATATGATGAATTGTGAATATAATATTGAATTATTGGTGAATTAAGCTGATTTCTCCTATGAACCTATGTTTTCCCCCAAATTCTTAAGCTGTGAATTGTGGTTGGCAATTGATTGATCATGGGTGTTGAATTGTTTATGTTTATATTGAATTAGTTATTGAATCATGTCAATTTCCTAATCTATTATAGTATCTTAGATTTATGGGTTGATGTGGTTCATAGGCTTGGAAGGTAAGTTCACGAAGGATCTATGTATGAATATGATGTGAAGTGTATATGTGTGATCTCAATGAAAGGACTATGATCATGTTTAGAATGTAATAGTATTGTGATTGAAAGCATATTCTCAATTAACATTCATGAATGATGATGATAGAATGTGAAAGGTTTCTATAATGTGATGTTATAACTTTAATTGGTAGGATTATGCATCCTCTTCTTGAACGAATGAAAGTATAGTTGATTGTTGAACCTTGAATTGGTAGGCTTAGGCATCCTCTTCTTGGGTATATGAATGTATTGTTGAATGATGTATCTTGAGTCGGTAGGCTTAGGCATCCTCTCTTGTGTAATGAATGTGTACTGACTTGATAAATATAAATCGATAGGCCTATAGCATTCCTTTCATAAATGAAGTAATGTAATGACGACTCTTGAATCAATAAGCCAATGGCATTCCTTTCCTAATGAGTCAATGTACCATAAATCGATAGGCTTATGGCACTCCTTTCTTGAGCATGATAATGTAATAAGGAACCATGAATCAATAGGCTTATGGCATTCCTTTCATGAGGACTCTAGAGCTTTCCTAATAATGTACCATGATTCGATAGGCCTATGGCATTCCTTTCATGTGTAATGATGTGACTTGGTTCGATAGGCCAATGGAATTCCTATCAAGTACAATGATGTAATGTGAATGCAATACTCTATAGGAATGTAGGCTAAGCACCGAGTGGATATGGTAAGATGGAAACTCTCCCAATGTTAGGTAACTATGTGCCCACATATGTCCTAGCTAGTGGATCCACCTAAAATAGATGTTACCGATCTTACCTTAGGCAAGTAGACAACCTCTTTACGGTGTGGGGCTTCATGACACCTGATTCCATGTCAAGCTCACGTGGTCTATGTCGGTTAAACGCTTATTCCCATCATGTGAGATGTGCACTTCAGTTATTTGAGATGTTCTATGAAGTGTGGGTGGTAGTATGGGATGCCATCCATGCATTGCACAAGTAGGCTTTGATAGGGCTATAGTGTGTTCTCTAAGTCTTAATGACTAATGTATGAAAGTGCTCTAAATGAAGCTATTGTATAATTATGTCTCTTATATGCTTTAATGTAATGATGCATGCTATACTTGGATTGTATTATGAGTTACTTCCTTATCATGACTTATTGAGTATGAATATGCCTTGTCTATAGTGGCTTCAAAGGAGTACTTAGTGTGACTAGTAGTATGACTTATAGTTGCCTTAGATTATGGTCCTTATGTGAGGATATGACTTATGAAATGCTTATGTCGCTTATGTATGAGTATTGTGTAAAGATGGAAAGGTTGAATTGTAAGTTCACTTTTGATGACCTTAATGTGGTACTTTAGTGTGGATGGTGGTATGGAACGTTATTCATACATTGCACAAAGTATAGTTTGAGGGTTACTTGAGTGGAAAGCTTAATGTGAAGGTAATGGTCTATATATTGATTATGTCTCTAATGTGATGAAATGACTTGTATATTGGTTGTTGTTGTATATTATGCCACTTATACTCATGTTCATGAAGGTTTTCTCAAATTGGCATAAAGCATGATTTTCAAAGAAATGCCCGTTTTAAGCATCGTTTTTGCATGGCTTCCAGAGTTGGTACTTTTTGTACTAACCCATATTTCTCCATTTTTACCAAAGTGTAGGGTTTGGAGATGTGATATTCTATACTTGAAGGATAGGTTTTTAAGGAGCTTGGACATGAAGACTCGGCGAGTCCTCATAGCTTCGAGGACAAAACCCATTATGTTCCTTTTATGTCTTTCATTGTATGTTTAGAGTTTTTGTATGGGCTATGTCCCAAAGTTGTGTTCAAAGTATTAGATTGTTTGAGACATAGTATAGAAAGTCTTTCGCTTGTTGTTATGAAATATGATTTTGATTGCAAAGAAAAAATTTAATTCCACCTTATTTTCCTATGCTCTTATGTTCAAGAATGCTATGAGGCTTGTATGAGACCCCTTTGGAGTCGAGTACGCCGTGTCACGTCTAAGGGGTAGCCTTGGGTCGCGACATAATCACCAACAGGAGTAGAGATACAAAAAGTTTCTAAAAACACATTGGGGAGCACATCAAACCTCATAGACACATATGGCGGCACAAAAGAATTGGTAGCACCTGATCAAGTAAAGCAAAAACATCAAGTTGGAAAACTTTTGACATACCGATAACCACATCTGGAGAACTCTCTTGTTCACCTCGGGTTTGGAGTTCATAGAAGAGGTTTTGCTTAGGAGCATTGGAATCGAACCACTAGGAGTAGCTTGCTTGCCCTCTCTTTCTTTAGCCATAAGCATTGGGTAATCCTTTATTTTGTGACCACTCTTACTGCAACCATCCGTGTCGGCTAGACACCTACCATCGTGCTTCCTTCCACACTTAGTGCAATCGGACCTAGGCAATGAATATCCACTACCGTTACCTCCTTGAGGCTTAGGGTTAGACACCCTATCTTGGTTAAACTTAGGGGGAGCATTGGAAGAACCTTGATCGGAAAACCTTTGTCAGAATCTTGGACGACCTTGTCCATTGGACCTTGCATTGGAAAAACTACCATCACCGGTCTTAGCCTTTTTGCCTTTCTAGACTTCTCCTTGAGTTTTTCCTCCTCAATTTTTTGTGTATACACTATAAGATGAGAGATGTCCATATGATGAATGAGAATTGCGGTTCGGCACTCTTTCACCACCATTTTGGACACACCCGAAACAAACTTGGTCATCTTAGCCCTTGAATCTGCAACCATTGTTGGAGCTTACTTAGACAATTTAGTGAACTTTAGTTCATACTCCCTCACACTCATACTCCCTTGTAGAAGGTTGATGAATTCAAGAACCTTGGATTCCCTCCTCTAAAGGGGAAATAATCTATCAAGAAACGTGGCCTTAAACTTCTCCCAATCAAGAGGATCCACATCTTTCGGCCTCCCTTCTTTCCATTGGTTATACCATACTTGAGCCACACCTTTCAATTGATAAGTGGACAACTCCGCCTTTTCCAATGGTGTAACTCTCATGATCATCAAAATCTTATAGACCTCATTGATAAACTCTTGAGGATCTTCCTCAACTTTAGAACCATGAAACTCCAGAGGATTCATCCTTGTGATGTCCCTCACTCTTGAAAATGCTGAATTCACATTTGAGTTTGCGGGAACCACTACCTCTCTATTGGCTTGGACCATCACCGCTTGAGCCAACTCTTGAAAAGCGGCCCTAAACTCCACATTAGACACATGCTCGGCCAAAGGATTGACCGAAACTTAAAGAGCTTGGGGGGGAGCTTCTTGTTCCGCATTCTCCCTCACATTCCTTCTAGCATAAGCTCTTTAGGTAGTCATATCTTGAAGAACCTAGGATAAGGATTAGGAGACAGACTTTATAGAGTTAAACTCTATCGCACGACTTAAGAGTAATTAAAGAAGTGGGGTTTCCTAATCATGTCGTAGCCTCTCATTCATAGATGTGGCGCCCTTCACACTCATTAACAAGACATTACTAGACGTGGCTTATAAGACAACCTAGGACCATTCTAAACCTTGTACTCTGATACCAAGTTTGACACGACCCAGGGGTACCCCCTAGATGTAACATGGCACATAGAACCCCGAAGGACTCCATACAAGCCACTTAGCTCTCATAACATAAGAAATAGAACAATAAGAGTAAAACAATAGTCAAAGTCCAAAATATTTTATAAAAGCGAAAGTTTAAACTCTTGTCTCATCATAGCCATCTAATACAATAGAATGAAATTTATCCTAGCCCAGGCATCATGTCCAGAAGAGAAAATACATGAAAGAAAGTGAAAACAATAAAGTCTATCCTCGAAGCATGAGGACTCACCAAAGCTCGAGAATCAATCAAATCACCAACTAGCCACAAAACTGAGCACCCTGAATATCGGACCCTACATTTGGGAAAAATTTAGGCAAGAGTATGTGTAGTATAAATAATGTATCAAGTATGATAGCCATGCATAAAACATTTAAATCATGCTAAAAGAAACATTTCATTTCATGACATGCAATTGACAGATCTAAAATATAATATGAAAGAGTTATAAAACATAAGTCATAAATCATGGTCAATGCAAGCTAACTTCTTCTTTAAAACCTTTGAACTCATATGTGATACTCCTTTAGTAACCTTAGTTCATCATTACTTCTGGGAAATTAGCCTTAACCGATATTGAGATCATGTGAGCTATAACATGATCCCCTGGTGTCTCCCACGTTGAAAAGGGTTGTTCTACTTGCCTAAGGTAGAACTTTGAACTTCTAGCTTAAGTGGATCCACTAGCTAATTAACCTATGGGGGCACATAGTTATGGCATAAGGAGATTGCTACTAGAAACCCGACCTCTACTACAAGAGAGATTCCATCTCATGAGATTGCTTTGGAAACCCAGCCTCTACTACGGAGAGCTTTCATCGCACTATCAATATCTACTCGGTGCTAAGCATAAATTAACATGAGTAGTTATTTCTTACTTGACGTCATTACTTATGAAAAGGTGCGCTTGGACAACCAATTCAAGCTAGTTTCATAGCTCATTGTCTTTGATTCAATTAGGTGAGAAAGCCTTTCAACCTAAGAATCCTTTCTATGTGAGAATTCACATCATGCTAGTTTGTGTTTTTGTAAGAATATCCTTTCACAACACAACATCATCTTTGGTACTTTAATCTCAAAGCACCCTTAAAACATTTGCATAGATTTCATAAACAATGCATAAGTCCATAATTTACCTCTTGAGGTCAAAACCCAATTTCAATCATCATCTCTTGGAAAACATGGGTTAGATATGGATTTCATCATAAAATCATGTAAAGCTTGCAATGCATGCTTAATTTCATAAAACTCTTCGTTGAAGATCAAAATCCCACAACATATAGCTCATGACTTGAAAACATAGAGATCACATGGGTTCATTGAGGAATTCATCATTAAATCATTCCAGTTCATCAATTCGTGCATAGAAGATCATAATTAAATCATTTAATCAATAATGATAAGAACCCATGATAATTGAAAAAAACACTAACTCAATGAGGGAATTTTACCTTTTGAAATAGAGGAATATGGAACTCCATGGATGAAAGAAATCCATGAATGAAAATTATAATAACTTGACTCCAATTGCTAGCCTTCAATGGAGGAATTGGAACCATAGCTTGAAACATCTTCTTCTTCTTCTTAGAGTTTCTAGAGAGAATATTTGGGAGGAGATTTGGGATTATTTTATGAATTTGGAAGAATAAAGTAAATAGGGTGGATTTTGGGGTTAAAAGACTTATATAGGGTTTCTAAACATAGGCAAAATGACATAGTATAGGAACTAATTAATTAGGAAAAGACACAACTACCCCTAAAAATAACTTCCAACAATCACCGACCTACCAACTGACGGACCCAGTCAATGGACCGTGGTCTGACCAACAGTCCGTTGGTCAAGCCATGGTTATGGACCCTCAGACCTCACTTAGGCAGACCAACCATGGACCACACCTACGGTCCATCGTGGTCTGGTAACTACAACATTAGGAAAGCTCATTGGCCATTTTGAATACGAGGTGTTACAAAAAGGATTTCTGATATACACATTAAAGCATTATTGTGAAAGTTTTTCTCACATGAACAATTCTTAGGGTTTAAAGGTTATCTCAACTAAACTTTGAATCAAGATTTAAGAAGCTACTCTAATGAAACCGAACTTGGATTGGTTGCTTAATTGTACCTTTCCATGTATGATATTAGACTTAGCATGGATTGGAAATATGATGTGCCTTTCCATGGATAATAAAGACAAGTATCTAATAATGAATACTTCGTATGATTCACTATTAGCACCGAGAAGATATTGAGATGGAAGCTCTCCCGTTAGTAGAGGCCAAATTTGTAGTAGCAATCTCATTATCCCATAACTATTGCCACCATAGGATGTTGTCTTACATAGACCTTATGTAACACCTCAGATTCAGATAAGTGAAATATATTCATTTCACAGGAATTCGATTAAGTAACTCAAGAATGCCGAACGACTCGGCAATCTGCCGAGTAAAACTTCTTGCCTTTTTGTCTTGATTTCTGTAACCAGTGTTCTGGAACTTTAGGTGAGTTGGATCAAGCTTGTCATTCCATTTGATGAATCTCCAAAATTCTTTCTCAATCGCCTAGTTGGCTTAGTACATGATCCGACTCACTGGAACTTTTAGCGGGCTAAAGGCTCACTTGGCGAGTCACTGAGTGGATTTTGGCGAGCTCCACCGTTTCTTATTTCTAGTTTTTAAGTAAGGGGCGTTGGGTCTTTTCCTGATTATTCTAGCTAGATACTATGTCATTTTACCCTTTATCTAAAGACCTATATATGTGTTTTGACCCAAATTTCCCCAATTCAAAAGAATTCTCTCAAATTACTAAAAGAAGAACAAGTCTCCCTCCAAAATATTTCTCTCTCTAGAAGTTGAAAAAGAAAGCAAGCATTTTCAAGACAAGTCTCCAATTCCACCATTGAAGTCAAGCTTTTGGAGTTGAGGTATGATAGTTTTTATCCATGGATTCCTTCCATTCATGGAGTTCTCAAATTCTCCTATTTTCAAAGTTAAAAATCCCTAGTTGAGTTAGGGTTTTCCTTCTATGTTATGGGTTCCTTTAATTATTGATTTAATCGATTGATTTATGATCTATGATACATGAATTGAGTTAATTTCATTATTTTTATGATGATTCCTCATGAACCCATGTAATCCCATGTTTTCCAAGTTATGATGATATGATGTGGATTTTGGATTGGGAAAGAGAAGTTTATGAAATAAAGGATGTTCATATGAGATTTAAGAAATGTTTTAAGGATGCTTTGTGAGTGAAGTATCAATGATTATGTTTTTGTTGTGTTGTTGAAAGGATTTCTCATAAACACATTAAAGAATGATTTGTGAAAAGACTCACATAAAGAATTCTTAGGGTTGAAAGGTTTTCTAAACTAAACTATGAATCAAAGATCTTAGGATCTATTCTAGTAAGAGTTACCTTGGATTGGTTACTTAATTGTACCTTTTCATGGATGAAAAATGACTTAGCTTGGATCGGTTAGTTAATTGTACCTTTCCGTGGAAGACAAATGACTTAGATTGGATTGGTAAGATGACGTGCCCTTCCATGGATAATAAGAACAAGTTAAAAAAAAATTACTACTCTGTGGTAATTATGCTTAACATCGAAAGGATAATGAGATGGAGGCTCTTCTATTAGTAGAGGCTGGGTTTCTACTAGAAATCTCTGTATTCCTTACCCATGTGCCCCCATAGGATGATTGTCTAGATAGACGTTAGCTGGTGGATCCACAATTGCTAGAAGTTCATGCTCCTTCCTTGGCAAGTAGGACCCCCTTTTTCGGTGTGGGGTAGACACCGCATACCATGTTGATAGCTCACATGGTCTTATATGTCGGTTAAGGATATTCCCACAAATAAGCAAGGTTATGATGAACCAAGGTTACTTCAAGGAAGTATCGTAAGTATGTTTAAGATGATGTTCACTTGCATTGTTCATGGTTTTATGACTTATGGTTTCTAACTTTCAGATACATGTTTTAGCCTTATCATTGCATACTTATGAAAATGACCCCTTTTAGTATGTTATCAAATATTTTATGCATGGTTGTCATACTTGGTACATTATTTTTTACTAACACATATTCTTGCCTATATTTCCCCTAATGTTGGGTACATTAGTTAGGGTTCTCAGTTTCATGGCTAGAGGATGATTTGTGAGATTTCTGAGCTTTGGTGAGTCCTCGTGCTTTTAGGATGGATTCTCATTGATTTCAGTTTTCTTTATTACTTTTAGTTTTGGACATGATGTATGGGCTAGGCCCAATTTCATTCCATTATACTAGATGGCTATTGAGACAAGTGTTTAGACTTCCGCTTTTCTTTTATAAAACATTGGACTTGAAATGTTGTTTTTATTTCCTTTGTTCTATTTCTTATTTTATGAATTCTAAGTGGCTTGTATGGGGCCTCTCGAGGTCCTAACGCCATGTTACATCTAGGGTGTACCCCTAGGTCCTGACAAATTTGGTAATCAAAGCACCAGGTTTAAAAAGGTCCTAAGATGTCTCATAAGCCACGTCTAGTAGTGTCACGGCCCGGGGCTACCCCCTAGATACAACACGGCGTACAAGACTCTGAAGAGCCTTATACAAGCCTCATAGCATTCATAACATTCGATAGATAGAAATACTACTGAATTAAAAACTTATTTAAATCCAAACAATCAAACTTCATTTAGAAACACAACGGAAGTTTATAGTCTCACATGGCCATCTAAAACAATATCTTGAAAACTTAAGTAGGATCACGGCCCTTTACAATCGAAAAGACTAGAAATGTCTATTGCATGAAAGAAAATAAACTTCAAAAGTACTTGTCCTCGATCTATGAGGACATATCATTTAGTCTTGGGAGAATATCAATCCAAGCACTTGAACTAGAGAGAAGCAACTAACTTGCCGGAACCTACACTTGTAGTAAAATAAGAGAAATATGGGTTAGCAAACAAAAATGTACCAAGTATGATGACCATGCAAAAATATGCTTTAAAGGGGACATTTTGGTTGGAAACCATGCATTATGCAACTTTTTAGAAATATCATGTGCATTAGTATAAGACACATCAAATACAAGTATAATCATCGTGCAAGTCATAACATCATATTTGAACATAATCAGCATGTAAATCATTACCTTCACATTAGGCCTTCACCTCAAGTAACCCTCATGATATACCTTGTGCAATGTATGGAGGCGTCGCATACCACCATCCACACTAAAGTACCACATTAAGGTCACCAAAAGTGAACTTACCATTCAACATTTCAACCTTTACACAATACTCATACATAAGAGATATAAACATTTCATAAGTCATATCATCACCTAAGGACCATCATCTAGGGCAACTCTAAGTCATACTTGTACAATATATGAGTAGCATCCCATACTACTACTCACACTAAGTACTCCTTCGAAGCTACCATAGACAAAGCACATTCATACTCAATAAATCATGACAAGCAAGTAACTCATAATACAATCCAAGGGTAGCATGCATTATCTCATTTAAGCATATAAGTCAACATTTTTCATTAACTTCATTAAGGACACTTTCATACATTTTCATTAACTTCATTAAGGACACTTTCATACATTAGTCATTAAGACTTAGAGAACTCACTATGACCCTCTCAAAGCCTACTCATGCAATCCATGGATGGCATCCCATACTACCACTCACACTTCATAGAACTTCTCAAGAAATCATAACGCACATCTCACATGATGGGAATAGGCATTAACTGGCAAACCATGAGAGCTAGCCATGGAATCCGGTGTCGTATGGCCCCACACCGTAAAGAGGTGTCCTACTTTCCTAAGGTAGAACTAGGTACATTTAGCTTGGATGGAATCCACTAGCTAAAATCCTATGTGGGCATATAGTTATGGGATAGGAAGATGTTAATTGGAACCCTAGCCTAACATTGGGAGAGTTTCCATCTTACCATATCCACTCGGTGCTTAGCCTCCATTCCCATAGAATATTTCATTCACACTACATTAATGTACTTGAGAGGAATACCATTGGCCTATCGACCCAAGACACATCATTACACATGAAAGGAATGCCATAAGCCTATCGACTCATGGTACATTACATAGATAGCTCATTGAATCCTCAAGAAGGACCACCAACATTGGGTCTACCGATACAAGGTTCATCATTTAACACATGAAAGGGCTACCAATACTAGGACTATTGATTCAAGGTTTATCATCACATTAGTTTCTAGACTCATCATGAAGGGCTACCAACATTAGGTCTACCGGTTCAAGACATAGCCTAGAATACTTCATCATTCATTTATGAAAGGAATGCCATAAGCCTATCGATTCATATTCATCAAGTCACGACACATTCATCAATACAAGAAAAGGATGCCTTAGCCTACCAATTCAAGACACATCAATCCACATTACTTTCATTTATATAAGAATAGGATGCCTAAGCCTACCAATTCAAGTTAGAACATCTCATCATAGAAACCCTTCACATTATATCATCAACATTCATGAGTGTCAAATTGAGAAATAGCCTTTCAATAATAACACATTTACATTCACAACATGATCACATTAACTTCATTGCATTCACATTCATATACAAGATATCATGAAAATACTTCAATTCCTCATACTATGCCTTCAAGGCCATGAATCTCAAATCACCAACACACCAACAATTCACAATAATTAAAGCATGGTTAATGATATAATTCAATAGCCCAAAGTAATTTAGACATATTCCATTCATAAGCTTTCATAATCAACAAACTCACTTCATAAAGGCACAATTTAGGAATTGAGAGAATTCATGGATTCATAGAGTATTTTCATCATAAATCATCAATTAAACACTAATACAATCATAATTTGTCATTAATAACCATTTGAAAACATTTTATGAAGGAACCCATGAGATTGAGTAATACCCTAGGTTTGTCATAAACTTGGAAACTTTGAAAATTACTTTTTAATTGACTCTAGGGGTGAAAGCTACCCCTAGATGAAGGATCACCATACCTTCACTACAACATTTTAGGCTTACGACCACACTAAATCTAGACAACACTTGTAAAGTGTTGCCTAAAATACTTTACCGTTGTTATTGTTATATCTTAGACCTTTCTTACTATTGTATTTTTATTTATTTTTTGCGTTTTGCTTAGGCAAAATTTTGGACAGAAACTTAAATGCCACATTTTTCAACTTCCTCGTGTAGTTGAACCGATTCATATATATGACACGTGTTAACACGGGACCAATATTGTAATAGTTGAAACTTATTGATATGCTAGTACATATAATTATGTGTGCATATAACAAAAATAGATACATATAAGTTAACATTTGAGCTACACCGCGTACTAATGCTAGATATTATATTTGGAGCCTTTACTTCAATAATCTATAATATAGAAATGAGGAAGTTTGTTTTTTTCTATTTGATGAAGGAGATCATATTTACAAAAGTCTTGGCAAGAACTAGTGGAAGCTCCAGAGCTTACTTCAAGCAAAGCCAATTATATGCACATGGATAGATATGACTTACTTCCAATGACAAGAACCATTGATAGAGGATGCTTACTTCCAACAGAACAATCTATTACTGGACACTATCCTCAACAATTATCGACATTGTCCTAACCCATAGACAATATCCTCATCAATTTGAATGTCTACTTAATTTTCAAAATAATAATGGGGTACATTAAATCTAAATTTCAGTTTCATCATACTAAATAATGCATTCAGTTACAATTTTACATACTGCCATATCCTAAAATTGAGAGTCCATTTTTCAAGCAACAAAATAGTGACAAAATAAATTTTATAAGATGAAGAATACAACAAATCTAACATATACCATTGAGACAAACTTGAAATTCTAGTACCATGGCCTCACGGAATCAAACTAGACCCACCTTCATTAAACGTGAAAGAAACTTACATAGTTCATTGTTAATTATATAAACTGGCACATAAAACATAGGCAAAATAAAACTTCACTAGGCCATGGTTATACCTTACAAAATAGCTACACCAAAAACCATTCAAATGTTTAAAGTTTATCATCAATAATCATTCATACCATAGTGTAATGATCAAGTTCATTGATGATTAAAAAGCAGTCCATGAACTTTGTGTTGCTCCAGCTGATACACTAGGTTCCCCTTGAGCAATTTGATCTTCTTTTTTAGCTGGAGCATCATCTTCATCGACAACAATAATAGGAAATTCAAAAGGTATGTCATTAGCAACTTCTTGAGCTTCAATTCTTTCTATTTCTTGAACACCAACTTCTGGCCCCCTCAACAAATTGTTCAGTAGCTCCATCCTTGCAAAATATCTCTTCCCAATCAGCAAATAATGGCCATTTCTTAAATGTCATTGACTTGGCATATGGATCAAGCTAAGAAAAAAAAAGAAACAAGTATATGAAGTAACTGATAATATTCCAAAGACAAAGATTATATTCACCAAGAGAAAATATAACTAACTAACTTTAGTTTACTAATAATTTAAACAATTTTAAATCACCTTTATGAAGTCATTCCAAGCTTTCGGATCTTCAACCAAGATAGTTCCATCGTTGTATCGAAATTCTAAGCCACTTCGACTTTTTACCAACGATAGGGTCATATAATGCTTTTTCCACCCTCTTATTTTTGAAAAAAAATATGTGGTAGAGCTTGCAATCCGCAATTAGGATGACAAACATTCATGTGTTGTTCAAGTTCCATCAAATATCCATGTTTAAAGGTTCCATCATCTTCTTTCCAATCATTAGCACACAACTTTTTTAATCCATCAACCAGAGTGAGTTCCTCTTCTTGAGACCACACCCTTGCCCATTTTTGAGACATGTTAGACCTTCTTTTAGTGGGACTACCAATTTTAATCTGTAAGAATGTAAAAAATCACAATTTATACTAACTTATGATTCATTACTAAAGTATACTAACTTATTTTCACATATATTGCATTTGCCTCTCACCAGATTTACAAGAGAGAAAAAACAATACGATAAGAAGAAGACGAAAGCAAAAGAAAAGGTTAAGATTTCAAAAGTTTCTAACCTCGAAGAAAAAATTTAGATTAAGCGTTCTTTAAGATTTGCCTCTTAGAAGATAATGAAATTTTAGATCTATAAAAAGGCATATAATGTATCTGATTGTATTTAATTAGAAGTGAAGAAGGATCACAGTTATCTATCTACCATACACAATTGAAATGGTCAGCATTGGACGTAATAAATCCATCCGTCCTTTGGTTAGTAATGGAAGATTAATGCAATTCTAAGAAGTGAATGACAATTGAATGATAATCCTGTTATGGATTCTAAAGTTTGACTTTGAGCAACTAATGACACAAATAGGCTTGCCAAATTTTAGAATTGTTGGAAAACCATGTGGACTAAATTTCCAAGTTAAAACGCCTAATCGCACAAACTCAAAATGAAAACCTCGATACTCGAACCAGCCATCCTAATAGACTAAAAATGACCTTCCGGACCTAACCGCATTGACGTAATTCTCATCCAATGACGTTTTACCAAGAATATTGAATGTAGTCAAAATTTGACTAAATTTCCAAGTTAAAACACCTAATTGCATAAACTCAAAATGGGAGCCTCGAAACCCAAACCAACCATCCTACTAGACTAAAAATGACCTTATAGATCAAACCGCGCTAACGTAATTCTGATCCGATCACTTTTTACTAAGAATATTGACTGAAGTCGAACTTTGACATAAAACGCCTAATTGCACAAACTCAAAATGGGAGCCTCGAAACCCAAACCAACCATCCCACTAGATTAAAAATGACCTTCCGGAGCTAACTGCGCTGACGGAATTCTCATCTGATCACGTTATACCAAGAATATTGACAGAAGTCAAACTTTAACTAAATTTCAAATATATTGGTAAAATGTGACCAGATGAGAATTACATCAACTCGGTTAGCTCCAAAAGGTCATTTTTAGTCTAGTAGGATAGTTGTTTTGGGTTTTGAGGCATCCATTTAAAGTTTGTGCAATTAGGCATTTTAACATGGAAATTTAGTCAAAGTTTGACTTTAGTCTATATTCTTGGTAAAACGTCATCGGATGAAAATTTCGTCAGTGTGGTTAGATTCGGAAGGTCATTTTTGGTCTAGTAGGATGTTTAGTTTACGTTTCGAAGCTTCCATTTTGAGTTTGTGCAATTAGGCATTTTAACTTGGAAATTTAGTAGAAGTTCTACTTCAATCAATATTCCTAGTAAACGTGATCAGATGAGAATTCCGTTAGCGCTGTTGGATCCAAAAGGTCATTTTTAGTCTAGTAGGATGGTTTGTTTGGGTTTCGAGGCTTCCATTTTGAGTTTGTACAATTAGGTGTTTTAACTTGGAAATTTAGTCAAAGTTCGACTTCAGTCAATATTCTTAGTAAAAAGTGATCAGATGAGAATTCCGTTAGCGCGGTTAGATCTGAAAGGTCATTTTTGGTCTAGTAGGATGGTTGGTTTGGGTTTCGAGGCTTTCATTTTGAGTTTGTGCAATTAGGCGTTTTAAGTTGGAAATTTACTCAAAGTTCGACTTCAGTCAATATTCTTAGTAAAAAGTGATCGGATGAGAATACCATCAGTGTGGTTAGATTCGGAAGGTCAATTTTGGTCTAGTAGGATGGCTGGTTCGAGTTTTGAGGCTTTCGTTTTGAGTTTGTGTAATTAGGCGTTTTAACTTGGAAATTTAGTCAAAGTTCGACCTTAGTCAATATTCTTAGTAAAAAGTGATCGGATGAGAATTCCATCAGCGCGGTTAGATTCGGAAGGTCATTTTTGGTCTAGTAGGATGGTTGGTTCGAGTTTCGAGGCTTTTGTTTTGAGTTTGTTCAATTAAGCGTTTTAACTTGGAAATTTACTCAAATTTCGACTTCAGTCAATATTCTTAGTAAAAAGTGATCGGATGAGAATTCCGGCAACGCGGTTAGATCCAAAAGGTCATTTTTGGTCTTGTAGGATGGGTGGTTCGAGTATCGAGGCTTTTGTTTTGAGTTTGTGCAATTAGGCATTTTAACTTGGAAATTTAGTCCAAATGGTTTTCCAAAATCTAGCAAGCCTATTTATTTGATTAGTTGCTCAAAGTCTAACTTCAGAATCCATAACAGGATTACCATTCAATTGTCATTCACTCCTTAGAATTGCATTAATCTTCCATTACTAACCAAAGGACGGATGGATTTATTGCCTCCAATGTTGACCATTTCAATTGTGTATGGTAGATATATAACTGTGACCCTTCATCACTTCTAATTTAATACAATCAGATACATTATGAGGAATAGATAGATCGTTGTAACCTTTATCAGAATCACTTTATTTCCATTATTTACGTGAAAGTGCATTAGTTGCTCGTTAAAATGTTAATTTGTTACTTTCACCAACTATCAATCCAAATTCTTGTCTTTGTCACAATTACTATAGTTCGTCTGCCACTTCCAACCTGGTAGTACTGCAATAATGATGTGATATTCTTTATTTTAGAGCACCTCAACTACGTGACTATACAAATTAAGCTAAATGAGAAAGCATTCATGAGGAAAGAATTCACTCACACATAATTCATTGTTAAAATATTAGACACATCTTCATTTAAAGTGAATGAAACTTACATAATTCATTGTTCAATTACAAAAGCTGGCACATACAACAAAGATATACAATTACATTTTTTTTTCAAAAGGAGTCTCATATTTTTGTAACATTATCCTTCCATGACAAACACCAAGCTTCAAATGTTGAATACCAGCCCCAACAACATATAATTGTTGACACTCAATTTTGACTGACCTTTAACCCTTTTTAGGAATGCTATTCAATTAAATATGTATTTTAAAATATATTTTGAGTTTAAAATTTAGTCAATTTTGTTTAAAAATTATATATTTTAGTATGCAAGCTTTATAAAAATTATTCTAAATACTATTAAAATATTTTTTAAAATTATTAGTAAAACTAAAAATAATTCAAATGTTTTAAAAAATTCATGTAATTTTAATATAATATATTTGTAGTATTTTAATTGAATAGCATTCCTTTAATTGTTTAAATGTTAGCCTATTCTATTCTAATTTCTTTCAATTCTAGCCACCTCAATTCTAATTTTATTTCAATTATAGTCAAACTTTCATTTCAATTCTAGCCAATATTATTTCAATTTTGGCCATTCCAATTCAACTCTCAAGACCCTTTCATTTTAATCCCGTCCGTCTATCTTTAAATTAAATCCTAGATCAAATCTTAGCCACTGATCTAATTCTAATCCAACGGTTGAACACACTCTCACGCTTAACCACTTTAAGAAGAATAAAAATACTCTCTTATATTCTTAAAAGGAAAAAGAATAGTTGTTCATATATTGGAGAGACTCTTGTGTTTTGGTGGGCTGCTCTAACTCAATGTAGATTCAAGTTTGTTGGCTAAATAATTGTCCTACTTAATTGGTTAGTTCCTTTTATCCCTGTAATTTCAGTGTCTTGCATTAGTATTATTTATCTTGCACAAATTCAATGGCTATAACAAATAAAGGAAGCGTTCGGGTTAGTCCCCCTATCCTTCTCCATGTGTATGTTTATATTGTATTTAAGTTCATACTATTTGTTCATATTTGTTGTGTGTGCCCGCTTGCTTTTGAATTAATTGATATTGCCAATATAGGAAAATTAATGTTATATTACTCTGTTATATTATATATTTGTGGTGTGTTGTCTCCTTTATGTAGCAGGGCTCTTGAATATGAGTTCAAGTTCCGAAGAGTCGCTTTGGAAGGGATATCGAATCGGAGCTTTACCTTATTTTGTTTTGATATTTGTCTTTTGATTGTTGATTCGGTTTTTGCGATAACTTGTATAAACTCCTAACTCTAACTCTATATATAATATACATTCGGGGATCGCTTAAGGGGAGGGGGATATATGTGCTAATTGTTTATTTATTTATTTTTGTTTATGTGATTGTTATAACCTGTCTATCGATTGAATCATAGAATTGTGCAAACATGTTAGAATCATTTAAATAAGTAGTTTTAAATCAACCTTTGTTTGTAACTTTATCCGATCAAACGACTTAGCATAAATATGTCATAATTTTGTTATGATCTTGACTTTTAGAATTTTGCCTTGCATGCTAATGGGAAATTGACTAATAATTATTAGACACCATACCTATAGTTTTTTTTCTGAATCTTATTATAATTTTCAGCATGTCTATTTAGAAATCATGACTATAAAGTTTATTTTTACTTTGCATAGTATTTGGGATTTAGAAAATCATGCCAATAGGTTGTAGATCTTGTTCTCTACTTAGAAATCATGTCCATAGGACTTAACTAATAAAATTGGTGTCTAAATAATTGTTGCATGTTTAATAACTTAAGCATGTCATTTAATTAATCTAATCCTAAATAATTTGCTAATATAATTTCAGCATGTTCACTTAGAAACTCTGCCTATAGGATTCAAATAATAAAACCAATATTAATTAATCAAAATTATAATTATTGTACATTTTATGCCACTGTTTTGTGACATAATTATTTTCTGTCAGTTAAGAACTAAAACCAACCTAGTAGTTTCTAATTTAAATTTGAACAACTTAATATAGAATCTGCTCTTGCCCAAATCTGCCTGAATTATCTATTTTCTGCATTTAATAAACAACCTTGCCACCTAATTTCAATTACTAATTGCTAGCATGTTATTTAAAATCTGTCATGTTTCTTATTGATGCATGTAATTAACCAATCAACTTGATAATCACTTAGATAGCATGTCTGTAGGCTTCTAATAATTCCAGCATATTAAGTAACCAAATAGCATGTTGTTATAAAGTTTACACCGTTGTTCTACGATATAATTATTTGTGTGGCCACTTAGAATAGACTAATTAATCTCCAACATGAAAAATAATTAGACTACATTTTTATATGTGCTACTGTTTTTTTGTGATGCATTAAGTTCTAACATTTAAATGATAAAATCAATATTGCTTTCTATGCATACTAATTTTCTCAACATAGTCAATTCTGCATCATAATTATTTGCTCTGCAACCTAAAATCAATTACTGAATTATTGCATCTAATAAATCGGCTACCTTTTAACAAATTTCTGCATTGATAATCAATTTTGTCATTGTTGTAAAATATTTCTGCATGTGTGATCACTTTTCTGTTCTATTTTTTAAATCAAATGAATAAAGATCTACCCCCTTTAAAATCAGTTGCACGCCAAAATCTGCATTCTGTATAATTTTTTGCCACCTTTAAAAATTAGTCTAATAAGCTTTTTCTGCACTTGTAACAACTTTCTTCTCCTCCTTTACTAAATAATTATTTGTTAATGCCCGTTTGTATGCTCACACACTTTGCATGCGACCTTTTCACTTTACTTGTGTTTGTCAGCATGTCTAATAAAATCTAGAGGCCAACTTGAGACTTTACGTGTTAAATGCTCGTCCAAATTATTTGACTTGGTGTTTCAGTGGCCTGATGGAGTTTATTTCATTCTAAACCCTTCCTAATAGTAGTTCAATGCCTCTTGGACCTTAAGCGGGTACGCTAGGCACCCTTTTACAGACGAAAAGCATGCGGTGGTGGTGAAACGACCCAAAAAGTTCCTAAAAATGTGCTTCGGAAGTTACCGGAAACTTGTTTTAGCTATAACTAAATATCCATTTTGCTTTTCGAAAATCCGACTTCATATTCTTGTTTAGGGGGTCAAATTGAGTGGAAAATGGGTCTCACCCAAATTTTAGAGCAACCGTATCAAAATCCGAAATTTCCAAGTGAAGTCTTTTTCGAGGGTCTACTTTGGAGGGTCATATCTCCTAGCACACAAATAATTGGGTGGTCCATAACATATCCATGGAAAGCCCTTTGAGTTAGCTACCCAACGCACTTCGTTTCACCTCATTCGGAGTTCGGACGAAGAAGTTATGCCCATTTTCGTAAGATCTGTCCGTGCAGGAAATGCAATTTCCAGAGAACGAATTTACTGTTCATCCGCCTCATTTTTTTTTCTAATTGTTGGACCCGTTTTTCCAAGGGCATATTTTATTTCCTATATAGCATTAATTCAATTCCATCTCTAAAACATTTCCCAAAATACCTCTCCCATACTTAGACACTTTTTCTCTCAAGAACCCTAATCCAAAACCTTCCTCAAGATTGAAGAGATTCTTGCTCCAAGTTCCAAGCTTCCATTGAAGACACTCTCAAGACCTTCATAAAAACTCAAGGTATGTGGTGTTGAACTCATGGGTCCTTCCACCCATAGTGCCTAGTCTCTATTCTACTCACTAATTCATGGTTTAAGTTGAGATTTATAAATTAGTCTTGTTCCTTGTATAAATTTCCTGCACAATGAATTCTAGCATGAAAAGTGATTGTTTTGAGTATGTTGTGACTCTAGAACTTGAATCTAAACTTGGAATTGATGTGGAGATATTTTTTCATGTGGTCTTGTGGGTGTTAAAAGGCGTTGTTGCAGGTTGTTCACTGGTTTTGCTGCATAATTACTACCCTATTTTCCATGCTCTTTGACCCCATTACATGCCTTCAAGGTGTTTGACAAAATGTCCAATTATGGA
This sequence comes from Solanum commersonii, assembly GCA_029007595.1. Lineage (NCBI taxonomy): Eukaryota > Viridiplantae > Streptophyta > Magnoliopsida > Solanales > Solanaceae > Solanum > Solanum commersonii. The sequence goes on along the minus strand of JAJTWQ010000233.1, from coordinate 194,328 downwards.
GAATTGATGAATTGATGCTTTAAGGCTTGAGTTATGAGATGTATGGCATTCCGTAGATATGTTGATGACAAACTAAGCTTGTGTCTATGTTCATTCCATACATGAGATTGCATTAGAGCCTAATGTGAATTTCCTATATAAAGTGTTGCATGACCATGCCCGGTCCGAGGGAAAAGAACCGGATAACCATGTGAGGGGTTTATACCTCACCACCTAGGATGCTTGGGGTGTGACCAACATTAACCATGTGAGGGGTTTATACCTACCACCTAGGATGCTTGGGGTGTGACCAACATCAACCATGTGAGGGGTTTATACCTCACCACCTAGGATGCTTGGGGTGTGACCAACATCAACCATGTGAAGGGTTTATACCTTGCCACCAGGGTGTCCGGGTGTGAACGGCATCCCCCATCCTAAGTTGGGGTTATAGATTGGTTGGATCATGCACACACATATGATATCTACTATTAGTATAGATTTACTTAAACATGTTTTGACTTCACTTTGATCATGCATCCTCATATTGTTATTCATTATGCCTATGGAACTATTTCTTGCATTTCGATTGTGTCTTGTCTATTGTTGTATTGCACCCCGCATACTTAGTACATTCCAAAGTACTAACGCATATTTTGCCTACATGATGTCACCATGTAGGGACCGGAGCTACTCTTGATCCTTCTCTCCATCCACGTGACTAGTACGGTGCTTATCCGAGTTTGTTGGTGAGTCTTCAATGATTCGAGGGCTATGTTATGTTTCCTACTCCTATGTTTTGAGACTTTAGCTTGCAATTGTATTTTGACTATGAGGGGAGCCGGTAGTATGTCATGTCCCCCGTCCTATCTATGTATGTAGAGGTGTGCGTTGGACAAGTATTTTGTAAATGAGCTTGACTCTTATTCTATGATGTTATTTTGAAATGGTTTGCCCTTAGTTCCTAATTCCCGTTATTTAATGTTGAATGTACTTCCGCGACCGATGAAGTGTGATAACAAGTTTGAGAGGCTTGTTTGGGGTTCCTTCGGGTTCCTCATTCGCCATGTCACGTCTAGGCCCTAGGCTTGGGTCGTGACAGGTGGGATAGGGGTAGTTTAGGCGCTACGGAGATGATGACATTGACTCGGTCTTAATGACAAACCTTGGTTTTGTCTGTCCCTACGAAAGCCGATCAAAATAAAGAAAGTCGAGTGCTGATTCGTAAAGTCTATTAGAGTCTCCCTTTCCTTTTTCCCTTTACTTGTTTTATAATTATATTTATTTGGGGTAGTTTAATTAAATATAAAAAAAAAGATATTTGCTTATATATTTGTCTACTTTCTATCTTTTCGCTGTTTCTTTTAAATTTTATTTGTGTTAATTATTTAGTATTATGTCATCACCTAGTCTTGCATGCTTAATTAGTTAAATAAATAAATGAAGTGTGCTAAATATTTAATATTATATTGTCATCTAATTTTGCATGCTTAATTAATAAAATAAATAAATAAATTGATATTAATTGTTTAATAGTAGTTATCGCCTAGCTAGCATGTTTAATAAATAGCCAATAAATGAAGTGACCTTAATTGCTACTTGTAACCCCACATAAATTGCATGAGATACGATCGGGACCCACATTTGTGGACCTTGAGGGATGCCTAACACCTTCCCCTCGAGGTAATTTGAACCCTTACCCGATCTCTGGTTCGTTGAGCTTTAGTCAGAATTAGCTAGGTTACTTAGGTGCCCTAACGCGCCTTAATTCGTTAGGTGGCGACTCTTCAATCAACCCAAAACTCAAAAAGAGTTGTTAGGTCATGCACCAAAACCCGTTTAAATTAAAAACAGGGCGCGACAATTATCACTTGATAAAATAGCATCTGAGTACTTTATATTTCTGACTGGATCTTTGTGATTACTCCAACAGTTGAATAGTCTGCGAGAAAAGAAAATTTCAATACAATGTCCGAGAAGAAGGAATTAAAAACACCTTGGAGAAGATGAACTTACCGTTTGGGTCAGCGTTTTGAGCAATCTGAACAGCATCTGAGTTGGCTACTTACAAAAACACTAATGTTGAATCTAATCATGCATTTGTTATACAAAAACAATCTACTTTAAGCCCACAACATTCACATATATGTACATTTGTGGACATTCTACTAGGTAACAAAAAATCCCATTATGGTTGGACCTTACAAAATAGCTACATAAAAACTATTCTGTGATTTAAAGCTTATCATTAATAATCATCCATATCATACTGTGACGTTCAAGTTCACTGATGCTTAAGAAGAATTCCATCCTCTTTATATCTTTAGTAATTCCCATTGCTGCCTTGACTCGTTCATCTGAATTGTATATTTCAAATGCAGGGGATCCAATAATAGAAAATATCTTACCACGAATCTCAGATAGATCACGCTCTCCTAGCTTGTCAATTAAAAAAGCCATCCTTTTGTCATGGTTTTCAGTGAATTGTTTCATTACCTCCATCAAACCTTTAAGAACAGTCTCATTATCATCTTCAGTTGTTCCTCTTTTTGCATCTACTTTTTTTGTTGACTTTAGAAGATGATGCTTTAAAATCATTACCTTGTTTTTTAGATTGATGGGTTTCACCTTTTTGAGTTGTGAATGAACTTTGTGCTGCTCCAGTTGATTCATTAGGCTCATCTTAAGCAGTAAATGGACTTTGTGCTCCATTTGATACATTAGGTTCCTCTTGAGCAACTTAATCTTCTCTTGTGCCTGAAGCATCATCTACGTCGACAACATTAATAAGAAATCCCACAGACATGCCATTAGTAATTTCTTGAGCTTCAATTCGTTCTATTTCTTCAACAACATCTTCTGGCCCTTCGGCAAACTCTTCAGTAGCTCTATCCTTGCCAAATATCTCTTCCCAGTCAGCAAATAATGGCCATTTTTTTAAGTTCATTGACTTGGCATTTGGATCAACCTAAGAAAATAAAGAACAGGTATGAAGTAACTGAAAATATTCTACAGACAAAGATCCATTAACCAAGAGAAAATATAAGTAGCAATTCCCTAATGATTTAAAATAAATATAAATCACCTTTATCAAGTCATCCCAGGCTTTTGGATCATCAACTAAGATATTTCCATCACTATATTGAAATCCTAAACCACTTCGACTCTTTAGCAACGATATTGTTGCATAACTCTTTTTCCATGCTCTTATTTTAGAATCAACATGTGGTAGAGATTTCAATCCACAGTTAGGATGACGAGCATTCATGTAGTGTTCCAATTCCATTAAATATCCATGTCTAAAGGTTCCATTATCTCCTCTCCAACCATTAACACACAATTCTTTTAATCCATCTACAAGAGTAAGTTCCTCTTCTGGAGTCCATACCCTTTGAGATGAAGGTGTTGATTTTTTTGCCCTCTTTCTGGACGTGTTAGATGTTGCAGCAGTAGAACTAGCCATTTCAATCTGTAAAATTATAAACGAAAGCACAAGTAATACTAAGTTACAACTTACAAGTAAATTATTTCAATTATAACCAAATAAATTGTAATACAACTTGATTAATCTGGGAAAAAGATAATGTGAACACATATATACAAATTCACTACTTATATTCAAAAATAATAGATATACATTGAGTTTCACTATTTATCTGTACAGACAACAATGTGAGACATACAAAAGATTGACCATTCGTTTTCACAAAATAATAAAAGCTATTACATTTTACAGCGAGCGGAAAACCAAAAACAAAAGTGCATAAGCACACCAAAAGTGACCACATAGTTTAAAATTATAAAGATTGATTTCCCAGTCTTTCATTCCACATAGACTGAGCTAGTTCATCCCTCCAAGTGGTCCACTTATCAGATGCTTCAGTTGTAATAATATTGTCATGTTCATGTTGATTCTCCATGTGGAATTCCATTTCCACATCTAATGGGTCAGCTTCCATCTCTCTTCGAATGAAATTGTGTATCAAACAACATGCACTAATAATTCTATTGTGAACCTTAACCGAGTACCACAAAGGACTTCTAAGAATTCCCCAACGTCCTTTTAATAGTCCAAATGCTCTTCCAATAACATTACGCGCCCTAGCATGCTTCATATTAAAGAGCTCTTCTCGACATCAAGGTGATGGATTGCCACCCTGCTAATCCTTTAGCCAATATCTATATCCTCGGTAGGGAGACAAAAAACCATTTCCATTTTTATATCCTCCATCGCACAAATAGTAATTGCCTAAAAATGTTAACAACAATAATTACTTTAAATATTATTCTATTTTGATGTAGTAGAAATATACAAGGGTCTGCCTATTATTTAGCATACCCTGAGGTACTTTCAACCCATTTCTTCGTACAACAGCATCTCGCAATACGTGACCATCAGCGGTTGATCCCTCCCAACCAGGTAATACATAAATGAAGTTGAGATTTCTATCACGAACCCCCAAGACATTAGTTGCTATATCTCCTTTTCGTGTTCTATATCTTGGCTTATATATTGATTCAACTCTAATGGAAATGTAAGTACCATCCAATGCACCAAGACAACCCTATAAGATAAATTCAACTCTAAATACTAAAGGACTATTAAAAATAAAAATACTTTCACCATAATATTTCAAGTTTATTGTAGTAAATCAAATGTTAGATTGAAATTTACTTACCTTAAACCATTTCCATCGATCATCAGTATCATCTTCGAGCATCGGATTAGGTTTAACAAGTAACAATGGAGTTAGTTTAAGAATAGCTCTTAGACATTCATTAAAGGCTCGACTTACACTCCATCCCGATCTAATATAATCAGCTTTGACAGACCTGTTCTTTTCGTGATAAGCCAAAATATTTAAGAACATTGCTAACTTTTCTGTACTCGACATATTTTTACTATCAGTCAACCCTCCAATATTCTTGGCTAAGGAGGCTAAAATGTGAAAGGCATTTCTATCCATCCTAAGCTTGTCAATACATACAATATCATTGTCATGAATGAGAACATTTAGATGAGACAAGATTTTAGGAATTCTAGCACTCATACAATATCGAATGACCCGTCTATTTCTAGATTGGTTTCTTAATAGCATGTTGTAAATAGTCATAAAAAGCAAATAAAGACAATATATGAATGCACCACAATCTCCTCGAGGATCACAAAGCATTCAACATCGCACAATTGCTGAGAATCCATTTACACCTATTTTCCATTTAAAAATTGCAACATCATTATCAAATTGAATCCAAAAGAAACAAAAGTATCAATCATGTTACTTAACTAATTATTGCAGACACATTGTGTATAATAGGAAGGTAATAGATGGTTTCATAGTAGAATGTTCAATCTTATTTAAAAAAATGTGAAAAGTAACATTGAAAAACAAGGTAAAATGTTTATTTTTGTTTGGCTTCAATAGCTAGAATACTAATACTATTTTTTCAAACTGCAAATAACATGTTTATCTTTTGCAGTTTTAGAAGTTAAAACAACCAAACTTAATGAACCCATTTTTCAGAAAGCACGATTTTTGAACAAACAAAACAAAACCCACATCAAATTTGGGTGTACTAAAACATCAACTTAACTAGAAAATACTGAGAAGATCTAGAATTTCATTTGTCTCTCATCAGATTAACAAGAGGAAAAACACAAAAAGAGAAAACAAGAGGAGAAGAAGAAGAAAATAAAACAAGATCAGCCAAAGTTTGAGTTTCGGAACTTCTAACCTCAAAGAAACAACGCTAGATTGAAAGTTTTTCAATCTATTTGCCTGGAAGATCAAGAGCCATTCTAGATCTACAGATATGGAGAGAGGATCTGAATGTTTATCTAAAAAGAAATGTATATTTGATTGAGAGTGAAGGGCAAAATTGTCAATTTATATTTTTATTCAGGTATTAGTTATTTAGGTATAACTTATTTCATCTTTTACCCTGCATAAATAGTACATAGATTGACTCATAATTTAAACATGTATTAGTTATGTGGTTTTCTAATTTTCTAACCAAACATAGTATTATGTGTGTTGAATTTTATACTTTGACAAAAAAATGCTACCAAACATGGTAAAGCTTATGCAACATTTTATACCTGAATAACTCAATCCTTATCCAGTAACCAAATGGCCCCTTAGTTAACAGAGGATTCATCTTTTGCCAGATAACAAATTGAGGATTTCTCTTTGTCTAAATGCAAATCAGACCAATCGAGGGTTTTTCTTTGCACAACTTTGAGATGAATTCCAAATTCTGAAGGGTTTCTACTTTATTAGGTAAATCATATGAAATTGCTATTGTTTGTTGAAGTAAATTCTTGCTATCTTTGAAGTATTATTAATAGACTCTGTTGTTGTTGTTTCTTTCTTTAATTAGTCGCGATTTCTGAGGCTTTGAGCTCGCTATTACATTCTTGTCTTTATCAATTTCAGTGATCTGCTAACTTCTTCCATCTTTAACTCAATCATGTATTTCATCTCTTTGTGATTCTCCATGTTGCTGAGGTCTGTTTTTTCAGATTGAGTTGTTTGTATGGCCTTGTCCCTGTATTGTGTTTATTATGCATCAATTCTTGTATTATTTTGTTTATGTCATGTGAACCTGCAAATTGAGCAAGTGGTTAGTAAAAGTATATCCTCTAGGTTCTTCCAGGGGATTTGAACTTGAGGATCTTCTTCCCTCTTCTCCTTTATCTCCTGTTTTCAAATGTTTGTCAGCTTCTGCATGGTCTGATCCTCATATAAGGTTCTAATAGTTTGTCCCTATTTACTATTCCTTTTCCTTGCGCCTCCAATTCCTGAAAATAGTTTGCATTTACATTTTCCTTTCCCAATGCAGGGTTTGCTAAATAATCAGCCAACTTGTTCCCTTCTCTAAGAATGTGTGTTACTCTCACTGTTCTCCCCTGCATGAGTCTCCATATCTTTTCCATTATGGTCCCTATTTTCCATTGTACTTTTCATACCCTTTCAATAATGTTTTTAAGTAATAGCGAATCAGTTTCAATAAAAATCTTGTCTAATTGGGTGGTCTCTATATATTTTAGAGAATGAAAGATCGCCATAGCTTCTACTTGTGTGTTGGTACCGAAGGTTCTTTGATCTCCTTAGCCTTAGCTTGTATGATATCTCCTGTTGTAGCTCTCACACAAAACCCCCAAGAACTTCTTCCTGAATTCCTTTTGATGCTCCATCAATATTAGTTTTAACCCATCCGGTATCAGGTGGTTTCCAATTAATTTTGATCACTTTCACTGATGGATTATATCTATAGAGAGCCTCCACCACTGTATTCCATTCATATGTGATGTATTTGCAATTACTCCTTCTTGCCTTCATAAACAAGATGATTGTGTGCATAATCTGATAGATCAGTTTATTATTTGAGATTGTTCCCCCATGCCTTTTATTGTTCAGTTGTTGGTTACTTTTTAGTTCTACATCAGCTGCTCTACATATAGTTTTAAAGTTTCGACTACAAGTTGAGTTTCAAATGCTGCCTTATATTTCCTTTCTCAAGTTGCTGGTATGTACTCTGAATGTAGGTTTTTTGTCCAGCAGTTGCTTCTTCGACAATCTTGCTGCCTGAAAAGGGCAAAATTTAGTTTTGGATGTCAAATGTAAACAAAAATAGAGAGGATGAGTAAAAAATGAAAGAGTGAAATTTAGTGCTAAGATAATGATATCATATTATTACTATCTCACTACAACAAATGTGAAATTTAGCTACGAAATTATTAGGTACGACACATAATTCTTCACATATTATTCACTTTTTGTGACAAAATTTAAATTTCATATTAAAATGTATGAACAACATACTTTTAATGACGAAACATAAAATTTTGTAGCAAAGTTTTATCCACTAAAGTTTTCCACCAAAATATAATTTTGCGCCATTTATTAAGTATCATTAGCGACAAATTTTAATTCATCATTGACACATTATTTTGTCACTAATAATGTATCTAAATTGTGACAAACTATTAGTTGTCTAAAAAATAGTTAAAATTTTTGACACGAAAAGGCTTTGTCACAAAAATAAGTTGTTGTATTGGTGACAAATTAGAGTTCGTCATTAAATATTGTAAGATTTAGGCACAAAATTTTATATTTAAATGTGACCTTAGTTTTTGTCACTAATAATATAAGCACTTGGTGACGATAATTTTATTGTCTTGACTCAACGTGCGATGTAGTGACAACATAGTTTTGTCTCTAAATATGTAATGTTTAAATAGCAACTATTTAAAATCTCTAACTAAATAATTTAACTATTTGTGACGAAAAAAAATTCATAGCTAAATATAAAAAAAAATTAGGCTACACTTGTTTACGATTACAAGTGGCAAATGAAGTATAATAATTTTATAGCTAAATATAATTTTTTTTCCCTATTATACCCTTAATTTATTAGCATTGAGTTAATGTCTTTGCAAAAAGTAGTGAGTAAATATGTTTAAGACTCTATCAATTAATATAGGAATAAAATGTTTAAGACTACCAATTATTATTTTATAAATAGGTGTGTCAAGTAGAAATTTAACAAGTAAAAAGGAACAGATGGAGTATTTCCTAATAATTCTCACTAAATTAGGAGTTATTTAAGAGATCTTGGCCTCACACCAAATTACTTTAATTAACAGACACTATTTAAAATTTACAATGTTGATAATATTTGTATGTATTTATTTTACCCTTAATGAGATGATTTACTACATACCAATACATATATCAAACCTATTTTATATATAACTTGTTTTAGATTAAAAGTTTTAAATTAATTTAATTAACACCACTTAAAATTTACAATGTTATAATCTTTATAGGTAATTATATTATGTTTACTAAGATGATTTACTATTATATATATATATATATATATATATATATATATATATAAAACTATATAATTAGAACTACTTAAAAGAATAACTTAATGAATAAACATTGGGCCCATGCAAAGCACGGTGTTTTGCCACTAGTAGTATATAAGACTCTATTAGCACACATGTCATGTTCGACATGTGTGCTTTGTGCAATTTCAATTAACTTGAAGGTCATTTTTGTCATTTAATTATTAAAGTATTAAAATGAATTTCTAATAATTTATATATTTTAAAATTACGTAAAAGATATTATAAATCACAATAATTAACAATTTAAAATAATATAAAAAATTTATGGTCAAATAAAAATTGGATTTGGCTTTCCAAATTATATTCATGCCACATAAATTGGGATAGAGAGAGTAAATAAATTTTCAAAAATTGAAAACACATTTCCAACAATTTATATATTTGCAAATATTGCTTAAAATACACTAAATCGTAATAATTAACAACTTATAATAATGTTTATTTTTTTAAAAAAAACTTATGGTTTAAATGTTTATTAACTCTCAAAATTTTCTCGGTGTTACATAAATTAAAATAGAGAGAGTAACATATATTGGATTCATGACATATAAATTTTTTTGATTAACCTTCCAAATTTCATTTTTGCCCCATAAATTGGAGTAGAGGGAGCAAAGGCATTTTGAATAACTTATATGTTTGTAAATAGCATTAAAAGTACTAAAAATTACAATAATTAACAATTTAAATTAGTTTTTAAAAATTATGGCCAAAAAAATATTTAATTAACTCCTAATTCTATTTTTAACACATAGAATTTAGAGAGTCAATTAAATTTTAATATGATTTAAAAATATTTTAAGTTGTTAATTATTGCAATTTATTATAGTACTTTTTACGTAATTTTTAAATAATATATATTATCTTGTCCAAATGTATGCAGCACTCGTAGAATTTGAAGAGTCAATCAATATTGTTAATTATTGAGATTTACAATATTTTTACATAGTTTCCGAATTAAATAATACATGTTACTTCTTTTGTCTCATTTTATGTGACACCAATATATTAATTTCAAGAATCAATCTAATTTTTATATGTTCTTCAAAAAATATTTTAAGTTATCAATTATCATGATTTATAATATTTTTACGCAATTTTTAACAATAGATTAATTTCAAGATTTAATTAAATTTTAATATATTTTTTTTAAAATATTTTAAGTGGTCAATTATCATGATTTTTAATATATATATTTTCTTTTATTAAATTCAACTTTAAAATGTTGCTTGTACCTCTAATGAAATGATTTATAATCACATAAACATCTATAATTTTATTTAGACCACAAATTTTAAAATTATATCTTTCTTTCTTAAACATCGTACCAAATCAAGCAACACACATAAATTTTAATGGAGGAACTAATACGTATATTTAAATAATAATTTTATAATTTTCAAGTTATATGATTATTGATAGAGTATACGCGCCAAACATGTGTCGCTATACTAGTAAATAAAAATATAAATATATTAGTAATAACTTATTGTTTGTAAATTAATAATTATTTCAACTACTTACTTTATTAAGGGAAAAGGCTCAAATATGCCATCGAACTTTCAGAAAAGGCTCATTTATGCCATTCGTTAAAAGTTTGGCTCATCTATGCCATTACCGTTTAAGAAAAGGCTCATTCATGCCATTATTTTTTAACGGTGGTTTTGCAAAACCATTTTTTACACGTGGCGAATTATAATTCGGCCACGTCATCATTTTTTTTTTCAGAATATTGATTTTTTATTATAAAAAAATAATGACGTGGCCAATTATAATTCGGCCACGTCATTATTTTTTTATAATAAAAAATCAATATTCTGAAAAAAATGATGACGTGGCCGAATTATAATTCGCCACGTGTAAAAAATGGTTTTGCAAAACCACCGTTAAAAAATAATGGCATGAATGAGCCTTTTCTTAAACGGTAATGGCATAGATGAGCCAAACTTTTAACGAATGACATAAATGAGCTTTTTCTGAAAGTTCGATGGCATATTTGAGCCTTTTCCCCTTTATTAATTATGGCTAAAATAATTCTTTCCAGTGAAAAACTAAAGAGGCAAAGTTTCCCTCGTTTTCTGTTCATATTCCCCCAAATCCTTCCTCTGATTTCATTTCTTAACCTCTAGGTTTTCTCCTCTTGATACACTCTTGCTTCATACACTCAACCAAGCTTTGAATTGGAAGATCCGAACGAGTTTTGGCCTCTCCTCCAACAAAAATTAGGGGTTCAAATTGTAAGTTAAGTCTACTATAGTTTTATTTGTATCACTGTATCTATGTAATGGTTTTGGTTCCTCATATCAAGCTCTTCAATTGCACATATGTAAAAGGATGTTGTTTTGGATCGAAGGGTTACTTTTTCCTCTTCTTGCTATAAATCATGGGTTCTTCTACATCGCTTCAGCCCAAAACCCAGGTATAATTTTTTACATCTTCCTTTTTCAATTTTTTGAAAATCTATTCCTCTTTTTGTTTCCTTAGATGCTTTATTTTTAAAATTAGATGATTATATGGGTAGTAAAAGTTGTAAGCTTTATTTCATGAAAACCTTTTGTGGTTTTAGACAATCTTAGATGAACTTTCGAATATATTTTCTTTTTTCTTTGGGAGTGGATGATATTAACATGTCGAGAGATGATTTTGTGAATTTTTTTTTCTTTTTTGAGAGATGGGAGATGGGTTTACTAGTAGGGCTGATTTCTTGATCCCAAGTATTTTAGTCAGAGATAAGGCTTTGGGATGCAGTCTAGGTTTTTTTCTGCATCAAATCATTACCAGTATAGGAAGATATTATAAGCAGTTATTTGTTCACTTGTTGTGTGTTTCTTGGTTATGCTATATGTAGTGTATATATTGTGTATTGTGCAATCATCAATCTTGAACAAAATGTGGTTAACATCACTACTTGTGTATGCTTTCAAAATGTAAATTTCATGTTGACACACGACGTGAGAATGTTGAATATATTGTGTATGTGTTCATTACATTTTTTGTTGGTTGTTGTTGTCTGGTTAAAATTTCTCAACAGAATATTATGTGGTTAAATCAATTTAATTTTGCATCTGAAACCTCATTTGTTGGATTGCTCATTTATCATTCATTGAAGCAGTGTCATAACTTCTATAGCATTATGGTTAATCATTTTTCTTATGTAAAAGGAAACCCGCAGCCGCTATCATTTGGGTGCGCACAGGTTAAAACGTCCGCTCCTATGCAATAGCTTGCAAATCACATAAGAGAGGTAACCCGCACTAGACAAGTCCGGTGTGACGAGCTCAACCCAAAAGGCAAACCCTTTGCTTTTGCTGGCAAGGGGTTTCGAAAGGATGTTGAATCTTTGACATAACCCATTGGAAGGTGGTGTTGGGCACATCCTCAATGACGTAACTTTTCAGCCTGTTGATTCATTTATCTCTTAGTCTATCTAACTGATATTGGAGTATCCCCAAGGTTTGTTTGTTAGTATTAATTGTTGTTAGGTACTCTGATGAGCATGTGTCTTTATTCGATAATCTATTTAGCATTAAAACAAAAAGGAATACAAACCCCTTCCTACATCTTAAAACATGTACCTCTTTTATTGTATTGTGCTGTAGCTTGTCTGACGACAACGATCTAACATATGCCCACCTTTTTAGCAATTTTAGATCTAATGCCTATCACAATTTGATATACTTTGAATAGTGTGTGTAGTGTGAATATTAAGAGTTCGGTGGGGTGTGCTAGGAGTTTAGCTTCTAGTTAGCCATTTAGAAAATGGTTTATTTGTTTGATACTTCCATAAGGTTTATTTTACTCATTTCTTGGATACATTCATAAGGTAAAAAGAGCTTTATTTACTCATTTTTGGAGTTCCTTTTTAGTTGAATGCATCAACTATTCCAACCATTTGAATCTGCATTGGACAAGGTTTGTACAGATTGATTGGTGGGTGATAGGTTGCAAGAAAATTTTTACAGAGAGAACAACAAAAATAATTTTTCCAAAGGCAGCATGAGAGCTACACGGAGTGGGTGGACACAATTTTTATGAAGTCATGGAATTGCCACTTTTGAAGGTGATCAAAACCGATATAACAGAACCAAAACAAAAATTTGAAAGATAGCAAGTAATTTATATTTTTATCAGGAGAAAAACTAGCAACAAGTACAAATGATATCAATATATGATATGCTATGATTTATACCAGCATTTATTGTTGAACCCTTATTTTGTTAGTATTTATGGTGATGAGTTTTGTTCATAATTCTTGAAAGCATTTGAAGTTTTCAATGTGTTCTGTAACTCTCTTATGTGTTCAACTTGAAAAGACTTTTTATTTCACCTTTGTGTTTTTTCTTCTCAGTAAATTGGATCTTCTTAATCAACACAAGGAGTAGAGTAGCAAAGGCAGAGTTCTTTTGTTAGCACATATTGTCATGCACTTAGATGTATCTTCCTTAATTAAAATATCCTCTTCAATTGTTGCTTTTGTAACAAGACCGAAATCTAGATGTTTTTCTCTATTGTAAGTCCAACTAATAGTGAAGTTTTCAACTATATATCACTTGGGGATCTGTAATCTTTGTAAATTTGTTGAGAACTGCATTACTTGTGGGAATAAAATTTAGTGCATTATTTTTTGTAGTTGTTGAGTCTTTGTAAGCAGAGAGTCTATCTTACTTTTATGAAGTATCTAGTACTCCTGCATGCCTTGAGTTAGCAGCATCTATTGCACTCAAGGTTAGTATCTTCACTCTAATTGTATTTTTCTCTTTTAAAGTTTCTAGTGTGAGAGGTAAATAGTTTTGTGATAGATTGAGATGGTGTTTATGAAGGATAACTGCAGCTTAAGGAATGATGTTTTCATCTTCTTGGGTGTTTAGAAAGAGACATGATGACTCTTGTTGTCTCTTTTTCTTTCTTACTTTTCTGTGTTGGTTACATTTCTTTTGAGTCGAAGGTCTATTGAAAACGAACTTCTTTAAGCTGCAAGGATAGCGGTAAGGTGTATGTACATTCTATCCTCATATTCCATTTGTGGGATTACACTTTGATATATTGTTATATATCATGATATCATAAAGTATAAAATCATTTTTTTTCTTTCTTTTAGACAGGTTGTGGAAGGTGGAAATCAAGACTAGTTGCTAGAGAAGTGCTTTTGCAATGGTATTTTGAGAAGCAACCTCTATTAGTTTTGTTAATATTTAGTATATCTTAGTTGGACTTACAAGTTGGATAATTTTTACTTAATATTTTTTTTTCCTTTAAGGGGAATGTTGAGATATTATCTCATGAAGGCCATTTTAGATGTTCTTAATTATTATGACACTGTAAATTTTTTTATATTATCTTGCTTCTTTTTAGTATGTTGTTAATTTTAATTTGTATAGTGTGATGCTCATTATTAAATAAAAAACTACTTCAGGCTATGAGGTTTAAGATATTTGTATTATTTAATGATTTAAATTTTTGTAATAAATTTTTATATTTACGGAGATCTTGCTTAATCCAAATTGTAAATAGTATTGCTACCATTTTAAATGCCATTAGGGGCAAAACATTTTATCTTCAAAAGCTCAACTTTTAGTGATGATTACATTATTGTTTTTAAAACGATAGCATTTTCATCATAAAAGTATGACATTTAGTGATAAGAATAATCTTCGTCCCAAAAATTGCTTACTTATTACCTACAAATTAACTCTGTATTTATGACAATTGTGATTGTTGCTATTTATAATATTTTGTAGTGACAATTTTATTTTGTCGTTAAAAGAATTAGTTTTAGTGACGACATGATTGTTTCAATTACAAAATTATTTGTAAATAAATATGTCACTAATTTTTACCTTTAGGGACAGGGAAAAAATTTGTAAGTAAAAAGTAGTTTTTAGTGACGGAATAATATTTGTTTGACTACAAAATATATAAACATTAGAAACAAATTGCATCATCATTGATAAAACTAAATAGTTAGTGACACAACCTTTTTGTCGGCCTTAATAACCTTTTTAGTGACAAACAAAATATCATTACCTACAAATTTTAATAATTTTTATGACGAAGAAGTTTGTCATAAATACGAAGAATTTAGGGACAAAAATATTTTTGTAGTTAATATATTTATATTTAGTCATGAAAGACTAAGTTGTCTATGCATATATTTAGTGACCCATGCTTTAAGGACGAATGATTGATGAATTATTTTCGCCGCAAAATTTGTTTTGTGACGAAATGTGAGTTTCTAGTGACAAAATTATTTGTCACTAAAAATCAATTTTGTTGTCGTGATCACCTTTCTTCTTTTCTGATAAAGACAACAAAAAACAGATTAACAGACACATATAATCACATGTAGACATATGAAGGAGTACATATTATTTGAGTGGTATATGTGGGTTAACGGTAAGTGAAGCTGCTGCATTTAAGTTAATTGACATCCAGTGGACCAATGGTACTTGTTGAAATAGCCAAAAATTACATGAGAAGTACTTAGGTTTCTCATGTAGCGTTTATTCCTTTCTCAAACATCAATTTACTTTCACTACTATATTAATTTTAAACAACTCTAACAAATTTCACACTATATTGTATTATTGGTCTTCTAAAAAATGTGTTTGAACTTCTTTGAAATGCTGCTTTCAATCTGAACCTTCTTCTTGATAGAATTTCATTATCTTAGTTAGTTCATTTAAATTCCTTAATTGGTAAGGATATATTTGTGGTAATTAGTTCTTTGCTTAAATGAAGTCCTATGTTGTTTCAGCACTTCAACACTTTGTCATTTTTACTTCGGCCAGAACCGTCCTCGACATCTCATCTTGGTTCATTGACTCTGTGGTAGGTAGGCTTTGGACATTTCTTCAAGTTTCAACATTTACTAGAAACAACCTCTCTATTCTCAGAAGGTAGAGTTTGCGAGACGACAAAAGTAAACTAAAGCTTGACCATGCTTAGGATTATGTTCTGTTTTCCTTGAATATGTTGAATTCTCTGTGATTCTTATATTCTTAGGATGGTTTGATTGTCAAACCCTTTTTTACTTTGTTAAAACTTCTATTTGACTAAGGTTGTTAATTTTTTGTAGTTAGATAACACTTGAAGTTAATGATGTAAAGGAAAGTAGAATGAGCTACAAATTAAGGAAATTTGAACAAGTTTTGAGCATTCATTTAACTAGAGTGTATAACTGATTATTTCCTATGTAAACTATGCAAAACGGAATTTGATGATGAGTATATAAATTCACTCACGAAACTTTAACTTTTAATCAATTGAATTCCATTTGTTTACTTTCTTTCTTAATTGTGCCTATCCTATTAATTTTACTTATATTTTTTTAGAAGTATAGTCAACATTCAAAAACATTTGTGGAGGATTCGATGCTTGATTTGGTATAGCAAAAGTGCCATGACTAGGTAAGAAATTTTTATCATCTCATAACACATGATTGTGATTATTTACTCATGACTTTTAAAATTTATTTATGAAGTAGTTAATGATTTAATGATTGTTTACTGAAAGATGAAATATCAATTTTTATTTTTAGGAATTCAAATCTTCCATCCAAGGATTGGATAGATTTAGCAAGGTATAGCAAAGAGTATATTGATGGTGTTGAATATTTCCTAGATTTTGCTTACTCTTATGGAGATCCTCAAGGCGAGGAAATTCAGTGTCCATATGCAAAGTGTTGCACTATTCGTTGGACTCGAAGAAATGTCAAGTATGATCATCTAATATGCTATGGATTTGTTAAAGGTTATACTAGATGGATCAATCACGCGAAATGAAATATCAAGTTTAATGTTGACGATGATATGGATTACTCACATGATGACATTGATGGGTTGGCTTCTTTAATGGGTTAGTATAATCAGATGACATTAGTATGCATGGCATTGGTAATACGTAGCTGACATTTCTTCAAAAAATCTATTTTTTTTTTTTTTGTACTTTATTAGAACATATTGATGTTTTTTTTAAATTTCTTTTGATATAATATGTAGTGTGCAGCCAAAGACAACAATGAGGAACCATCAAAGTCTGAAATGTTTGTTGCAACTCGTACAAAGATAGGAAAGGAAATTCAGGCTGATACCCAAGTTGCAATATTAAGTTTTTTAAAGAGGATTAGTAGTGAATTTAATTCAAAATTAAAATTTATATATAGATTCTGACTCCATTGAATTTTATCAAGTATTTCTTCTTCTTCTTCTTCTTCTTATTCGGAGAATTCTTTGTCGATGTTGCTGAATTGTTTGTTAGGAAAAGTTGTTTAGATTTCCTTTCATGGCTAAAGAAGCATAACATTTCCAGATCTATCTCCAAGAGGTTTCTGAACTCAAAAATTATGTGAACCAGATTGTTGTAGGCTTTCTTTGAGAGTATTCTCTTTATTTATCCCATCCATTCTTCACAATATGCGGGGGTAGGGGCGGATGTAGCCAAGTGGATCAAGGCAGTGGATTGTGAATCCACCACGCGCGGGTTCAATCCCCATCGTTCGCCCATCAATAAATGGACCATTTGTTTCGGAGACACAAGACAACCCTAAAAAGCATTTTTTCTGCAAGTCATCTCGAGGCTTTCAAACGCATCCAAGCAATTGGTATCCGATTGAAAGATAGAATAGAAAGCATAGATTCGCGTCGAGTCTAAGTGACATACTCCACAATAATGTATCTTCACTGTAACATCATCATCACCATTTTCTCTGCCATCAATTCAAACAAAAACATATATATATATATATATATATATATATATATATATATATATATATATATATATTCACTATTTTCATTTCTTCTGGTCATAAATCAAAGATTTTAAACAATTGCCTTTTTGTATAAATATTTTCAAAAAATTCAAAGAGAATACAACATGCATGTTTATGCTCATTAATAAATTCAAAGAATTATATTCTAAAGGGTTGTAATGCAGTCAACATATAACGAAGAAGATACCTGCGGGAGAAATGGAAGGGTGAGAAAATTCCAGAGGGGTCCCTGGCTGCCCAACCAAAAGATTTTTGTGGCTGCTCATTCTCTGCTCTTTTCGCCATTTCTCTAAAGCTCTTTGTTTGTGTCTGTGGTGGAGGAACTTAATTATTGTAGCACTAACTGCTAATAGGCCCAACTTTTTGAAAGTAAATTTTGAGAAATGGGATATTTTCTGTGAATCCCTCTCTTCTCCACTATAATATTTTCTCCATATTTGCATCAGTGGTGTCAAAATTTTCAAGGAAAGAAATCTCCTTATTTGATTACAAAGTGAGTGACATTCCTAAAATAGATTAGATCCCCCTTTAAAGCTCTAAGGGGTCGTTTGGTAGCTTGATAAAACAATTCTTATTTATGTATTAAAGTCTGTATTCGTAAATTTTATTCAACAGGCTGAACTTCAGAATTGCCAAAATTTTGGGGAAACAACTGATGATGTATTTAGGGCAGTGTTTGGAAAGGAGCAGCCTTGTCAAGTTAGGTGCTATGGTAGATTAGTGACAACAGGTTCTTTGAAGAAAGATGAGGAAACTAACAAGCTAAAACAAAAGCATGCCAATGAAATCGCTTCTCTAAAAGAAAAAAATGAATGAAATGAGAGATGAAATGTGACATTTATTCAGCCAATTGCTGAAAAACAACCCTGGATTGAATGTTCAAGATATACCAGGGTGTGTCGGATCTAACATTGCTTCACCTGTTGATGCAAGTAGCGAGCGCACAAGTTGTAAGAGGCCAAAATCTTGCACATTCTTCATGGTCAGGTCATGATTCGGTTCTTCAAAAGGTATTTTGTACTTCAAATTTTCTGTTAGTAGTCTCCAATTGTTATCGATATCCAAGGATGTTCTCGTTTTGTTGCTTGTGTGTCTCCTCTTATTGTTGACTTGATTGGTGTTCTTCTGGAGGTTGTCCAATGTGTTTTGTTCACCTACTTTTCCTTTTGGATTTACCATAAACCTCTTTTAAGGTATTGTCTTTCTGATTGTCAACCAGTTCTTTTATAACTAAGTCATTACTCTTTTTCATAACCTGCTTGTGATTAGTTTCATAGAGACCTTGCTGTTGAAATTTTATTTTCTCATCCATGTGTATTCCATCTTGGTCGTGATCATCTGGATATGTTAGTTTACATGTTGCTGCGTGATTTTAGGTTTTGATTGCTTTCTTTCTCGAGACAGGTTGAACGTCATCCATCATATCCTTATCAACTCTTCGGTCTTTCGTTTTGTTAGCTTGTTCTTTTTTTCGTAACTTTCTCATGATCAGGTTCATCATATGACCTTCCATTTTTTGAACTCTTGGTCCGCCTCTGAGGCATTATAGTTGTAGCCGTTTGTAAAATTATGTAGGGAAATACGAGATGCCTCAGATTTGTTGCATACTGGTTAAGTTCATATAACAAATTAATACATTATCTTTTATCAATTTTTTGTTTCAAAAGTAGTTCATTGAACAACTACTTTTAACTTAATATAACATAGCAGGCATGTGAATCCATTAAAATAAATAACATTGCATTTGTTTTCTCCCATGTTATAAGATAGTGGTATCTATCTGCCACCATTCAAGCATTGTTTTCCCTGTTCTTGGT
Organism: Solanum commersonii; assembly: GCA_029007595.1. Lineage (NCBI taxonomy): Eukaryota > Viridiplantae > Streptophyta > Magnoliopsida > Solanales > Solanaceae > Solanum > Solanum commersonii. The sequence goes on along the minus strand of JAJTWQ010000233.1, from coordinate 174,842 downwards.
CTTCTTGAGTTCATACTTGTTGTGCTCGCCTTAAGCTTGGTTTATTTATTTGTTAATCACTATGAGTTTGTTCTGTCTCAAGCAGTTGTAGTAGTTTTCTTGTTTTTAGTTATGAGTTTTTAAGGTGTCAAAGAAATTACTCCATTGTTCTTGTGCTTGTTTTCTAAGTTTAGATTGATCAGTTCTCACTCATATTAGTAGGTGCAGATTTATTCAACATTGGTTGGGTCATTTTATGTTGTGAATGATCCCTTTCGATATGGAACATTTTTTTTTCTAATTCTCACATTGAATTTGTATTTGATTCCTATCGTTTTGTGTTTTTCAGAGATGTGATACTGTTTCATTTGTTTGGGTTGTGATCTGCTTAAGTGTTTGTTCTCTAGTTACAAATGAATCTGCCTTTTTCTTTACTGCTTGTGACCTTTGTGAGCTTCATTTTTCTTTTAGTTTTGATAGAATGAAATTTTGCATTTTAAAGTGAATCAATAACCTATGTTGTCTTGAGAAGGAACTTCCTTCAAGATGGATTAGCTTTGCAAGTGATTCAGTAGCTAATAGTCCATTTAATCGAGGTTATACGGGTTGAGTGCATTAAAGAACTTGAGGTTCCAAGATAACATGAAGCTATAATCATTGCAAGAAGTAGTGTTTCTTCAGTAAATATTTGAAAAAGACTCTTTTTTGTTTTTCTTCTAGTTGAGTTGATGTTCTTGGTAAAGAAATGCTGAACTTGTTTTACTATCTTCAATCCTTGAAATTTCAATCTGTACTTTGTTTTTGTCACTCATTTTCTCCTTTCAGCTTTTATACCTAGAAAAGTTTATATTTTTAGTTGTATGGGTATTGTATTGTGTTGAAGGAGCACTACTCATTTTGGGTTGTAGTTGTGTACTTTTTCCCCTGTTGTTTTACTGCTTTGAACTGTGATGGTTGTTGTGAGAGATGGTTTTGGTTTTCATTGCTTAAATTGATTCTCATAGTTAAAGGTGTCTCTTTTGGATTTCTTGGAAGGTTAAAGACTTTGTTGTATTTTTTGGGAGTGAGTTTGTTGTCACTTGTGCTAGTTAAGCTTTATCTGGTGTTGCAATAAAGCTATTTAGGTTTTTGATGCTTGTGCTTTGTTTTGGTTATGCAATGGGGCAGCTTCCTTCCTAGGATATTTTGGCCCTGCTTGAGTATATACAGGTCCAACTGGTTATGTATTGCAGTCATGGAATGAGGAATGGGTTATACGGGTTATACCATAAAGGGGTCGGGGCATTGGGTTTATGTAAACTGTAAAGTATAGCTTACATCTGCAGATATACAATCATCATGTATAACTTATGTCTAAAATACTCCAACTTATTATTTCATCAGATAAATAGTAATTTACAACAAATAGGCAATGAAGCCAGATGCCTGTTCTATATGATTTGCATATATTGATTTGGATTGGTTGGCTTACAGTGAATGCTCTCCAATTATGCACTTCCACAACTTTATTGTTATGGATTGGTTTGGCTTACTGTGAATTTGAGCATATTAAATACATGATTTATTTCACTAACTTATAATTTTATTTTGAATGTGCAGGAAAATACCGGTAATTGAATTTGAATAGTGGCCAGAAGTAAACTCGATCTATTGTAGTGAACGATGAAGAGTTTTTATATTATTATCATATATGTTTGCATGCATTTGGTTTTGTGGAATTTATTGATAGTAGAGATCTTTAAGCAATCACTTTCTAAGTGTTGGTTGTACAAGACATGTTTCTCGAAGTTTATTTGAAATATATAGCTTCGATTTAATTATTACCTAATTTTGTGCTTTAGGTCACTTGTATATTTAATTATGTGATTGTTGAATATATGCAAATACAAATTATTATTCTTAAAAATAAAAAAATTATGGCTACAAAATTCTACACAACATTGCCACACTTCGAAAGTGTTGCTGTAGGACGTTATCTTGTACATAAGAAAAGTTACACTTTATAAGTGTTGTTCTAGATGAGATATAAAAGGCAACACTTTTTAAGTGTGACCAATAACAAAGGCAACACTTTTAAGTGTAGTATAATAAAAAAAAGGTGTTGCTAATGAATCGGTACAAAGAGTGCCCTTATACCTCTTTGGCCACGTTTTATAAGTGTAGCTGTGATGGCGACATTTAAAAAGCGTGGCCTAATGTCAAAGGTTACACTTTTTTAGGCCACCCCCTAAAAAGCGTGGCTTAAAGTCCAAAAGTGTAGCCTTTTATCAAAGGCCACACTTTTTGCTAGTTAAGGCTACACTTTACTGGTGAGGCTAAAAGCCTAAAATGTTGTAGTGCTTGCTTGTGATTCCCCAAGAAATTTGGAGAAGAAACACCTTGAATCCACAACCCTAGCTCCCACTTCTTCTTCTTCTTCTTCTTCTTCTTCTTCTTCTTCTTCTTTGGGAACTTCTAGACAAAGAATTTTTGAAAGGAGGAACTCTTTGGTTGATTTGGGGAAATAAGGAGTAAATGACTTGTTTAAAGACTTAAAACTATATATACTAGTGATATAAATCAATTAAAATCAACCCCATACTTTAAATAATCAAAACGAAATTACTAAAACACCCTCAACTTAAGGCACCCCGTTAGGGACCACGCCCAACTCAACAGGTCGTGGGCACCACGGCTCGTGGTGGTGCCCGTGGTCCCTTGACTAGTGTGCCTCTCAACCTTCACAAGCCCTTAAGGGCCTAAGGGAGGACAACGATACCTTTCACGATCTGTGGTCAAGACCACGAGTTGTGGTGATTGTCGTGCTCTTGAGGCAGTGGCTTGGCCAAGATGCCTTGCCTCCCCTTGAGCCCAAGTGATCTACACGACCATTTTGACGGACCATCTAGGGCACCACGACTCATGGTAGTGCCCGTGGTCTTTGGGGAAGTAGCTCCCTCATCAAGACACAACCCTCCTAAAGATAAGGCAACCCCACGAGCCTTCCCATGGCCCGTGGTCATGACCACGAGATGTGAAGTGGCTCGTGAAGGGGTGTCTTGGCTTGGCACTAAACTTGGGCACACTGCCTTGCCACCACGGGTGGAACCATGGCTCGTGGTGGCCACCACGGGTCGTGAAGACCCTTGTGGTGATGGTAGGCAGTGGCTAGGCCTAGTTTTTAGGCAGCCTTGGCCCCTTACCCAAAACTTTTAGCCCTTTCCCTTAACCCTTGATGTTAACCCCCACGTTTAGGCTCTAGTTTAACCTATCATTTTTTGAGTCGTTACATTATCCCCACTTAGGAACATTCATCCTCGAATGACACTTTAAACACTTTAAGGAAATAATGACTCAAGACTAGCAGCCCATCATGCATGACACATCAGTATAAATGCATAATCATAGGAGGAAACATCAACTCTATATCAATAAGCTCAATGGATTACAAGAAAGTAGGAACTACTTCTACAAACTTATTATGCACCAAAACATCAACATTTCTCATTTCGTTAAGTAATTTCCTTCTCCAACTAACATCATGCTCATTGTGACATCATAAGGCAATTTATGCAACTCTTTTCAAGAACACATTTAAGCATATTCAACAAGTCAACTCATGAAGCATTTAGTCAACTCATTATAAAAGCATATCAACATGAGGAATACCATCATGAAAGATCATTTTCTCATATAAACATAATTTCATCAAAACATACATAACATAAGGAGATCATGGAAACACATATTCACACATGACTCCAAAACATGAAACAAGCTACAAAGAACCCTTGGTCTCAAGCTTGAATAGGAATAGAAGAAAGTGATAAGGATATCAAAACTCTCAACAACCTTACTATTTAACATACCATCCCACACGTAAGAGAAACCCCAACTAAGGCTTAACATGAAAATAACAACATAAGAACCTTAACAAGACATTCATAACCATAATGAACTATCACATACCGGTGCCTTCATCTGGATTAGCCCCTTTGTCCTTGTTAACTTGAAGAGCATAGAAATGGTTTTTCTTTGGAGCATCAAGATCTGGGTCACTAAGAGAAGCTTGTTTGGCATTCCTTCCTTTGTCTGTAAGAGGAGGAAAATTTCTAACTTGATGATCGTTCTTTCCACACCCAAAGCACCCACTAGTACCTGCTAGGCACTTCCCATGATGCTTCTTTCCACAAGTGGTGCAAGTAGGTTTATAAAATGGAGACCCACTTCCTTTCTCTTGGTTAAACCTAGGTGTGCTTGAATAATCTTGATTTGGAGCTCTTTTATTGAACCTAGGTTGACCTTGCTCATTGGGCCTAGACCTCTTCAACTCCTTATTCTTCCTCTTAAGCTTGGACTCCTTAATAGATTGAGCATACACCATAAGTCTAGAAATGTTCATGTCATCATGGAGCATTGCCGTACGTCACTCTTCCTCAACTAGGTCAAATATACCGGTAATAAACCTACTCATCTCATCTCTAGGGTTAGACATCAAGGATGGAGCATACTTAGACAATTGGGTAAACTTCAAGGAGTACTCTAGGACACTCATGTTACCTTGCCTAAGGTTGATAAACTCCTCCATCTTAACCTCCTTCTTCTCACGGGGAAAGAACCTACCAAGGAATAGTTCATTGAACAATTCCCAATCTATAGACCTCGCTCCTACCTGCCTATTACTCTTCCATTGGGTAAACCAAATTTGGGCAACATCTTTCAATTTGTAGGCGGCAAGTTCCGCTTTTTCAATAGAAGTCAATCCCATAGCATTGACTATCTTATACACCTCATCAAAAAAGTCTTGGGAAGCCTCTCCCAACTTTGAACCTAGAAAAATTGGAGGGTTCATCCTCACAAAGTCCCTCAACCTAGAAGCCATAGTACTCTCACTAGCATTCACTCTAGGCCCCACATCTCTAGTAACTTGGGCCATCATAGCTTGGGCTAAGGTTAGGAAAGACAACCTAATTTCATCATTAGTCATGGACGGAGCATCAACCGGACTTGGTTGTCTTGAGGAACTTGGTCACCTTGAGGACCTTGAGGATCATGGGGAGGACCTCCCTCATTCACCACGTCCTCTTCCACTCTCCTTGCGGGCATTCTTCTTGCATTCATATCCTAAAAACACAAAATAAGGATTAGGAAAAGGACACTTATAGAGCTAAACTCTACGACACAACTTCAAGAATAATGAAAGAAGTGTAACTTCCTAACATCCTATAACCTCTCACTCATAGATGTGTCATGACTCACACCGATTAACAAAACTCTACTAGACGTGGCTAGTGAGACATCAATCCTAAAAAGCATTTCCAAAATCTTATGCACTGAGACCATATTTCTCACGACCTGGGGCAACCCCCTAGATGCGACACGACATACAAGACTCCGAAAAACCTCATAGCATTCATAACATTCGATATATAGAAATAGTGTGAAATTAAAATCTTATTTAAATCCTACAATCAAACTTCAGTTAGAAACACAACGAAAGTCTATAGTTTCCAATGGCCATCTAAAACAATATCTTTAAAACTAAAGTAGGATCACGACCCTTTATAATTGAAAAGACTAGAAATGTCTATTACATGAAAGAAAAGAAACTTCAAAAGTACTTTTCCTCGATCTATAAGGACATACCACTTAGTCTAGGGAGAATATCAATCCAAGAACATGAACTAGAGAAAAGCAACTCACTTCCCGGAACCTACACTTGTAGCAAAATAAGAGAAATATGGGTTAGCACACAAAAATGTACCAAGTATGATGACCATGCAAAAACATGCTTTAAAGGGGACATTTTGGTTGGAAACCATGCATTATGCCACTTTTTAGAAATATCATGTACATTAGTATAAGAGACATTAAATACAAGTATAATCATCATGCAAGTCATAACATCACATTTGAACATAATCAACATGTAAACCATTACCTTCATATTAGGCCTTCACCTCAAGTAACCCTCATGCTACACCTTGTGCAATGTATGGATAGCATCCCATACCAACATCCACACTAAAGTACCACATTAAGGTCACCAAAAGTAAACTTACCATTCAACCTTTCAACCTTTACACAATACTCATACATAAGAGACATAAACATTTCGTAAGTCATATCATCACCTAAGGACCATCATCTAGGGAAATTGTAGCATCCCATACTACTACTTACACTAAGTACTCCTTTGAAGCCACCATAGACAAAGCGCATTTATACTCAATAAATCATGACAAAGAAGTAACTCATAATACAATCCAATGGTATCATGCATCATCTCATTTAAGCATATAAGTCAACATTCTTCATTAACTTCATTAAGGATACTTTCATACATTAGTCATTAAGACTTAGACAACTTACTATGATCCTCTCAAAGCCTACTCATGCAATGCATGGATGACATCCCATACTACTACCCACACTTCATAAAACATCTCAAGAAACCATAATGCACATCTCACATGATGGGAATATGAATTAACCAACATAGACCATGAGAGCTAACCATGTAATCCGGTGTCCTATGGCCCTACACCGTAAAGAGGTGTCCTACTTGCCTAATGTAGAACTAGGTACATTTAACTTGGATGGAATCCACTAGGTAAACTACTATGTGGGCACATAGTTATGGGTTAGGAAGATGTTCATTGGAATCCTAGCCTAACATTGGGAGAGTTTTCATCTTACCATATCCACTCGGTGCTTAGCCTTCATTCCTATAGATTATTTCATTTACATTACATTAATGCACTTGAGAGGAATACCATTGGCCTATCGACCCAAGACACATCATTACGCATGAAAGGAATTCCATAAGCCTATCGATTCATGATACATTACATAGATAGCTCATTGAATCCTCAAAAAGGGCCACCAACATTGGGTCTACCAATACAAGGTTCATCATTTCACACATTAAAGGGCTACCAATACTAGGACTATCGATTCAAGGTTTATCATCACATTAGTTTCTACTCTTATCATGAAGGGCTACCAACATTAGGTCTACCGGCTCAAGACATAGCCTAGAATACTTCATCATTCATTTATGAAAGGAATACCATAAGCCTATCAATTCGTATTCATCAAGTCAAGACACATTCATCAATACAAGAAAATTATGCCTTAGCCTACCAATTCAAGACACATCAATCCATATTGCTTTCATTTATACAAGAAAAGGATGCTGAAGCCTACCAATTCAAATTAGAACATCTCATCATAGAAACCCTTCACATTCTATCATCAACATTCATGAGTGTCAAATTGAGAAATAGCCTTTCAATAATAACACATTTACATTCACAACATGATCACATTAACTTCATTGGATTCACATTCATATACAAGATATCATGAAAATACTTCAATTCCTCATACTATGCCTTCAAGGCCATGAATCTCAAATCACCAACACACCAAAATTCACTATAATTAAGTAATGAATAATGATATAATTCAATAAACCAAATCAATTTAGACATATTCCATTCATAAGCTTTCATAATCCACAAACCCACTTCATAAAGGCACAATTTAGTAATTGAGAGACTTCATAGGTTCATAGAGTATTTTCATCATAAATCATCAATTAAACACTAATAAAATCATAATTTGTCATTTATAACCATTTGACAATGTTTGATGAAGCAACCCATGAGATTGAGTAAAACCCTAGGTTTTTCATAAACTTGAAAACTTTGAAAATTACTTTTGAATTGACTCTATGGGTGAAAGCTACCCCTAGATTAAGGATCACTATACCTTTCTTGTGATTACCCAAGATATTTGGAGAAGAAACACCTTGAATCCACAACCCTAGCTCCCACTTCTTCTTTGGGAACTTCTAGAGAGAGATTTTTTTAAAGGAGGAACTCTTTGGTTGATTTGGTGAAATAAGGAGTAAATAACTTGTTTAAAGACTTAAAACTATATATACTAGTGATATAAAACAATTAAAATTAACCCCACTCTTTAAATAATTAAAATGAAATTACTCAAACACCCTCAACTTAAGGCAGCCCGTCAGGGGCCACGCCAAATTCAACAGGTCAAGAAGGGTACCACGACTCGTGGTTGTCCCCATGGTACCTTGAACAGTGTTCCTCTCAACCTTCACAAGCCCTCAAGGGCCTAAGGGAGGACCACGAGACCTCCCATGATCCGTGGTTAAGACAACGAGTCATGGTGATGGTTGTGGTCTTGAGTGGCTTGGCCAAGTTGCCTTGCCTCCCCTGAGCCCAAGTGATCTACATGACCACTTTGATGGACCATCTAGGGTACCACGGCTCGTGGTGGTGCCCGTGGTCTTTGAGGAAGTAGCTACCTCATCAAGGCACAACCTTCCTTAAGCTAAGGAAACCCCATGAGCCTTCCCATGGCCTGTGGTCTAGACCATGAGATGTGAAGTGGCTCGTGAAGTGGTGCCTTGTCTTGGCACCAAACTTGGTCACACTGCCTTTCCACCATGGGTGTCACCATGGCTCGTGGTGGCCACCACGGGTTGTATGGACCCTCGTGGTGATGGTAGACAGTGGCTAGGCCTAGTTTTTAGGTAGCCTTGGCCCCTCACCATGGCCTACACCCAAAACCTTTAGCCCTTTCCCTTAACCCTCGACGTTACCCCCCACATTTAGGATCTAGTTTAACCTATCATTTTCCGAGTCGTTACAAGTAGAGTCTTATTCATGAGTATAAAGTGCACCGCATTTATGAATGAGAGGCTACAAAATGTTTAGGAAAATCCACTTCTTCATTACTCTAAAGTTGTGAGATATAGTTTAAATCTTTAAGGTCTCTCTCCTAATCCTTATCCCATGCTCTACAAGATATGGCTACTCTAAGAGCTTATTCTAGAAGGAATGTGAGGGAGAATGTGGAACAAGAAGAGCCTCATCAAGCTCCGATCGACCTTTTGGCCGAGCAAGTGACTAATGCAGAGTTTACGAATGCTTTTCAAGTATTAGATCAAGCCATGACGACCCAAGACAATAGGGAAATTGTGTTTCCCTTGAACCCAAATGTGGCTACGATGACATATATAGTGAGGGACTTCACTATAATGAATCCTCTAGAGTTTCATGGTTCTAAGGTTGAGGAAGATCCTCAAAAGTTCATTGATAAGGTCTACAAGGTATTGATGATCATGGGAGTGACGCCAGTGGAAAAGGCGGAGTTAGCTGCTTATCAACTTAAGGGTGGTTCTCAAATTTGGTTCAATCAATAGAAAGAAGGGAGGCCAGAAGATGTGGGTCCTCTTGATTGGGAAAAGTTCAAAGTTGCTTTCCTTGATGGGTTCTTTCCCCTTGAAATGAGGACGTCAAAGGTTCTTGATTTCATCAACCTTCGTCAAGGAAATATGATTGTGAAGGAATATTCTTTGAATTTCACACAACTATCTCGATTTTCCCCCAACATGATTGCCGATCCTAGGGAAAGGATGAGTAATTTCATTTCGGGTGTGTCCAAAATGGTGATGGAAATTCTCATCAATGACATGGACATCTCTTATCTCATGGTACATGCTCTATAGATCGAAGATGAGAAACTTAAGGAAAGGTCTAAGGAGGCAAAGAGGGTTAAAATTGGTGATGGAAATTTCTCTGATGCAAGGTCTGATGGACATGGTCTTTCTAAGTTTTGACAAAGGTTTTTCGGCCAAGGTTACTCCAATGCTCCTTCTAAGTTCAACAAAGATAGGGTGTCTCACCCTAAGCCTCAAGGAGGGAATGGTAGTGGATATTTATTGCCTATATCTACTTGTGCTAGGTGTGGAAAGAAGCACGTGGGTAAGTACCTAGCCGACACAGATAGTTGTTTCAGATGTGGTAAAAGTGGTCATAAGATGAAGGATTTTCCAATGCTTACCACAAAGGAGGAGAGGGAAAGCAAGCTCCTCCTATTGTTCAGATTCTATCGCTCCCAAGCAAAACTAATTCTATGCACTTCTAACTCGTGGTCAACAAGAGGGTTCTCTAGATGTGGTTACCATTATGTTCAAAGTCTTCCAACTTGATGTTTGTGCTTTACATGAATCCGATGCTACCTTGTCTCTTGTGACGCCATGTGTGGCTATGATGTTTGATGTTCTTCTAGATGTGTTGTTAGATCCTTTTTCTGTCTCTACTCCTGTTGGTGATTCTATTGTGGCTAAGAGGGACTATAGGAAATGTTCCGTCTCCTTGTCCCATAGAGTTACTTTAGTTGACTTTATAGATCTTTATATGCTAGATTTTGATGTTATCCTTGATATAGATTGACTGCACTCATGTTATGCTTCTGTTGATTGTAGAACTCGTGTAGTCAGGTTTAATTTCCCAAATGAGCATGTCTTAGAGTGAAAATGGGGAAATTCTATGCCTAAGGGTCAGTTTGTCTCTTGTCTTAAAGATAGAAAGATGATTTATAAGGGTTGCACAAACCATCTAGTTAGGGTGAGGGATGTTGTTGGAATGTACGCGTCCACCAGTGATCACAAGACCTGGTCCTTTGACAGAATTAAAGTGCAGAAAATAAATAGCACAATGTAAATCAGGCACAATAGTTTTACGTGGAAACCTCTTTGTTCAAGGGAGTAAAACCACGACCTGTCACACAGGATTTTCCAACTGTTTTCACTAATCTTCTCAAGCAAAAGTGAAATACATATTACAACCACAATAGTGAGATTAACACCCTAATCCCACTTTAAGTAATAATCCTATTACTTAAACGAGCCAAAGCAATGCATCCATTGCCCACTATACTAACCCTTACTGATTAATATAGACTTTAAACATAAGAGACAAAGTTAACTCTAACAATCTTCTTACAATGCATCATACAAAGATTTGAAACGTTTCAACAAGAGTGAAACAAATCCTACAACTTTATCTCAATACAAACATTCAAGAACAATAATAGGTATGGAAAGCACTTCTTCAGTTGATCAGGTCCTTGTTGTATGTGTTCTTGTCCTTAGGTTCTTCCTTGAAGATGGCCTTTTCTTTATAAGCTTGTGATTTTTTTGTTTGCCAAATCTTGAGTTTGTGTTTTTGATAAGAGACTATATAAAATGAACACAAACTCCTTGAGACGACCCTATAGGCTGAGTGCCTACTATTCAAAAAAGTTCTGCACCTACCATATCAGAGGTGGCAGCTTTTGTGACAGTTGTCTTGTCGCCTTTTCATATACGCAATCTTGTAGGGACCAGGTCCCTTCCAATGTTCTTTGTGCTTTCTTGAAAAGGCTTGCTAACTCTCTCACCATTTGAATGAATGAATCTGCTTGTTGTTTGTCATTTTTATCATATCAACCAAAATGAATTATTGTCCATTGGACAAGCAACCTCGTCTATTTCTATTGGTGGAGTACGCTGACGACTTCACCAACCCACTGACATGACAACTTTAAAGCTAAACACTGTTATAAATTTTGATGAGATAACTCTGCCAGGGGCCGGGTCCCTATAGTTGTGAGCAATTGAACTAGACAGACTTGTCTGCCCTTTCCATTGGTGAAGTACACTGCACTTTTCACCAACCATTCTGACAGGACAACTTTACAGTTATACCCTACTTTGAATCTGGACGAGAGCACTCTGCTAGGAACCGGGTCCCTGCATTTGTGAGGATCGTCAAAACACTTAGAATATAATATTTCCCCCCTTTTTGATGATGACACAGAAAAATTCCTCACACTAAGTTTATTGATTCATTTCCCCTATCGTCAGTCCCAATAGCAAGGATCTGGTCAATTGTCAGTTCCCTAAGTTTGTTAAATCATCAAAACTTGACATCAGTTCCAAAATAACATTTTCCCCCTTTTTGACGATAAAAGACTTATTCACCTTCTTCCCCCTTTAACCAATTCCCCTTATGAACAAGCCTCTTCAGATAACTGGATTGGTCCTAAGTTTGTCAAATCATCAAAACTTCTCATCATCAACAAAATAGCATTTTCCTCCTTATTGATGATGACAAACTTGTTCAACATTTCTTCCCCTTATCAGCAACGTGACCATGTCTTCTTCAAGTAGCATTGATTCCCCTTTAACAATTTTCCCTCTTTTGACATCATAAAAAAGGGTTAAAATAGTAAACCAAGTTGACAAAATTGGAGTTCAAGAAAATTCATGGCCACTTGGGCAACACTAAGCATGAGTAAAAATGCATAAAGTACTGAGATAAATCAATAGAACAAGGAATTTTTCATTCATAAATAAAATATTAGCAATCAAAGTGTTGCACATATTATTATGAATGAGAACCAAGACAATGCGCACTGAATTTTGATATAAAATGAGGAAGACTGACGCGGGAGTTTAGAAAGAGAGGGGATGGCTTAGGAGCAAGGGATTGAAAGAATATAATTAGAAGATCATATCCCTAAGCATGGTTTTTCAGAATCCTCTCTTAAAGTTCAGCATGCTTTGCTGCCCAGGCTTTATGTTGAACCTTTAGGGCTGACAATTTTTTTCCAACCTGGTCTCTCTGATAGTGTTGTTTCAGAAGTTGAGCCCTTAGACAAACCATTTCAGTATCCCTGTTAGCAAGAGCAACTATCGTAGCTTCCAACACTAGCTTGAGTTTCTCATAGAAGAAAGATTGGTAAAATTAAACATACTTAAGGCCTCCGAGATGAATAGATCAATAATTGAGGAACCATTTCAAAAATTTTAAATTTTTGTTATTGTTTTTTTTAAAAACAAAAATCAGAAACCTTCCTATTCAGAATACTTTGAAAGAGCAACTAAATCTTGCCTTTTAGTTCCCCATGAGTAAGAGATAAGCCTAGATCATAAGTCATTCATGAGGTACTCTTTATACCAATTGGATATCCAGCATGATTAGCATCGCCATATTCCTCCAAATCAAAAAGTCTCTTGATGGACAGAGTAACCAGGTCCCTGTTTTCTTCAAATGTATTAGGATTCTCTAAGCAACCTTCAAATGAAATTTCGTTGGACAATCTTGGAATTTATCATAAATCCTAACACTTTGTATTATTTACATCAGGACCAGATCTATCAGCATCCAACATAGATATGGTCCCCAAGGGAGTTTCAATTGCCTTGACATCTGTAATATGAAACTTCATTAGTAGCCTCTCTGAGCTGGAACCAGGTCCCTGTTTTTGGCAAGTTGGCCCTTGCTTAGAGCTTTGGTAAAGATGTAAACCACTTAATCTTTCATTTTACAAAGCTTTAAAAGTTTGCTTGATCTATAGTTCCAAGAAGAGATTCAATTCTTCTATCATTCTCACTTCAAAAATCACTACTCATGAGTGCAACAAACTCTTCAGAAAACACCTCAAAGGTTGCTCCGAAGATGATATCATTGATATATACTTAAATAATCAACAGTCTCTTTCCTTGTGATTTCAAAGAGAGGGTTTTGTCAATTCTACCTCTCTTGAAACCATTGTTGAAGATGAACTTGGACAACTTATCAGCTTGTTGGGGACCCGAGTGTCATACTTTGCTCCTTTCAACCTGAGCTTGATCAGCTTCTTCATTCTCACCTTCAGAATTCACATAATCAGTTTGAACTACATCATCTTTATTCAGCATTGTCTACCGAACCGGGTCCCTCATCAAGTTCATCATCTACATTAACTTCTTTGGGTTTGCTAGATTCATGAAGAGGATATACTTCGGCAAGTTCACTGTTTAGCCCATCTCTTTGAATATGAAGCAACTCTTCCATTTGAGAAGCTTCTTTCTTTTGCAGCTTCTCAATTCTTCCAGACAAATAAAAAATCACATGAGTACTTATGCATAATTCTGGTTTTTGTGCACCTGATAAGCCTTGTTAGAGGGAGAATCCACAACTATTCTTTCATCACCATTAAGATCAAACTTTTCAATATCATTATTTTGGTCACAAAACATGTAGTATTCACCACTTCGGCACGAAAGTTTTTTATAAGATTAAAAGCCTGCTTATTCCACCTGATGGATGGTCTGTTCTACTTATATTTTACACAAGCATCCTTGACCAATTAGATTTGAAAAGATCTTAGAGGATTTGGTCCATTTGAGGGATTTTTCAAGTTCCTCTTTTACATGGACCATGTCCCTCTCCAACTCAAAATTTCTTTCTAAAGATAATTCCATCTTCATTTCAGCAATATGCAACTTATTTTCACGCTCTAGCTGCAAACTGTTTGCCTCATTCTTTCCTTTAAAAACTGTAGTAGTCACCCCTTTTATCCCTTTCTTTAGTTCTAGATTTTCAGCTTCTAGAATAACCATTTGATTTTCAATACCAAATATTTGGGCAACTAAAGCAATTTTTCCATCTTGAGAGATGTCTAGGCTATTGTTCATGAGATCATCCTTAGTTGTTAGTTTACTTATCAAATCAAGTAATACAATAACTAGCTTTCTCAAATTACTAGTAGAAAAGGTATTCAAGTTTTTCTTGAAATATGATAGCATTACCTTTTCACCAGAATCTTCATCATCTAACTTTGCCATGAAAGCATCATTAGAGTGCTCAGAATCATCTGAATCACTTGAGGAATTTTCCCATGCATCCTTCTTCATCGCCTGATAAGCAGTTTCTCTGTTGCATGACCTGTCACGGACCTGGTCCCCCTCTTTGTTCTTACCTTGTCTAGACTTGACATATTCCCCGTGGTCAGCTTTGTGCATATGACAGTCTCTAATGGAGTGATCTGGTTGATCACACTTGTAACACACGTCACTAGATCTTGTAGCACTGTCATGATTTTCTTTCTTCATGAAACCTCCACGTTCTTTCAGAATTTTTTGAAAACTTTGAGTGAAATAGCCAATGTTCTCATTTATTTTAGGGGTTTCACTTTGTGACACCATGGAAGCAAGTGATTTGTCTCTTTTAGCATCTTTCTTCTGATCAACCTCATGTATTAAATTTGTCGACTTGTCTTTGCCCTTGAGAATGAGACGTCCCTTTTTATATGCATCTCATGAACTTGAAGTATTCAAATAGTGCATTCAGAGTCACAACATCAAGATCCCTTGTCTCATAGCCAAACACAAAATCATTTGTCCAAGATCTGAGAAGAATTTCTAGTATCTTAGAGACTTTCTTGCACACAGGGACTGGTTCTTCAAGGAACATAAGTTCATCTTTAATGGTGGAGAATTGGGTACACATTTCATGAATGCATTCACCTTCTTTTATGGTGAGACTTTCAAACTAAGTAGTAAAGGGATCTAGCTTAGATCTCCTTTTTTCCTCAGTACCCTCATATGTTGTTCTTAACAGATCCCAGATTTCCTTGGATGATTCACAAGATAAGATTAGATTGTATTAATTTACTCCAATGCCACACATCAGTAGGTTCCTAGCTTTGTGATTTTTTCATACTAATCTTCTGTCAGAGTCATTATATTATTGTTGCGCTTTCGGAATGACTTTTGTGACCTCTCCATCTTTAAACTCCATAGTTGGCACATAAGGACCTTTATATATGATATTCCAAACCTCAATGTCCTCTGTCATGAGATAGTCAGTCATTCGAATCTTCCACCATCTATAGAACTGACTATCAAAAAGAGGTGGTCTTATAGGGGACTGACTTCTTTGTAGGTTCAATGGTGTCACCATTCCTCACAGGAACCTCTCTCTTGGTGTTAACCAAATAGAGATCCCAAGATTTGATACCAATTGTTGGAATGTACGCGTCCACCAGTGATCACATGACTTGGTCCTTTGACAGAATTAAAGTGCAGGAAATAAATAGCACAATGTAAAATAGGCACAAGAGTTTTACGTGGAAACCTCCTTGCTCAAGTGAGTAAAACCATGACCTGTCATACTGGATTTTCCAAATGTTTTCACTAATCTTCTCAAGCAAAAGTGAAACACAGATTACAACCACAACATTGAGATTAACACCCTAATCCCATACTAAGTAATACACTTATTACTTAAATGAGACAAAGTAATGAATCCATTGCCCACTATACTAACCCTCACTGATTAATATAGACTTTAGCCGTAAGACACAAAGTTAACTCTAACAATAATCTCACAATGACTCAGACAAAGATTTGAAATGTTTCCAACAAGAGTGAAACGAATCCTACAAGTTTAGCTCAATACAAACATTCAAGAATAGAAGTAGGTACGAAAAACACTTCTTCAGTTGGTCACGTCCTTGCTATATGTGTTCTTGTGCATAGGTCCGTCCTTGAAGATGACCTTCACTTTTTAAGCTTGTGAATTTTTTGTTTGGTAAATCTTGAGTTTATATTTTTGAGAAGAGATTATATGAAATGAACACAAATTCCTTGAGATGACCCTACTGGCTTAGAGTTGCTGTTCAGAAAAGCTGTGCACCTACCACATTAGAGGTGGCAACTTGTTTGACAACTGTCTTGTCTCCTTTTCATATACATAATTTTTCAGGGACCAGATCCCTTGCAATGTTCTTTGTGAGTTCTTGAAAAGGCTTGCTAACTCTCTCACCTTTTTAATGACTGAATCTTCTTGTTGTTTGTCATTTTGATCATATCAACCAAAAAGAATTATTGTCCATTGGACAAACAACCTCATCCGTTTCTATTGGTGGAGTACGCTGACGACTTCACCAACCCACTGACATGATAACTTTACAGCTGTTCACCATTATAAATCTGGATGAGAGAACTCTGCCAGGGATCAGGTCCCTACATTTGTGAGCCATTGAACTAGACAGTCTCGTCCGCTCTTCCCATTGGTGAAATACACTGCACTTTTCACCAACCATTCTAACAGGACAACTTTGCAACTGTACCCCACGTTGAATCTAGATGAGAGCACTCTGCCAGGGACCGGTTCCCTGCATTTGTGAGGATCATCAAAACACCAAAAATATAATAGATGTGGATTCTGAAAGGCCTACTCTTGAGTCGGTCCCCGTTGTTAATGAATTTTCAAAAGTGTTCCGAGATGATCTACCTCGTATTCCTCCTAAAAGGGAAATAGATTTTAGTTATGACCTCCTCCTAGATACGCAACCTATTTTATTTTCTCCTTACAAAATGGCTCCAGTGAAACTAAAGGAGTTGAAAGAACAATTGAAAGACTTGTTGGGTAATGGTTTTATGCGACCGAGTAACTCTTCATGGGGTGCTCCAATTTTATTTGTTAGAAAGAAAGATAGTTCCCTTTGTATGTGTATTGACTATCGTCAGTTGAATAGGGTACCATTAAGAATAAGTATCCTCTTCCAAGGATAAATGACTTGTTTGACCAATCACAAGGGGAAAGCTATTTTCCAAGATTGACCTTCGATCGGGCTTTCACCAATTGAGGGTGAAGGAAAATGATATTCTGAAAATGGCTTTTAGAACCCGATATGGTCATTTTGAGTTTTTGGTGATGTCTTTTGGTTTGACTAATGGTTTAGTCGCTTTTATGGATTTAATTAATAGGGTGTTTAAACAATACCTTGACATATTTGTGATTATGTTCATTGATGCTATATTGGTCTATTCGAGAAGTGAGGATGAGCATATTGATCATTTGAGGACCGTGTTGCAAAATCTCAAAGACCAACAAAATTTTGCAAAGTTTAGCAAATGCAAGTTTTGGCTAAGTTCTATAGCTTTTCTTGGTCACATTGTTTCTATTAAGGATATTGAGGTAGATCCTAAGAAGAAGAATGCGGTCAAGAGTTGTCCTAGACCTTTATCCCCTTCAGATATTAGAAACTTCTTGGGTCTAGCCAAGTATTATAGAAGATTTGTTGAAGGGCTCTCTTCGGTTGCCTCTCCTTTAATGACTTAGACTCAAAAGAAATCTAAGTTTATATGGTCGAAAGCATATGTGAAGAGTTTTCATAAATTGAAGGATAGATTGACTTTCGCTCCGGTATTGACCTTACCAGAAGGGACTGATGGTTTTGTTGTTTATTGTGATGCCTTGAGAATTGGGTTCGGATGTGTACTTATGCAAAATGGGAAAGTTATTGCCTATGCTTCAAGGCAACTTAAAGTTAATGAAATGAATTATCCTACCCATGACCTTGAACTAGCGGCAATTGTTTTGCCTTAAAGATTTGGAGGCATTATTTGTATGGTGTGCAAGTAGATGTGTTTACCGACCACTAGAGTTTGCAATATGTGTTTAACCAGAAGGATCTAAATCTTCGCCAAATAAGGTAGCTTGAGTTATTGAAAGATTATGATATGAGTGTTCTCTATCATTCCGGTAAGGTGAATGTTTGGCAGATGCTCTTAGTCGGTTATCTATGGGAAGTGTTGCTCATATTGAGGAAGATAAAAAGGAGTTGGTTTAGGATGTTCATAGATTGGCCCAGTTGGGTGTTCATTTAGTGGACTCTACCAAGGATGGTTTTCTGGTTCACAATGGTTCATAATTGTCTTTTGTGGAGGATGTGAAAGCCAAGCAAGGTCTTCACCAAACTTTGGTTTAATTGATAGAAACGGTGCTTAAAAAGTCCGTAGAGGCTTTCTCCCAAGGGGGAGGTGGTGTACTTAGATATCAAGGTCATTTGTGTGTTCCTAATGTTGATGGCTTGAGAGAATAGATATTGTCAAAAGCCCGTAGTTCTTATTATTCCATTCACCCGGGAGCCACCAAGATGTACTGTGATTTGTGGGAGATCTATTGGTGGAATTTGATGAAGAAGGATATTGCGGAATTTGTGGCTAAGTTTCCTAATTTTCAACAAGTGAAAATTGAGCATCAGAAACTAGGAGGTTTGTCCCAAGACAATAGCATTCCTACTTTGAAGTGGGAAGATATGAATATGGACTTCATTGTTGTTTTGCCGCGCACTCGGTGACAACATGACTCGATTTGAGTCATAGTAAGTCGAATGATGAAATCGGCCCATTTCATTCCCGTTAAGGTTTCTTATTCGGCAAAGGAATATGCTCAATTATACTTGAGAGAAATGCTAAAGTTGCACGGAGTGTCTTTATCCATTATCTCCGATCATGATACTCAAATCACTTCTCAGTTTTGTAAATCTTTCCAAAAGGGTCTTGGTACTCGTGTTAAGCTTAGTACGACCTTTCATCCATAAATTGATGGGCAAGTGGAGCGTACTATCCAAACTTTGGAAGATATGTTGAGAGCTTGTGTGATTGATTTCAAGGTAATTGGGATAATCACTTGCCTTTGATTGAGTTTGCATATAACAATAGTTATCACTCAACTATTGGCATGGCTCTGTTTGAGGCCCTATATGGTAGGAAGTGTAGATCTCCTATAGGATTGTTTGAGGTGGGTGAAGTTTCCCTAATAGGTCCCGAGTTGGTACATGAGGCCATGGAATTAGAGAAAGGTTGAAAATGGATCAAACTCGACAAAAGTCATATGCCGATGTAAGAAAAAGAGATATTGAGTTTTATGTTCATGATTGGGTTACTTGAAAATCTCACCCATTAAGGGTATGATGAGGTTCGGTAAGAAAAGTAAGCTTAGTCCCTGATATGTAGGCCCATATCATATTTTGAGGCATATTGGTAAGGTTGCTATGAACTTGAATTGCCTAACAAATTGGCATCGGTGCATCAAGTTTTCCATGTCTCTATGTTGAAGAAATGTGTTGGTGATCTGACATCCATAGTTCCCTTAGAAGGTTTGGGAGTTAAGGAAAACCTTTCTTTTGAAGAAGTTCCGATTCAGATTTTAGACTGACAAGTCAAGAAATTGAGAAACAAACAAGTTTCTTTCGTGAAAGTGTTGCGGAGAAATTAGTTAATTGAGAGATCTACTTGGGAGGCCGAGGCCGATAGGATGTCCTAATACCCTCATCTCTTTCCTTCTACCTCTACTCTAGCTTAAGGGAATGAGTTCCTTATGGTTTACTCTTTGTTTCGGTGTCATGTCTCTTAGATGTTCCCCGCATGATTCCTCATTTTATGCATGTTCATGAAAAGCTAGAATTTGAAGGAAAATGAGTTTATATGATTGATTTTCCTCAAGTTGATGTGCATCGAGTATGAGTTGCATATAGACTTCATGAGATGATTTGTTGAACATTCTTTAGCTTGGAGTTGATGTTTCCTCCTCGGATACGTGTATTGATGTGATTTCATGCATGATGGGTTGATATGATAGAATTTTTGTGTCCATTTGATGTCTACAATCTCATTCAGGGATGAATTTTCTCAAGGGGAGATAATGTAACACCTCAGATACAAAGAAGGGAAACATATTTATTTCTTAGTAATACGGCGAAGTAACTCGAGAAAGCGGAACTACTCAGCAATCTGCTGAGTAGAACTTCTCACCTTTTTTGCTTGATTTCTGTAACCAGTGTTCTGGAACTTTAGGCAAGCTGAATTGAGATCGCCATTCTATTCAGTGAGTCACCCAATTTTTTTCTCAATCGCCTAATTAGCTTAGTCCATGAACCGACTCACTGGAACTTCGGCGGGCTAAAGGCTCACTCAGCAAGTCACCAAGTAGGGTCCGACAAATAGGGTTCTCAGTTTCTTGGCTAGAGGTTGATTTGTGAGATTTCCGAGGTTTGGTGAGTCCTCATGCTTCATGGATGGATTCTCATTGATTTCAGTTTTCATTATTACTTTTAGTTTTGGACATGATGTATGGGCTAGGCCAAATTTCATTCTATTGTACAAAAGGGCTATTGAGACAAGTGTTTAGACTTTCGCTTTGCCTTTATAAAACTTTGTACTTGAAATGTTGTATTTATTTCCTTTGCTCTTTTTCTTATGTTATGAATGCTAAGTGTCTTGTATGGGGCCACTCGGGGTCCTATACGCTCACGAAAGTGACCGAGCAAGCAGATGATGACGGTTCAGTCAGTATGCTAGCAAGCTTACAAAATGAAGGAAGAGGAGACCCTTCTATTATAAGTTGAAAGCGAGGTCGATAGTCCTCGTATTGGTAATTATTATTCGTTAAAAGTCTATATAAGATATAAAAGGAAAAATATGAGAAAATTCAATAAATAAAGAAAAAGAAGAAGGCCCTCTATGCCTTGTTACATCTAGGGTGTACCCCTGGATCGTGACACCTTAGCTAGTGGATCAAACAAGCTAGAAGTTCATGGTCTTACTTTGGTAAGTAGGGAACCCCTTTTCTTTGTGGGGTAGATACCAGATTCCATGTTTAAAGATCACACAGTCTCTATGTCAGTTAAAGGTAAATTTCCTACAATAATGAACTAAGATTACTCTTAGAAGTATCTCACAAATGTTTTAAAGATGTTACCTTGCTTTGACCATGTTCTATGCTGCATGTTCTAAACCTTTTTACCTTATGATTTACCTTGGTCGTTGCATGTCATGAAAAGGCCCTTTTTAGCATGATTTAACATGCTTAATGCATTGTTGTCATACTTGCTACATTTTTGTACTCATGCATTCTCTTTCCTACATTTCTTATAAAATGTAGGGTCTGATGCTCCAAATTCGTATTTCTGTTGCGATGGATCTTTTTAGTAGATGTTGAAGATTGTTGAGTCCTCATGTTCCAAGGAATGATATTTCATTTCTTATTGTCTTTAATTTTTAGATTGTATGTGATGTACGAGTTACGTCCCAATCACTTTTGATGTACTAGATGGCATTGAGACTATGTTAGATTTCCGCTTCATTTTATGAGCTTTTATATGTTAAAACTCTCTTTTAAATCTCTTGAATTTCTATTATCTTGTATGATGTATTCTAACTAGCTTGAATGGGGCCTCTAAGGGTCTTATATGACATGTTACGCCTAGGGTATACATTGGGTCGTGACAACCCATAAGCTTATCTTAACAAAGTTGTTAGTGTTTCCTAGAGAAGTAAGGGTAGGAGAGACTTGGATTTAGATGGCTGTCACGACCCAAGCCTAGGGCCTAGACGTGACATGCGAATGAGGAACCCGAAGGAACCCCAAACAAGCCTCTCAAACTTGTCATCACACTTCATCGGTCGCGGAAGTACATTCAACATTAAATAACGGGAATTAGGGACTAAGGGCAAACCATTTCAAAATAACATCATAGAATAAGAGTCACGCTCATTTACAAAATACTTGTCCAACGCACACCTCTACATACATAGATAAGACGGGGGCCATGACATACTACCGGCTCCCCTCATAGTCAAAACACAATTGCAAGCTAAAGTCTCAAAACATAGGAGTAGGAAACATAACATAGCCCTCGAATCATTGAGGACTCACCAACAAACTCGGATAAGCACCGTACTAGCCACGTGGATGGAGAGAAGGATCAAGAGTAGCTTCGGTCCCTACATGGTGACATCATGTAGGCAAAATATGCGTTAGTACTTTGGAATGTACTAAGTATGCGGGGTGCAATACAACAATAGACAAGGACACAATCAAAATGCAAGAAATAGTTCCATAGGCATAATGAATAACAATATGAGGATGCATGATCAAAGTGAAGTCAAAACATGTTTAAGTAAATCTATACTAATAGTAGATATCATATGTGTGTGCATACTCCAACCAATCTATAACCCCACTTAGGATGGGGGATGCCGTTCACACCCGGACACCCTGGTGGCAAGGTATAAACCCCTCACATGGTTGATGTTGGTCACACCCCAAGCATCCTAGGTGGTGAGATATAAACCTCTCACATGGTTGATGTTGGTCACACCCCAAGCATCCTAGGTGGTGAGATATAAACCTCTCACATGGTTGATGTTGGTCACACCCCAAGCATCCTAGGTGGTGAGATATAAACCTCTCACATGGTTATCCGGTTCTTTCCCCTCGGACCGGGCATGGTCATGCAACACTTTATATAGGAAATTCACATTTGGCTCTAATGCAATCTCATGTATGGAATGAACATATACACAAGCTTAGTTTGTCATCAACACATTTCTGGAATGCCACACATCTCATAACTCAAGCCCTAAAGCATCAATTCATCAATTCTCCATAATTGGACATTTTGTCAAACACCTTGAAGGCATGTAATGGGATCAAAGAGCATGGAAAATAGGGTAGTAATTATGCAGCCAAACCAATGAACAACTTACAACAACACCTTTTAACACCCACAAGACCACATGAAAAATCTCCACATCCATTCCAAATTTAGATTCAAGTTCTAGAGTCACAACATGCTCAAAACAATCACTTTTCATGTTTAAAATTCACTGTGCAGGAAATTTATACAAGGAACAAGACTAATTTATTAATTCTCAACTTAAACCATGAGTTAGTGAGTAGAATAGAGACTAGGCACTATGGGTGGAAGGACCCATGAGTTCAACACCACATACCTTGAGTTTTTATGAAGGTTTTGAGAGTGTCTTCAATGTAAGCTTGGAACTTGGAGCAAGAGTCTCTTCAATCTTGAGGAAGGTTTTGGATTAGGGTTCTTGAGAGAACTTGAGAGAAAATGTGTCTAAGTATGGGAGAGGTGTTTTGGGAAATGTTTTAGAGATGGGAATTGAATTAATGCTATATAGGAAATAACATATGCCCTTGGAAAAAACGGGTCCAACACTTAGAAAAAAAAATGAGGCGGGTGAACAGTAAATTCGGTCACTGGAAATTGCATTTTTTGCCCGGACAGATTTTACGAAAATGGGCATAACTTCTTCGTCCGAACTTCGAATGAGGTGAAACGAAGTGCGTTGGGTAGCTAACTCAAAGGGATTTCCATGGATATGTTATGGACCACCCAATTATTTGTGTGCTAGGAGATATGACCCTCCAAAGTAGACCCTCGAAAAAAGCTTCACTTGGAAATTTCGGATTTTGATACGGTTGCTCTAAAATTTGGGTTAGACCCATTCCCCACTCAATTTGACCCCCTAAACAAGAATATGAAGTCGGATTTTCAAAAAGCGAAACAGATTTTTAGATATAGCTAAAACAAGCTTCCGGTACCTTCCGAAGCACATTTTTAGGAACTTTTTGGGTCGTTTCAATGGCATTAGGTTTGGTGTGTTCCCATATCAGTGCCAAGTGAAGAAACTCCTTTGCTATCTGATCATCCATATAACTCAATTGGGACATGGAGGCAGTGTCATGAGATATTTCTAGGAAAATACTTCCTATTATCTAAGATGTTGAAGCTGAAGGATAAATTCAACAACTTTCAACAAATACTTGGAGAGTCGATAAGTGTTGCATGGGAAATATTTACAAGCTATCGTACAAGTGTGCCAAACTATAGAATAGATGATCATTCACTTGTTGAGATCTTCTATAGAGAAATGTATAACAATCGAAGCAATGGTGGACACTATTACTAGAGGATAATTCATGGCAAACATTTTTGAGGAAGTTGCGGAGAAACTTAATTGGGTTGCTAAAACAAATAGAGCATGGAGTAATAGGGATACAAAAAACCTCAAGGAGCACCTTTTCAATAAATACAAACCAATATGCAATTCGAATGCATGAAGATATGCATCAAGAAATGGCATAGTTTAAAAATGAGTAACTTGGTGTTAAAACAAAGAGGAAATGTTTAAGAAAAAGTCAAAGGAATCAACTGCCAGTAGAGAAACAACACACGATGATTGCAAATATGAAAAGGATACATACAATGTGAATGATCAGATGGGGGTTTCCTAACCAACGCCAAAGTTTCCAATTAGGATACTTGGCGCCAAGTTCAAGAAAACCAAGGTTGACACTACAATCGAGTCAAAAATTTCAATCAAGAAGGCCATTTCAATTGTGACAATAACTACATGTCACGACCCGGGGTTACCCCCTAGATGTAATATGGCGTACTTGTCCTCGAAACGGTCTCATACAAGCCCTTAGCATAATCATAAACATAAGTAATAGAAATGATGCAGAATTAATACTTTTTAATAATGAAGTATTTCATAATATGAAAATAGAAGTCTAGACATTGTCTCCACAAGCCAACTAATATAAGCGAGAATCAATAGGGTCACAACCCTTACAATAAAGTTTCAAAATAGAACATACGAAAAGGGAACTAAAAGAATAACTCTTGTCCTCGAACCATGAGGACTCGCCAAGGCAAATACAAAATCAATCCAAGCCTTCAACCAAAGAAAAGCAACTTCAACAACCCGAACCTACACTTTGTGGAAAAAAAAAGGTAGAAAATATGGGTTAGTACAAAATTACACTAAGTATGGAAGCCATGCACTAAAATCCTTAAATCATGCAAAAAGGGATTTTTTTGTTGAAATCATGCACTTTATAATTTTTAAGAGTCATCATGCACAATAGTGTAAATACATAGTCAAAACAACTCATAAGCAACCCTAAGTCATACTTGTGCCATGCATAGACAAGATCCCATAATCCTATCTAAAGCTAAGTATCACTTTTAGGCTACTATCATCATGCATTTCACAACTTGTCATCATCCATAGCAAATACCTACAAACAAGGAAAAGATTCATATTCATTAACTTGTGACAAGGAAAAGCCATCTATAGCAACAATCCAAATCATACATGCATAGTTCATATACCTTCATAGCATAAGAAAAACACACTATAACCCCTTTCCAAAGCCTACTTGTGCAATTCATAAGTGAAGTCCCATACCCCCACTCACATTAAGTAGAACTCCTTGAGGAGTCATAAGTAAGGTTCCTGTTTATGTTCTTTTCATATTCATGTTCTTGTCATATTCATATTCTTGTCATGTCGGGAAAATAGCCTTAACCGACATAGAGCATGAGAGCTACATGGAATCCGGTGTAATGTCCGACACTGAAAAGATATGTCCTACTTGCCTAAGGTAGAACTACATATATTAGCTTTTTGGTGGATCCACTAGCTAAAGACCTATGTGGGCACGTAGTTATGGGATACATAGATTGCCACTAGAAACCAGCCTATTGCATTAAAGGGAGAGTTTCCATCTCATGAGATGACCCAACCTATTGCATTGACAGGAGGGTCTTTACCTTATAATCAAATCCACTTGGTGCTAAGCATTAATTCCCAAACTTTACATAATTAGTCTTTAGTTGTATTTACATGTGAGAAGGAGTGTCTTACCCTTCATTCAACACAACTCATAAAATAGCTCATAGATTTAATTAGGTGAGAATGTCCTTTAAGCCTTAGAATCATCAATACATGAGTAAACTTTTCACATCATATTCATAGTATGTTCATGAGAATAACCTTTTAATCAACACAACAATACTATCATAGTCATAGACATTTCATACATAGTCATGTGTAAGGGTTTGGGTAGAATGATCTTGCAACAATACCACAATTACACCATAGTCATAGAATCTTCACTTTCTAAGTGAATCACAAGCTCACACACAATTCTTATCAATGTGTACAAACCCTCATAATTTGCCCTTCAAGTCTATGAATCAACTCAACCCAAACAATTAGAATTTATTTTATAGGGGAATATAATGATTCAATAACTCAATTAATATAAACATAATCAATTTACATGCTTCTATAATCAATCAACCCACATCATAAATTCACAATTTAACAACATGGGGGATTCATGGGTTCTTGGAGGGATTTCATCTTAAATCAACAATTTATCAATTAAACCATAACCCACCATAATCAACCATAATCAACCATAAATAAACAATTGAAAATGTTTTAAAAGAGAACCCATTACTTAGATTGAAACCTTAGTTTTTGGAGAAATTAGAAGCTTTGAAATGAAGTTTTGAGGGGACTCTATGGGTGAAAGCTACCCATAGATGAAAATCCACCATACCTTGATTAGGAATCTCGAAGAAATTTGAGGAAGAACCCTTGAATTTGCCAAACCCTAACTCCAATTCAACCTTTCTTCTTCTTTGAGTTTTAGGGAGAGAAATATTGAGAGGAAGATAACTTTTGGTTTGATTTGGGTTTTTGAGTATAATAAATTATCTTGGGTGTATTTTGACTTAAAACAACTTATATATTACCCCTAAAAATACCCAAAACGACCTCACTTTAATTGGACTAAAATAGGAAAATACCAAACAAACCTTTAATTAATGACCTTGGCCAGGTGTCACGAGCCACCTTCACGAGCCGTGGTGAGGACCACGACCCGTGGTCCTGATCGTGAAGGTCAGGCAGTAGCTAGGATTTTGGTGCCACAAGCTCACACGCCTAAGGCATTCCCACGAGGGGCTTCACGAGCCGTGGTCAAGACCACAAGTCATGGTCCCTCTCGTGGTCCTTGAGGCAGTAGCTAGGCTACTTTATGGCCAAGCAACCATGCTTAAGTCATCTTCACAAAGGGCTCCATGAGTCGTGGTCAAGACCACGAGCCGTGGTCCATTATGTGAAGTTTGAGGCAGTAGCTAGGTTCTTGGGTGGTCATTTTACCATGGCCAAGGCAAGACCACGAGCCACCTTTAGGAGCTGTGGTGAGGACCACGATCCATGGTCCCACTCGTGAAGGGTGAGGCAGTGTGCTCAAACTAGGGGCAGCCTTGGCCGTTGGCTTTGGCTTGGACCTTTTGCCTTGTCACTTGCCTCTTGGCCTTGACTCTTCTAACCCACCTTTCAACCCTAAAAGATCGTCTAATATATAGGGATTCATTTTATGATTTTTACCCTTACGTTTAGGCTCTAGTTTAACCTACTATTTTCCGGAGTGTTACACTATAACCAGGATGCAAACTACAATCGTGATAACAACAACAACCGAAATGGGTACAATAACCAAATCATGGCCAAGACATAGAAGGTGACGGGACGAGGAGAGACAATAACACAAATGAGAAGAGTGGTGCATATGTTCCACCAAGCAATCAAGATTAAGGATTAGGGTTTGCAAGGATTGAAGATATGATAACCAAGATGATGAAACGTTTGACACTTCTAATGATAACCAAGATGCACAATGACTTATCAGGCATGAATCAGAAAGTAGAGTCACATACTACATCCATCAAACAGATTGAGTAGAAGGTAGTTAGATTTATTCATCCTTAAATCCATGCCAAAAAGGTACAGTTCCAAGTAATACAACCCAAAATTAAAAAAATGATGGGCAATGCATAGGGTCCCTACAGGAGATGGAAAACAAATAATATATCCTCCAGTGACAATAGTAGTGGAAAACTCAAAAGAACGTGAAATTAGAGAAAATAAACATGTGGGAACCCAAAGATCCAATTGGGGGAAAAGGAAGTCACTCAAAAGATAATTCACATTCCTAGATCTCCTCGACCCTTTCCACAAATATTAGTCAAGAAGACCGAGGATAGAAAATATTGCAAGTTTATCTCAATGTTGAAGCAACTTTCAATTAGCGATCCTTTAATTGAAGCACTAGAGAAAAAGTCGGGCAATGCAAAATTCAAGAAGGATCTAGTGACTAAAAAGAGGGCTATAAGCTTTGAAGGAGATGAAATGTTTCAAAATTGTAATACCATCACCATCAGATCGTTAGCGCAAAAGAAGAAGGATCCTGGAGCATTCATAATCCTATGCACAATTAAAGCATTACATTTCCCTAAAGCCCCATGTGATTTGGCTGCTAGCATAAATTTGATGCCATTATCAATTTTCCAAAAATTAGGCTAGGATTCCCAAATCAACTGGTATATGGATACTTATGTTAGATTACAACGCAAGAAACCAATAGGTGTTCTTAGGATGTTCTTGTCAAAGTTGAGGGTGTCATATTTCCTATAAACTTCATGATTCTTTATTGTGAGGTTGATTTCGAAGTGTCCATCATCTTAGAAAGAAAGTCACTGGCAACCGGGCATGCTTGATTGTGAGGTTGATCCACTAGCTATGTCTTTCAAAGACAAATCCTACAGGGGAACATAGTTAGGGACAAGGGAATTGCTTCTAGAGTTCCGACCTACTAACAGTGGAGCCTCCATTTCAAAGTCCTCTCGGTGCTTAGTAAAATTCTAACGGATAAATAGGCATAATCATATCATAAAAAATGGAAAAATATGCATAGTAATAACATAATCATAAAACTTGGAGAAGTAGAAAAATAGTCATACCAATCCAATCATAACTTCATCTATCATAGAATAGCTCCTTTCAAAATCATAATTCCATAGTCTGTTCATAAAGATACTTATCTAAGCATCTAAACAATGATCATCATTCATAGTGAGAAAACCTTTCAAAAATCATTTTGATACTTTCTCTAAAAACATCTTTTATTCATAAATTCCCCGATTTAATGATACATGGATAATTTCATAATCATAATATAGACATATAGCATGATTCATATGAAATTAATTATAAAATATGTAATTGAATCAAATCATGAATAAATATATCAAATATAGACAATTGATTTAGAAACAATTGAACTCATGAAGAATCACATGAAACCCTAAAAAATTGAGTTAAAATCATAACAAAGATTGAGTTTCTTTTGGGGTCCAATGGATAAAAGGGATTCATTAGTGAAGTTCCCACATACCTTGGATAAGCAACACCCTAAAGCTGCAAGAGAGAGAGACCTTGGAGATTGAAACTCTAGCTTTTTCGTGAGAGCTTTGAGAGAAAATTGGGGAAGATGAACTTTAGGGATTTCAGGGATTTGAGTAAATAGGGGGGAATGGGTAGTTTTTAAGAGTAAAAGTCATTATAGGACTTATTTATAGGGCTAAAATGATATAGTCTAGGAGTTATAAGGGTAGGAAAAGACCCAAATATCCCTAAGTAAAAATTGTGGGAGTAGTTCTACTGTTGGACCTACAGTCCGTAGGACTTCATGTGGACCATCCTAGACTATTGTAGAATTGTTACTGGAACCAATATTTTGGCCATATTTCCACGGACCCTTTCTATGGGTCGTCAACACTTCTACGACTCATAGGTCCCTCTCGAAGAACAAAAAATCAAATGCAAGATTATACTAAGTCTAAATCATTTCCACAAACATTTCTTAAGGCTCGTATAAACTTCTACAAACCATCATATTAGTCCGTAAACCCTCATATTGGACTTTATATTAGTATCACTTAACTTCTATGACCCCTATCTATGGACCGTAGATCTTCCCCTGAACCATAGATTGATCAGTAAAAACTACCACTAGATCAGTTCTACAAGTTTCCATTCCAAACTCAACTTATCAATTTTCGTAGTGTTACAGGACAAGCGTTCGAAGTCATGTGTGATGAAAAAGGGTGGAGTTAAGTGTAGTGTTAGGGTAGAGGTTTGAAAATATTCTTCCTCATATATACTATGCTATCAAATTCCTGAATGTTGCTAAAAGGAACTACACAATTACTGGACAAGAACTGCTTGTCGTTGTCTTTGCATTCAACAAGTTCAGATCATAATTTCTTGGAACCAAAGTCATTCAATATTGAGGTACATTATGGAAAATAAGAATGCATAGTCAAGACTAATTCGTTAGGTGTTGTTGTTGCAAGAGTTTGATTTTGAAGTTAGAGACCAAAAAGGTACAAAAAGTTAAGTTGTTGAGAACTTGTCAAGATTAGAAGAAGATATTATGTTGAAGTTGATAGATGGGGTTGAAATAGATGACACTTTCCTAGATGGACAAGTTTTGGCGGCATAACATGATTTGATTCCATGTTTGCAGCTTTTGCTAATTATATGGTGAGTGATGTGGTGTCTTCAAACTTATCTTTTCACCAACTCAGAAAGTTCATGTCTAATTTTAAGAAGTTTTTCTAGGAAAAACCATATTTATTTCTTGTTTGTGCTAATGGGATTATTCGCCACTACATACCTGAGGTCAAGGTGACGAATATATTAGAAGCACGCCATTTGTCTCCTATTGGAGGTCATCATAGATGTATCCGTACAACCTACAAAATTCTACAATTTGGGAACTATTGGCCTACTATTCACCAACATGCACATGACTTCGCCAAATCATGTGGTTGTGGTCAAAGAGAAAGAGGTATTTCAAGGAAACATGAACTCCCACTCACTTCTATTCTGGTGATTGAATTGTTTGATATTTGGGGCATTGACTTTTAGGTCCCTTTGTGAATTTGAATTGGATGAATTGCATACTTTTGGTTTTTTAATATGTGTCAAAGTGGGTGGAAGATGTAGCACTTTCTAATAATGAAGGGAGGAGTGTTACAACATTTCTTAAACAAAATATTTTCTATAGATTTGGTACACCGCGGGAAATAATCAGTGATGGAGGTTCCTGATGTTTGTGTAATCAATGACACGTCTTACAGTTCGGGTGTCTATGATCGTGCAATAGTATAGTAATCCAACCAAGGGTTGGGGTAGTGTCCTAAGGGAGTGGTCTTGAGAATTTATAGAAAAATAAAATTTAGTTCTAACTAGTCGTAGCTAAAGATAGTAACGATTAAAAACATCGTAAATAAAAGGGGTGACACAAAAGTGTCAAGTATCAAATAGGGGTTTTGTCACAAATAAGCTAAACTTAGTGAAATCAGTAAGGAAATCTAAGCAATGAGAGGGGGATTCTTGGGATGTGACCGAAATACGAGCTAATCTAAAGTAAGTGGTACATGGTTTCGATAGAAAATTTATAGAGTAATAGTGACTTGGCTAAGCTTTATGTGGGAATAAGTTCTCTCTCGAGCAACTAACCCCGTTTCAAATGGGTTCCTTTCAGAGACCCACTTACCGCATGAAGACCAACCTTCACCTTACCCCACTCACACGCTCTAGCTGAGTGTTAGGATATGGGACTAGGGCTCACCTTCTCGGGCTGAGCTTCATGTCGACCCACTCCTTCGGCCATCAATATAGTGGTCTTGGTTTCGCGACTTCTCTCTATCGCAAGCCAAAAACACATGAGTGAAATTTTATTTGCAACTACAAATCCATTAGATTCAACCACAACTACTAGACAAAATCACCATTAACCTACATTTAAACTATCAGTAGACAAGACCCAACAATTATCTTAACCCATATTCGCTAAATCACACCAAAGAATTGGGATTTTAGCCACACATCAAGAGATAGAAATTTATACCTAACTTAGCTTGCAGTCAAATGGGTATGAAGATTTAAGTCTTTTTACAGGCCAAGAATGAAGAATCTAAGAGATCCAAGTCTAAATCCTTGGAGATGAAACCCTCTTCTTCTTCAAGTCTTCAAAACCCTTTAAAACTCAGAGCAAAAATATAAAAAGCTAATATTCTAGACTGAAAATATAAAAATAATTGTTCCACACTAAAACTCAAAACTCTAACTAGTATTTATAGTTATCACAGATTTGTACTGCAGCAGATCGTTCAGCGTCGTTAGTCGGAATCGCCGATCAACTCGGTGATTCGCCCTTTGGTGTAGTTCATCGCTGTATTGCACCAATCCTCAACATCATCTTGCTATGGGTCTGTAATGACCCAAGAGCACCCCCTAGTCATTACCAATGTATTCGACCTCTCAGAGGTCTTATACAAGCCCTTAGCATTCATCATAGCATTTATCATAGAAAAATAGCGGAAAATTTAAAACTTTTTCATAATATAACACAAGACATAAAAGGCACCTCATTAAACATTTAATACAAAATCGGAGTACTACGTCTCAAGGTAGCCATCTTAAAACATGACTACAACACAAGAGGGACACATTCCTTACAATACAAAAGAAACTACTATCTAGTACATAGAACTTAAGGAAACTCTGTAACATAGAGGTCCTTGAATCTTTAAGGACACACCCGAACTTGGGAATAGTAAGCTAAGCTCATCACTTCTAGGAAAGGCCCTTTAGCCACCACCGCCTACATTTGGTGCAAAAGATGAAGAAAAATGGTGTTACTACAAGAATGCACCAAGTATGATAACCATGCAAAACATGCTCTTAAATGGATATTTAGTTGGAAACCATGCATCATGCCTTTTTAGATAAACTTCAAGAACATTTAGTACATTAGGCACAATATAAACCACATACATCATCATACATATGGAAACATTCATAATAGCACATAGAGCCACTTATAACATTTTCGGCACATTCAATGCATACAATACATTACCTTCCTGTTTATCTTGACTCATTTCCTCAAGACACCCTTAGGGAATACATGGTGCAATGTATCGCGTTAAGGTTACCAAAGGTGAACTTACATATAGCCTTCATCAATCTAACCACATATATTCATAGAGTCATAAGCACACCATAAGACATAGTCTTCACATAGGAACCATCACCTAAGACAACCCCCAAGTCACACTAGTGCAATGTGCAAGTAGCATCCCATAATACTACTCATACCAAGTGTTCCTGGGAAGCCACCATAGACTAGGCATATCATATTCAATAAGTCATAACATCTTCATTTACATTAGACATAAGACCAACATACTTCATAACATCATATAAGGACTTATTCCTTTACTACATCATTAGTAATAACCCATTTAGTTCATATCATAGATAAACCACCCTCACAAGCCCTTCACAAGCTCACTTGTGCAATGTACACATGGAGTCCCATACCCCCACATATACTAAGCAAACCTATTAAGAAGTCATAAGTGTAATTCACATGCATAAACATACTTCATGTCCTGACATAAGTAAAGTCAACCATAACATGCTTTCATATTAACATACATAGACCATAGTCTTCATTACATAAAGAGCCTAATCATAACCTCACTTAGAGTCCACTTGTGCAATGCATAAGTAGGGTCCATAGTCCTACCTACACTAAGTAACTCTTCAAGAAACCATGACTAGAGTTCATATTATTATCTTAGTTCATTTCTGAACTTTCGGGAGACATTGCCATAACCGACATAGACCATGTGAGCTACATAGAATCCGATATTCTACTCCCACACCGAAAAGAGAGGGTACTACTTGCCAAAGTAGGACCTACATACATAATAGGTATCTAGTGGATCCACTAAGCTAAGACCTACGGGCACGTAGTTATGGAACAAGGAGATTGCTACTAGAAAACCTTAACTTACTAAGCGTGGAGGTTTCCATCTCATGAGACAACATTTATGTTGGGAACCTGGACTTGCTAAACGTGAAGGTTTTCTTGTGGGAAGCTGGACTTACTAAACGTGAAGCCCCCACTCTCATTTTTCATGTTCACTTGGTGCTAAGCTCCAACTCCCTTTTTAAACCACTTTAAGCCTTTATTCCACATTAGTTCATAAAATAGGATTTAGGGACTTAATCCCTCATATCATATAGGTCAAAGGTTTCTAAGATGAGAATGACCTTTCGTCATAGAACCTACATTATGTGAGAATGACCTTTCACATAATCATACCATATTCATAACATAGTCTAGTTTAGATTAGAATTGAGGAAACCTTTCAAGAGACTAACTTTCACTAGATTATCATAAACATTATTCATTCATTCATTCATGTGTGTGTGTACATATGTGAGAAAGCCTTTCACTTAAATACCTTTATACAACACATATTCATACCTTTCTAAGCATACAGTTTGCATGCATAATAAGATGTAAGGGTGCATATAAGAGTTCACTTTTGAATAGACACCACAACACATCATATTCATAGTTATACATGTAGAGTGTGTGTGTGAATATTGGTTCTTATAGTGACATATTAGAAACAACAATGATATTGAGTGTTCTTCCCTTAAAGGGATCACAACACATTCACAATGTCCCCAATTCATAAGCAATTCACATATAAATCCCTTAGGCATTCTAGACCACACACCCACACTTCATCATAGGAAACAAGGACACATTCAACACTGAATGGTACTCCTAACATGTATATGATCAAATATTCATATAACAGTCATATAAGTAAGCGTCATTCCACAATAGTACCTAACATAATCAATCAACACACTTTATACATGATGCTAGCATTGAGGATTTCATACATAACCTTCATAGCATAACTTGATAAACATATGCATCATAATCATCAATTCACTTCACATCTATTGCCTTCTAGGCCATGATCTCAACATGCATAGATAGACAAGAAGTGAACACCTCCATCATAAGTGGATCAAACCACACAACATAAATTCTCATACTATAGACTAGAAGTTAGGTCAACTTACCAATTCTCCAAGCCATGATCACCATGGATCAATCCTCAAAAAATCCTAATCAATTGACATAGGTAGCAATAGGAATGAACAATGTAATTCAATATCATAAACATAGTCTAAGTACAATTCCATAAACAAAGGGATCAACCTATAACTTTGCCCATAATTCCATAATCCTCAACTCATCAATATACCAAAAATCAACAGGAATAAGTACAGATAATCGTAAGAAACATCAATAAAATCTAATCTAAACATAATATCACCAATAGAAATCATATTCACAAAGTCCCACATCATAGGCCAATTTTCGAGAATTTGGGGATCATGGGTTCTTCAAGAATTCCTTTGAAAATTGTCTTAAAAACATTAATTTCACATTAATTCATCATTAGAATGATTTAGAAAATCGTTTGACAAGGAACTCATTTTTAGATTGAAAATTGGGAATTTTGGTTTTTGAATCTGTAACGACTCGGAAAATGATAGAGTGAAACTAGAGCCTCACATGTGAGTTTGGAGTCGAGAACTTAATGAAATGATTATATTTGAATTTGACCCAAAAGTTCTTAAAAATGTGCTTCGGAAGTTACCGGAAACTTGTTTAGCTGTATATAAAAAGATCCGTTTCGTTTTTCGAAAATCCGACTTCATATTCTTGTTTAGGGGGTCAAATTGAGTGGGAAATGGGTCTAACCCAAATTTTAGAGCAACCGTATCAAAATCCGAAATTTCCAAGTGAAGCCTTTTTCGAGGGTCTACTTTGGAGGGTCATATCTCCTAGCACACAAATTATTTGGGTGGCCATAATATATCCATGGAAATACCTTTGAGTTAGCTACCTAACGCACTTCGTTTCACCTCATTCGGAGTTCGGACGAAGAAGTTATGCCCATTTTCGTAAAGTCTGTCCGACAGAAAACGCAAATTCCAAAGAGCTAATGTTACTGTTCATTACCGTTCACCCGCCTGAAAATTTTTCTAAGTGTTGGACCATTTTTTTTAAAAGACTTATGTTATTCCTATATACCATTAGTTCATTCCCATCCCTAAAAACATTTCCCTCTCTACAATCCTCCATTTAAGAAAGTCAAGAACTTAGAGCTAGGGCTTGGTTTGAAGGTGGTGTCTTCATCAATTTTCGTGGGAGATCATAGCAAAGGTATGGTGGTCTTGATCCTTGTCTAATTTTCCATTCAAGGAGCCAAATCCAAAGTTATTTCAAAGTATGAAAAATCTAGGTTTTCACTCAATCTCATGGGTTCTTCCACCAAATGGTTTTAAAAGGTTTATAATGGTACTTTATGGTTATATTGTTGTTGTACCGACGATTTAAGATGAAAATACTCCATGAACCCATGATTTCTCTCTATTCCTAGTTTATGCCTTTATGAAGTGGGTTGCTAGATAATGAATGTATATGAATCAAATTTGTTTAAAGGTCTTTAGATTGTTGAAGTATGTCATTACCCATGCTTACTTTATGGTGTATTGTTGGGGTATTGGTATGTGAGGCTTATGGCCTTAAAGGCATAGTATGAGAAATTGAAGTGTTACCATGACATTATACGAATGAGAATTCAATGAAGATAATGTGATCATGTTATGAATGTAAAGGTGTTGTTGTAGGTTGTTCACTGGTTTGGCTGCATCATTACTACCCTATTTTTCATGTTCTTCGATTTCATTACATGCCTTCAAGGTGTTTGACAAAATGTCCAACTATGGAGAATTGATGAATCGATGCTTTAAAGTTTGAGTTATGAGATGTATGGAAATCCAGAAATGTGTTGATGACACTCATGAATGTTGATGATATAATATGAAGGATTCTTCAATATAAAGTATACCTTGAATTGGTAGGGCTTATGCATCATTTTCTTGTATAAATGATTATATTGTTGATTGTTGAATCCTTGGATCGGTAGGCTTATGGCACCCTTCCACATATGCTTATAATGAACCTTGGATCGGTAGGCTAATGGCACCCTTCCATTAATGATACGAAATGAATCTTGGATTCGGTAGGCCTATGGCACCTTTCCATAAAGGTTAATGATGAGTCTTGAATCGGTAGGCCCATGGCACCCTTTCAAGAGGAGTTAATGAGCTTTCCTAATGTACCTTGAATCGGCAGGCTTATGGCACCCTTTCATGTGTTAAATAATGTACCTTGAATCGGTAGGCTTATGGCACCCTTTCATGTGTGATGATGTCAAAGTAGTGAACTATTCTATGGGAATGTAGGCTAAGCACCGAGCGGATTTGGTTAGATGGAAACTCTCCCGACAGTTAGGCATGAGTTTCAATGATCGTCTACCTTATCCCATAAACTATGTGTTTCCATAGGAAGCTAGTGGATCCATTAAGCTATTTATACCGGTCTTCCTTAGGCAAGTAGACCACCTCTTTTCGGTGTGGGGATTCATGACACCGGATTCCATGACAAGCTCTCATGGTCTATGTCGGTTAAACGCTTACTTCCCATCATGTGAGATTTCATTATGGTTTCTTGACAGGTTCTACAAAGTGTAGGTAGTAGTATGGGATGCTACCTATACATTGCACGAGTAGGCTTGGAGAGGGTCATAGTGAGTTTCTCTAAATCCTAATGACTGTGACATGAATGTACCCTAAATGAGGTTATTAAAGAATGTTGGCTCTTAAATGCTTAATATGTTATGCATGTTATACTTGGGTTATATTACGAGTTATTTTCTCTTGTCATGTCTTAATTAATGATATACCTCTTATGTATGAATATTGTGCAAAGGTGATATTATGACTTACTTGATGTTATGCTTGTCTTGTATGTCTTTTATGCTATTGTTCATGATATTTCAAAAAGGTGGCATAATGCATGGTCTCTAACTAAAATGTCCCCTTTAAAGCATGTTTTGCATGGTCATCATACTTAGTACATTTTTGTGTACTAACCCATATTCTTCATGTTTTTACTACAAGTGTAGGTTCCGGCAAGTGATCCCTCTTAGCTAGTTTGAAGTGTTGGATTGCTTTCCTCTAAGACTTGGTATGTCCTCATGGATTCGAGGACAAGACTTTTAAGTTCTTTTGTTCATGTAATAGACTTCTTTTGATTGTAAAGGGCCGTGCCCCTACTTATGTTTTGCGACCGTGTCTAAGATGGCCATGTGAGACTTAGACTTCCGCCGTGTGTTTTTTAAAGTTGTTTTAAGAAGTTTAAATGTGTGGATGTAAATAAGTTTTTTTTTTTTATTTCCGCACTATTTTCATTATTGAATGCAATGAATGACTATGTGGCTTGTATAAGACCCCTTCGGGGTCGAGTACGCCTTGTTACGACTTGGGGGTGCTCCCGGGTCGTGACAGAATCACTTTTGAAAATCTTTGGTAGAACTCCTTGAATGAGAGGTTATTCAAGAATCAAGAGTTACCATACCTTAATTATTGAAGACCCATGAAATTGAAGAAGAAATCAATTGAAAACCCATCTTCTAGCTTGAGCTTCATCAAGGTCTTTAATGGGGTTTTTGAGAGAATCTATTTTGAGAGGGAATGGTCAATTTGAAGAATGGGGTCTAATTTTATGTTTTGGGGTTTTAAACAACTTAAAATACCCTAAAATAGGTAGAATAACCGTTTATAGTAATTCCCCAAAGTACCCAAACTACCCCTCTCTTAGTTGGACCTTTTTAAACAAGTCAAACTTGAGTTTTATTTTAGCAGATTTCGTCGGGAAACAAGTTCGCGACGCGGAGGTGTTCCCATAAGTTTTCATAAATTTAATCCAGGACAGTAAAGTACGCGACATGGCCGCGATACGGACCAAACATTTGGCTCTTGGTGGAGCTAGTCCGCGACGCAGATATGCTCCCTTTAATCACAACTTCAAGCTGCCTTGGCAGCTTGCTTGGCCAAGGTTGGGGTCCTCCTCGGGG
Organism: Solanum commersonii; assembly: GCA_029007595.1. Lineage (NCBI taxonomy): Eukaryota > Viridiplantae > Streptophyta > Magnoliopsida > Solanales > Solanaceae > Solanum > Solanum commersonii. The sequence goes on along the minus strand of JAJTWQ010000233.1, from coordinate 136,076 downwards.
ACCCTTAGGGTGGCCCCTGGGGCGTCGTATCCAAACGTTTTGACCCTAAAAACATTTATTAAGACACTAGGGTAACCTCCACTGATTTTAGACTCCAAACAACATATAAAAACATTAACAACATACTAGAACACACCAACACGTAAAAGACTAGTTTTCGAACGTCTTGGTCGTCCCTTGACGTTTGACTTCGAAACTCTTTAAAACTGACTTACAAGGCTATTCTTCATTATTTTGACAAGTTATTAATGCATAAAACTCATGTGAGGCTCTACTTTATCCTACTTTATTTTGAGGGTAGTTACAATATCCCCACTTAGGAACATTCGTCCTCGAATGACACTTAAAACACTTCTGAGGACTCAATGACCCAACTAGCAACTCACAATATACAACATACAACATCAACATAAGAGCACACATCAAGGAGGAACATCAACTCCACATAAAAGGCTCAAAACAACTTTGTGCAATTCAAGAAAGTAGCAACACATCTACCAACTCCTTATGCATCAACTTTATTATTTCCCATTTCATTGGAGGAACTTCCTTCTCCAAATCATCACTATGCTTAAAATTCTTTACTTCTCATAAGTATAGGAGGAACTACCTTCTCCACATTCAATGAGCATAAACATATATATTAAGCAATCAACAAGACATTTCTTTAACAAGACAACATCAAGCATGCTCATTACAACTCTCATGAAGTCAACATCACACAACATCTATGGGTGCAATTTCAACCATGAGAAACTAAGTTTGTGAAAACTCAAAATACAACTTAAGCATGAATTTTGCACAAAAATATGCACATACAGGGAAATCATGTCATAATCATCATTCTCATTTCAAACACCAAAGAAACACAACATGCAACTATCTCATTAAAGAACACTATACAGCTTTATCATAAGAAATCATTTAAGCATGCACTTCAAATCAACTCATGCAACACAAGCAAGTAGAAACTTTATTTACCGACTCATAATGCATTAACCACATAGGCCTTTCTCATGTTCATAGGAGGAACTACCTTCTCCTAAGCATGACATGATATTTACCCCTTTTATATCATCATAGGGTCCATTATGCAATGGATTTCAAGTGCACACATAGACATGATCAACATTTCCACTCATGAGGCAATTAAGCAATTCATACTAGTTGCACCCTAACATGAGGATTAGATCATCTACTAGTCTTATCATTTAATCATCATACTATCAAGAACATACATGTCATTACCATGTTTAGTTATGTTCAAGGAGGGACTACCTTCTCCTAGTCACATGGCATCATAAACTCATAAGCAAGCATTACACAAAGGTCAATTCATTTAAGGAGAAATTCTCAACTCCTAACCTAAGCATGCTCATACTCTCTTCCTCATGAAGTCAAGAGTGCATTCACCATATAAAGATACATATTGACATGAGAAACATGAATTTTATTACTAAAATTCCATTTTTATGTAGTAAGAATCCTTCAAAACATACATAAAATAGTGTCTTCTAGGACATGCATAACATACGGAGATCATGCAACTCATAATTATATGCAAGACTCTAAACATGAACAAGCTACTAGGAACTCTTTGGTCTCAAGCTTGAATAAGAATAGAAGGAAAATATAAGGATATCAACAACCTTACGACTCACTCATCATCCCCCACTTAGGGTAAACCATCTAAGAGCACATTAAAGTAACCAAGAGAATTATCGCTTACCAATTAAGCATAATGTCCCCCTCTTGGGATCAAGTTATACAAACTCCTTTAATCATTACCTCCTTCATCTCTAAGGTAGGAACCATTCTCCACTAAATCTTCACTATACTCCCTTAGGTGAGGATTTCAAGAATCCAAACAAAATGAGTATCTATACCACTCCGCTTCATATCTATCACCCAAAGTGGTTCTCAACATGGAGAGCTCAAGGAAGATCAATGTAGAAATATTAAGGGCACTCAAAACCTTACCATCTAGGCACATTATCCCCTAATTGGAGTGAGCTTAAATAACTTTATCACATCATACCCTTATCATCACCTTTGGTGTAACTTTTCGCTCAATCATGCCTAGGTATTATCTAAATGCCCTCTTTAAATGACCATACTTAAGATCAACCTTACAATACAACTATCCTCTTTAGAGTTGGTCAACATCTATTCTCTTGTCCTTCCCATGAACTAAGGGGTAGATGCAACTCTCTAAGTTAACCTTAGAGAAAAACACTATCCCAACTTATGGAACAAAGCCCCTTTTTCCACTCTTAGGGCAAGCCTACACAAGAACTCTGATTCACACAAGGACAACCATGAAGCATCACTCATAAGAAAAGGCAACTTTCAACTCACACTAGTTATCACATTCCTTCAAAACTCCTCAAATTTTCACCATGACTTTCTACTATCATTACCCATCACCATAAAGCAACTCATCATGCTAAAAAGGATTTCATTCTTACCATAACAACTCTTACCATACGAGAAGTACACCACCATACAACACTTTCAATGTAATACTCCCAACCTCATAGGTCACACATTGCCATGATTGGCATCACAATACGATTTCCAAATCTACCTTCATATATATACTCATATAGTCACCACTTCATAATAAGCATTAAAACTCATCTTTTCTTCCCTCGATCCTTGCAACATCACCCCTTCAAAGTAATCACATCTACAAGATCATCGGACAAGGGAAAATAAGAGAGAGAGATCATAGGGAGTTAAGCTCTATGACACGACACAAGAGTAATGAATAAAGTGAAACTTCAATCGTCCTATAGCCTCTCGCTCAAAGATGTGTCGCGACTCATACCGATGAACAAGATACTACTAGACGTGGCTTTCGAGACTTTGAGCCTAAAAGAAATCTTTAAAACCTTATGATCTAATACCAAGTTTGTAACGACCCGAGAGCACCCCCTAGTCGTTACCGGCGTATTTGACCTCTCGAAGGTCTTATACAAGCCCTTATCATTCATCATAGAATTTATCATAGAAAAATAATGGAAAATTTAAAACTTTTTCATAATTTAACACAAGACATAAAAGGCACCTCATTAAGCATTTAATACAAAATCGGAGTACTACGTCTCAAGGTAGCCATCTTAAAACATGACTACAACACAAGAGGGACACATCCCTTACAATACAAAAGAAACTGCTATCTAGTACATATAACTTAAGGAAACTCTTTAACATAGAGGTCCTTGAATCTTTAAGGACACACCCGAACTTGGGAATAGTAAGCCAAGCTCATCATTTCTAGGAAAGGACCTTTAGCCACCACCACCTACACTTGGTGTAAAAGATGAAGAAGAATGGTGTTAGTACAAGAATGCACCAAGTATGATAACCATGCAAAACATGCTCGTAAAAGGATATTTAGTTGGAAACCATGCATCATGCCTTTTTAGATAAACTTCAAGAACATTTAGTACATTAGGCACAATATAAACAACATACATCATCATACATATGGAAACATTCATAATAGCACATAGAGCCACTTATAACATTTTAGGCACATTCAATGCATACAATACATTACCTTCCTCTTTATCTTAACTCCTTTACTCAATAAACCCTTAGGGAATACTTGGTGCAATGTATCGCGTTAAGGTTACCAAAGGTGAACTTACATATAGCCTTCATCAATCCAACCACATATATTCATAGAGTCATAAGCACACCATAAGACATAGTCTTCATATAGGAACCATCACCTAAGACAACCCCCAAGTCACACTAGTGCAATGTGCAAGTAGCATCCCATAACACTACTCACACCAAGTGTTCCTAGGAAGCCACCATAGACTAGGCCCATCATATTCAACAAGTCATAACATCTTCATTTAACATTAGACATAAGACCAACATACTTCATAATATCATATAAGGACTCATTCCTTTACTACATCATTAGTAATAACCCATTTAGTTTATATTATAGATAAACCACCCTCACAACCCCTTCACAAGCTCACTTGTGCAATGTACACATGGAGTCCCATACCCCCACATATACTAAGCAAACCTATTAAGAAGTCATAAGTGTAATTAACATGCATAAACATACTTCATGTCTTGACATAAGTAAAGTCAGCCTTAACATGCTTTCATATTAACATACATAGACCATAGTCTTCATTACATAAAGAGCCTAATCATAACCTCACTTAGAGTACACTTGTGCAAAGCAGAAGTAGGGTCCATAGTCCTACCTACACTAAGTAACTCATTCAAGAAATTATGACTAGAGTTCATATTCTTATCTTAGTTCATTTCTGAACTTTCAGGAGACATTTCCATAACTGACATAGACCATGTGAGCTACATAGAATCCGGTGTTCTACTCCCACACCAAAAAGAAAGGGTACTACTTGACAAATTAGGACCTACATACATAATAGGTATCTAGTGGATCCACTAAGCTAAGACCTACGGGACATGTAGTTATGGAATAAGGAGATTGCTACTAAATAACCTTGACTTACTAAGCGTGGAGGTTTCCATCTCATGAGACAACATCTATGTTGGGAACCCAGACTTGCTAAACATGAAGGTTCTCTTGTGGGAAGCTGGCCTTACTAAACGTGAAGCCCCTACTCTCATTTTTCATGTTCATTCGGTGCTAAGCTCCAACTCCCTTTTTAAACATCTTTAAAACTTTATTCAACATTAGTTCATAAAATAGGCTTTAGGGACTTAATCCATCATATCATATAGCTCAAAGGTTTTTAAGATGAGAATGACCTTTTATCATAGAACCTACATTATGTGAGAATGACCTTTCTCATGATCATACCATATTCATAACATAGTCTAGTTTAGATTAGAATTCAGGAAACCTTTCAAGAGACTAACTTTAACTAGATTATCATAAACCTTATTCATTCATTCATGTGTGTGTACATATGTCAGAAAGCCTTTGACATAAACACCTTTATACAACGCATATTCATACCTTGCTAATCGTACACTTTACATGCATAATAAGAAGTAAGGGTGCATATAAAAGTTCACTTTTGAATAGACACCATAACACATCATATTCATAGCTATACAAGTAGAGTGTGTGTGTGCATATTGGTCCTCATAGTGACATATTAGCAACAACATTGATATTGAGTGTTCTTCCCTTAAAGGGATCACAACACATTCACAATGTCCCCAATTCATGAGCAATTCACATATAAATCCCTTAGGGATTCTAGACCACACACTCACACTTCACCATAGGATACAAAGACACATTCAACACTGAATAGGTACTCCTAACATGTAAATGATCAAACATTCATATAACGGTCATATAGGTAGGGATCATTCCACAATAGTACCTAACATAATCAATCACGTAGACCACACCATATCCCTAACATTATATTTCTCAAATATACTCCTCATCATCAACACACATTTAATGTGATGCTAGCATTGAGGATTTCATACATAACCTTCATAGCATAACTTCATAAACATATGCATTATAATCATCATGTCACTTCACGTGTATTGCCTTCAAGGCCATGTTCTCAACATGCATAGACAGACAAGAAGTGAACACCTCCACCATAAGTGGATCAAACCACACAACATAAATTCTCATACTATAGACTAGAAGTTAGGTCAACTTACCAATTCTCCAAGCCATGATCACAATGGATCAATCCTCAACAATTCATAATCAATTGATATAGGTAGAAATATGAATCAACAATGTAATTCAATATCATAAACATAGTCTAAGTACAATTCCATAAACAAAGGGATCAACCCATAACTTTGCCCATAAGGCCATAATCCTCAACTCATCAATATACCAACAATTCAACATGAATAAGTATAGATAATCATAAGAAACATTAATACAATCTAATCTAAACATAATTTCACCAATAGAGATCATATTCACAAAGACCCACATCATAGGCTAATTTTTGAGAATTTGGGGATCATGGGTTCTTCAAGAATTCCTTTGAAAATTGTCTTAAAAACATTAATTCCACATTAATTCATCAATAGAATGATTTAGAAAATCGTTTGACAAGGCACATGTTTAGATTGAAAATTGGGAATTTTGGCCTTTGAATCACTTTTGAAAATCTTTGGTAGAACTCCTTGAATGAGAGGTTAGTCAAGAATCAAGAGTCACCATACCTTAATTATTGAAGAACCATGAAATTGAAGAAGAAATCAGTTGAAAACCCATCTTCTAGCTTGAGCATCATCAAGGTCTTCAATGGGGTTTTTGAGAGAATCTATTTTGAGAGGGAAGGGTCAATTTGAAGAATGGGGTCTAATTTTAGGTTTTGGAGTTTTAACCAACTTAAAATACCCTAAAATAGGTAGAATAACCGTTTATAATAATTCCCCAAAGTACCCAAACTACCCCTCACTTAGTTGGACCTTTTTAAACAAGTCAAACTTGAGTTTTGTTTTAGCAGATTTCGTCGGGAAATAAGTTCGCGACGCGGAGGTGTTCCCACAAGTTTTCATAAATTAAATCTGGGACTGTAGAGTGCACGACATGTCTGCGATGTTGACCAAACATTTGGCCTTTGGTGGATGTCACGACCCAAGCCAAGGGCCTAGACGTGACATGGCGAATGAGAAACCCGAAGAAACCCCAAACAAGCCTCTCAAACTTGTCATCACACTTCATCGGTCGCGAAAGTACTTTCAACATTAAATAACGGGAATTAGGGACTAAGGGCATACCATTTCAAAATAACATCATAGAATAAGAGTCAAGCTCATTTACCAAATATTTGTCCAGCGCACACCTCTACATACATAGATAAAACGGGGGCCATGACATACTACCGGCTCTCCTCATAGTCAAAATACAATTGCAAACTAAAGTCTCAAAACATAGGAGTAGGAAACATAACATAGCCCTCGAATCATTGAGGACTCACCAACAAACTCAGATAAGCACCGTACTAGCCACGTGGATGGAGAGAAGGATCAAGAGTAGATCCTGTCCCTACATGGTGACATCATGTAGGCAAAATATGCGTTAGTACTTTGGAATGTACTAAGTATGCGGGGTGCAATACAACAATAGACAAGGACACAATCAAAATGCAAGAGCTAGTTCCATAGGCATAATAAATAACAATATGAGGATACATGATCAAAGTGAAGTCAAAACATGTCTAAGTAAATCTATACTAATAGTAGACATCATATGTGTGTGCATAATCCAACCAATCTATAACCCCACTTAGGATGGGGGATGCCGTTCACACGCGGACACCCTGGTGGCAAGGTATAAACCCCTCACATGGTTATCCGATTCTTTTCCCCCGGACCGGGCATGGTCATGCAACACTTTATATAGGAAATTCACATTAGGCTCTAATGCAATCTCATGTATGGAATGAACATATACACAAACTTAGTTTGTCACAAACACATCTGTGAATGCCATACATCTCATAACTCAAGCCTTAAAGCATCAATTCATCAATTCTCCATAATTGGACATTTTGTCAAACACCTTGAAGGCATGTAATGGGGTCAAAGAGCATGGAAAATAGGGTAGTAATTATGCAGCAAAACCAATGAACAACTTGCAACAACGCCTTTTAACACCCACAAGACCACATGAAAAATCTCTACATCAATTCCAAGTTTAGATTCAAGTTCTAGAGTCACAACATGCTCAAAACAATCACTTTTCATGCTAGAATTCACTGTGCAGGAAATTTATACAAGGAACAAGACTAATTTATGAATCTCAACTTAAACCATGAATTAGTGAGTAGAATAGAGTCTAGGCACTATGGGTGGAAGGACCCATGAGTTCAACACCACATACCTTGAGTTTTTATGAAGGTCTTGAGAGTGTCTTCAATGGAAGCTTGGAACTTGGAGCAAGAATCTCTTCAATCTTGAGGAAGGTTTTGGATTAGGGTTCTTGAGAGAAAATGTGTCTAAGTATGGGAGAGGTATTTTGGGAATTTTTTTTTAGAGATGGGAATTGAATTAATGCTATATAGGAAATAAAATATGTCCTTGGAAAAAAAAAGGGGTCCAACACTTAGAAAAAAAAATGAGGCTTATGAACAGTAAATTTGCTCTCTGGAAATTGCATTTCCTGCACGGATGGATTTTACGAAAATGGGCATAACTTCTTTGTCTGAACTCCGAATGAGGTAAAACGAAGTGCGTTGGGTAGCTAACTCAAAGGGATTTCCATGGATATGTTATGGGCCACCCAATTATTTGTGTGCTAGGTGATATGACCTTCGAAAGTAGACCCTCGAAAAAGGCTTCACTTGGAAATTTTGGATTTTGATACGGTTGCTCTAAAATTTGGGTTAGACCCATTTCCCACTCAATTTGACCCCCTAAACAAGAATATGAAGTCAGATTTTCGAAAAATGAAACGGATTTTTAGATATAGTAAAACAAGTTTCCGGTAACTTCCGAAGCACATTTTTTTTTTTGGAACTTTTTGGGTCGTTTCAGTGGAGCTAGTCCGCAATGCAGACATGCTTCCTCCAAGTAGAACTTCAAGCTGCCTTGGCAGTTTGCTTGGCCAAGGTTGGGGTTCTCCTCGGGGACCCTTAGGGTGGCCCCCGGGGTGTCGTATCCTAACGTTTTGAGCCTAAAAACATTTATTAAGACACTATGGTCACCTCCACTGATTTTAGACTCCAAACAACACATAAAAATATGAACAACATACTAGAACACACCAACACATAAAAGACTAGTTTTCGAACGTCTTGATCGTCCGTTGACGTTTGACTTCCAAACTCTTTAAAACTGACTTACAAGGCTATTATTCATTATTTTGACAAGTTATTAATGCATAAAACCCATGTGAGTCTCTACTTTATCCTACTTTATTTTGAGGGTCGTTACAGGGTCATTGGGCGACATGGTACTGTTTTGCGCAACTTCTTGGCGATGCTCCGACTGCTCCCTTTTTCCACCAACTTGATCCTTTTATTCTGGGCTCAACACACTGGAACAAAAGGCGAAGTAAGTCCCTTCGGCGACTTGCCAAGTGGACTCGGCGATCCTCAGGCATTCATTTCTTCGTTCTTTTTAGCATTTTCATTCCTTTTTGTGACGTAGTGTCCATGCTCTCCTTAAAACTTCAAATACCTGAAACTGAAGGTTTTCATTAGATATTGAGATAAAATAAGCATTTGAGGACACAATTTCTATTAAAATATATCACTAAATGAGTCCAATACGTGGACTCATCAACACCCCCAACTTAAACTTTTGTTTGTCCTCAAGCAAACTCAAGTTCAGCCGTTCAAAAAGGGTGTCTCGAATGATACTACACAAGACTTGATCATAAATGCACACAACAAGGCACAATTTACTTATGCAAAGATCAAATGTGCACTCGAAGATTCAAGTTGTGACTCACCAATATCAACGTATCTCATGCTCACAATACTTGCTTCAAATGCAACTTCAAGCTCAACTATAGTGTTCAAATGCCCTCACATAAATAATGATTCTATATTCACACAATGGTTTCACAGTTTAAAGCTTTGGAATCAGACGCAACACTCACACTCACAAAGAAGAACATAATGCATAATTTCACCCATAGGTTTGCCCGTAATTTCTAAACAACATTTGTTTCAGCTCACTCAAGATCAAAAAGGTCTTTTCAAGGTTTGTAATAGGGCTGAGTGAAAAGATATGGTCATTTAGGCTCAATGACTTTCATCCTCATGAAATGTTGTGCTCCCAACACTTCTTTTCCTTTTCCTTCATTATTCTCTTCAGTGCTCATAAGTCCTCCTATTATTCACTTTCCATGGATTGTTTGGGAACCCCCTTTCATTTTTTCAACTTTATTTCACAACTTTTCTTTTTCATTCTTTTTCTTTTTCTTTTCTATCTTTTTTTTATATGGAGGGGTTTCATTTTCCTCAAAACCATAGGTAGGATGGACTTTCTTGCACTTCTTGATTTGTCTTTTCTTTTCACCACACCCCCCAACTTAGGCTTTTGGCCTAAGTTGACTATTCAAAATAACCACAACTTCATAAGGATTATGGGTGATGGATTAAAAAAGGTCTAGTTTTCATCAAGTTTCTTCCAAAGAAAGGTAAGGCTCAAAGGGTATTCAAGATAGATTCACACGCTCACACGGTAGGTCACAAAAGAGGTATACGTCAAATTGTCTTACACTCATAGAAGTTGCCTAAGATTATATCAAGAGATAACATCACTTAGTTGACTGGACCAACGGGGCAAATTCTAGGATCTATCATGCATAGTTCACAGGTAAGCTCATCACACTAGGCATTTACACTACAAGTTAAACAAGACTCCACACTTTTGCTATTGTGCAATGATCATCACAAGAGAAATCAATTTGATACAAGGCTAGTCATAATGAGATGCAAAGAATTCACATATTGTCTATGCAACTTCATTTGGCCTCATCGTAGCCTTGCATTCATGTTCGTTCAATTGGAAGCACTATTCAACTTATCGATATTGATCGAAACAGAGACTTAAATTTTGCAAAAGAACAACCACGTTCAACACATGAGGGGTGGCAAATGTGTGAAAAATTCAAAAAATTTCAGAAGGGTCAAAATCGTTTTGTAATGTAAAATAAAAGGAGTCATACGCTCAAACATCCACCTAAAAGCAGTATTAGCACAATTTTAAAAAGATTAACCCAAATATAAACAACATATGAACATCAAATAGCATACAAAGGTGGGCCTCACCACACCACAAACAAAGGCAATTTGTCCTTAAATGCAATTAACAAAATATCCAAAATGTGAATTAAAGAAAGACAGAGAGGGAGGTAAAGAGGGAATCCTATCTAAGCAATCGCTCCATCTGCCTGGGCATCAGTGCTCGGAGTGTTGTAACTCTGCTTCTGGTTCTCTTTTTCCTTTCGCTCTGCTTCAGCTTCTGCAGCGATATTAGCCTCGATCATATTGTCCAACTCGTGAGCTACCACAAAGACGTGTATCGCATTGTTGAACCCTCAAGCCCATGAAGGGACACTAGGGTCGATGGGCATCATCTTCCTTGAACTGGCAGTCTTGTTCTTGCTTTTTGCAATTCTTTTGAAATTTTGGGCTCTTATGTGTATGGGTGGCCTGTTTCTTCCTGCAACTTTTGGTCAGGCCATGTCTGCAAAGTCTTGAGATAATGTTAGAACATATTTGATAACCAAAACAAAAGACATTCAGCTGCAGAAAAACTATATAGTCCATTCGACGTGCTGACGAATAAATTCGGCGAGCCACAAAAAATCCACCGAAGGTCACAGTGCAGAAGGAGTAAGGGGTGCAGACAAAAGGGTAAATAAGAAGACTTTCAGCGAGTCGCCGAGTGCTATTGGCGACCTCATACCTCTCGTCGAAAGCTTCAAATGCCACAACAAATAAATCATGATAATAAGGGTGAGATAGGGTATTTAGGTGAACCGCGGAATAGTTCAGTGAGCTCATCACAGCTCGCTAAACGACCTAATGTGCTTTCTTTTGACCCAACTTCTCAAAATTAGCACCGCAACCCCTGAAAACAAAATTAAAGCACAAAAAGCAAAAATTCAATCAGGACCCATAACATGCAAATACCTCTCACCACACATTAACTTAACTAGACACATCGGAGAATAATATTTTGATGGAGAATAGGACTTCGACAATTTAAGGAAGATTATCGAATAGCAATCAACAATTAACCAATTCTATCCAATCAGGGATGTTCAACAAATTTTAACAATATCAAAGAGTTTGCAAATGAGTACTATATTGAAAAATAATTATGAGTATTGAGAAGCTAACCTTTTGTACTAATTAAAATGCTATCGAAAGCTAGGCGGCAATGCAATCCAAATTCGCGCACAAATCAATGAACCAAAATACTCCAAAAGTGCAAGAAGTATAAAAAAAGAGTGCATGAGTGAGTTTGGGAAGGTGAAAAAGTGATGAAAAGAGAATGAAGTTAGAAATTTTTAAACATTTGGCTGAAAGACCGTCCAGTTTTTTGTCCATTGAGCAACATTACTCCTGATCGCCGAACCTGTTCACGATTCACTGAGTTGTCACTTGTCTCACCAAGTTTTACAGGACCTTCAGTCAAGATGAAGATCCAAATGGCGGTCTGCATCAGAATCACCGATTACTCGGTGACTCACCAATTATTTTCATTGAGTCCACTAAGTTTTACAGATCCAAACCCAAACTGGGTTGGATCAAATGGCGAAGTATGTCTGGGTCGCTGAACCTTTCGACCATTTGCCTATCGGGTCTTTCGTTTGCCAATCTGTACTTCTTATTCAACTTCCACACTTTTAGTTATGCAATCAACACACCATTATTTTATCAAAGACAAAATAGAAATAAGAACACAGGTTTTGGGTTGGCTCCCAAACAGCGCCTTAGTTAACATCGTGGCATGACGTAAGTCAACAACTATGAATCATCCTCGGAGCCACCCATGTTGTAGTTAGGCGAGTCCTCAGCGAATGGTAGGTAGGGACCTGATATCAAATGGCTTATTTGAGCATCCTGCAGTTGGATAGTCATGGAGTGAGAGGTTGACCTTTATTTAGCATTTCGATGTTTTCCTTCATCTCATTCAACATCTTCTCCTGTGTTTCAATTTTTTGCTGAATGAGTGAAAGAGTTTCGTCATCTTGCACACCTCCCTGTTTCTTCCCCTGGTTACACTTTCGGAAGGAGAAGTGTTTTTCTTTTCCCATGTCTTGTACTTCCAAATCCGTAACTTGGTTGGATAGAGCATCCAACTGGGTGACTAGTGCATCCCATTCCTGCTTCTTTTTGGCTTCTTTTCTGGCTTCTACCATGCTATTAAGGAGTTTTGCTACGACTTCATAGGGCTGGTATAGAATGCCTCCCTCGCAAAGTTAATTAGCTAAACTTCTATTCTCGGGTCCCAGACCCCTATAGAAGCATTCCATTAGCGCCTTGTCCGTCATCCCATGAGATGGACATGGTTGCAGCATCGCTTGAAACTTCAACAACATTTCCTAAATTGTCTCATCCCCAACCTGTTTAAATGTCAGGAGGTTGTCCCTGAGGTTCAGTAGTTTCAGGAGGGGATGGCCCATGTGGTACCCATAATGATCATCAATTATTATTTCCCTGCTTTGATATTCAAACAAGTGAAACAAAACTACATTTAGATTAGTAAAGCTAAAACTAAGAAGGATCACCAATTCTATTTAACTAAGAGTTCCCAAATAACACCACTCCCTGACAGTGGCGCCATTTTGATGTTTGTGTAATCAATGACATATCTTACAGTTCGGGTGTCTACGATCGTGCAATAGTATAATAACCCAACCAAGGGTTGGGGTCGTGTCCTAAGGGAGTGGTTTTGAGAATTTATAGAAAAATAAAATTTAGTTCTAACTAGTCGTAGTTAAAGATATTAATGATTTAAAATATTGTAAATAAATGGGGTGACTCAAAAGTGTCAAGTATCAAATGGGGGTTTTGTCACAAATAAGCTAAAATTAGTGAAATCAGCAAGGAAATCTAAGCAATGAGAGGGGGATTCTTGTGATGTGATCGGAATATGGGCTAATCTAAAGTATTGGGTACATGTTTTCGATAGAAAATTTATAGAGTAATAATGACTAGGCTAAGATTTATGTGGGAATAAGTTCTCTCTTGAGCAACTTACCCCGTTTCAAATGGGTTCCTCTTGGACACCCACTTGCCGCATCAAGACCAGCCTTCGCCTTACCCCACTCACTCTCTCGAGTTGAGTGTTAGGATATGGGACTATGGCCCACCCTTTCGGGTTGAGCCTCATGTCAACCCACTCCTTAGGCCATCAATCTAATGGTCTTGGTTTCACGACTTCTCTCTCGAGCAAGCCAAAAACACATAAGTGAACTTGTATTTGCAACTACAAATCCATTAGATTCAAGCACAACAACTAAATGAAATCACCATTAAACTAACTTTAAACTATTAGCAAGCAAGACCCAACAATTATCTTAACCCATATTCACTCAATTACACCCTAAGAATTGAGGGGGTTTTAGCCACATATCAAGAGATAGAAATTTATACCTAAATAAGCTTGCATTCAAATAGGTATAAAGATTTAAGTCTTGTTACAGGCCAAGAATAAAGAATCCAAGAGACCCAAGTTCAAATCCTTGGAGATGAAACCCTCTTCTTCTTCAAGTCTTCAAAACCTTCTCAAACGCAGAGCAAACATATGAAAAGCTAATATTCTAGATTGAAAATTATAATAATTGTTCCACATTTAAACTAAAAACTCTTACTAGTATTTATAGTTATCACAGATTTGTGCTGTAGCAGATAGTTCAACGTTGTTAGTCAGAATCGCCGATCAGCTCAGCGATTCACCCTTTGGTGTAGTTCATCGCCGTCTTGCCCCAGTCCTCAATATCATCGTGCTCTAGGTCATTGGACGACATAGTACTGCTTCACAGAACTTCTCGTTGATGCACCAAATGCTCCTTTTTTCCGCCGACTTGATCCTTTTCTTCAGGGCTTAACACACTGGAATAAAAGGCGAAGTAAGACCCTTTTGCGACTCACCAAGTGGACTCGGCGATCCTCATGCCTTCATTTCTTCATTCTTTTCAGCCTTTTTGTTCCTTTTTGCGATGTCGTGTCCATGCTCTCCTTAAAACTTCAAATACCTGAAATTAAGGTTTTTCATCAGATATTGAGATAAAATAAGCATTTGAGGACACAATTTCTATTAAAATATAGCCCTAAATTAGTCCAATTCGTGGACTCATCAGTTCCCACTTTTGTAATAAGTTGTTCCAGGTTTTCCTAAAGAAATATGGTGTTTGACATATTGTAGCAACTACTTATCATCTTCCGTCTAATGGGCAAGTAGAAGTTTCGAACTGAGAGATCAAGAAATCTTGGCAAAGATTGTGAATTCAAATAGAACTGATTGGTCGAGAAAGCTTGATGGCCCTTTATGGGCATATTGAATTGCATTTAAGACTCTTATAGGTATGTATCATTACTTGTGTTTAGGAAGTCTTTCCACCTGCTTGTAGATTTAGAGTACAATGGCATGTGGGCACTCAAAATTCAAAATCTAGACTAAGGTATTGCATCGAACCAGAGGCTAAATCAAATTAATTAGCTTGATGAGTTTCACCTAAACTCTTATGAAAGTTCAGCCATTTTCAAAGAGAGAATGAAGAACTATCACGACCAAAGGATTGAAAAAATGAGAATTTGCACCCGGATATTTCTCATCAACTCAAGGTTATGCTTATTTCCTGGCAAACTTAAGTCAAAATGGATGGCCCATTCAAAATGGTTCAAGTATTCCCATATAGAGTTGTTGAATTAAAAAATGATGATTGAATAAGGTTAAAGGTAAATGGGCTATAGATAAAAGTTTACATGGGCACCGTTAAAGAAATAAAGATTTTGGAAGGATAGGCTCTTTGTGAAGTCTAAGTAATCAAGGAGTCTGCATCATGTCGCGACATTAAATCAAGCACTGCTTGGGAGGCAACCCAAGATACTTAATTTAGTTTCTTTTGTAGTTTTTCTTTTCTTTAGATTTAGTTTAGGTTACCATAGGCTAAATTTGGGTTCGTATCAAATTAGAGTCAAGGGAAAAGATAGGGTAGGCCTAATAGTTATTACATGTGTAGGTAGAAGAGAAAAAAATCTAGAAAAAATAAGTAGCAAAAGGTTCTACGGGTGGTTTCTATGGCTCGTAGTTCACTTTGTGGTGCGTGGAACGTGTTCATGGAATCTTGGGGCAAATAGTAACATATAAGACTTGTTCTACGAGTCCCATCTAGGAGTCAGTTAATTCGATGAATGGCAGTTGGTGATTAGAGAAGTCACAGTCCAGTGCTAGATGCAACTTTAGGTCTACTAGTGCATAGTATGGACTGTATATAAAAACATGATCCATTGTCTAAGCTCATGGATCTTTGGTATGTTTCTAAATTTTCTAAGTGTAAAGTCAATCCATGAAAATCATCCACAGATCATAGATGTGAATACGGTTCATAGATGGGCAACATAAAACAGTAGTATATTAAGTCTCATTGGATTAGACTGGTGATCCAAATGGCTTTAAAAGACCTAATTTAAGTTTTATTGTCCTATTGAAAAATAATTCCCCCACATTCCATTCCCTCTCCCATCATCTTCCTCGATAATTACACTAATAACCCTTCACAACATCCTACAAACATCACAACATTTCAAAGACCACATCATATAATCCCAACTTTCGACGATCTCCATCCCTCGATTTCCCTAGTCAAACCTATTCCCCAAGACGCACTACACACAATTAAGATCGGGGTCAGTGAAGGATATTCAAATGCTTCATTTTTTCCAACTCACTCATAACATTAATATCACACATTAAGGTATGGGTTTTGTTTGATCACTACTTTTTGTCGAATTTAGGATGATTGAACTTAACTTAGGGTTTTATTATCGAATTTCTTAAAATTAAATTGATAAAACCTAGGAAAGAAAGTCTTTTGAGTGTAATGTCTAAAAAGTGCATGTAATTCATGATATGTAAATAGGTTGGGGAGATAGAGTAGAAAAATGTATGGTGTGTTTGAGAGATAGACACTGATCTGGGAGTATTTTTTGTCCTATAGAGGTATTCTACGGGTCGTGGTTCATTCCATGACCTATAGTTTACCTTCGTAAACATAGCCTGAAGGTCTTATTTCTATTGTCCCGACCCAAGGCTAGCCCTTAGATGCAACACGGCGTACTTGACCCCAAAGGGGTCACATACAAGCCTCATAGCCTTTCATTGCATTTGACATAGAAATAGTGTGGAATTTAAAACGTATTTAAATCGAAACAATCCAAAAACTTCATTAAAATCCTTTGAAAGACACAACGGAAGTCTAAGTCTCACATGGCCATCTAAATAAGTCTTGAAAACTAGAGTAGGATCACGACCCTTTACAATCGAAAGACTAGAAATGTCTATTACATGAAATAAACGAAACATCTAAAAGTACTTGTCCTCAATCTATGAGGACATACCACTTGATCTTGGAAAAATATCAATACAAGCACTTGACTCGAGAGAATTAATCACTTACCGGAACCTACACTTGTAGTAAAACATAGAAGAAGAATAGGTTAACACAATTAAATACTAAGTATGATAGCCATGCAAAAACATGCTTAAAACAGACATTTTGTTTGAAAGTCATGCTAGTAGGTCATATTGATAAAATCTCATGAACATAACTATAAGAGGCAAAATATTTGAACATAACCAACATACAAGTCATTTATCACAATAGAGACATGTTTAACATATAAACCATTACCTTCACTTTTAGTCTTCAGCTCAAGTAACCTTTATGCTATATATTTTGAAATGTATGGATAGCGTCCCATACCACCATCCACACCAAGGTACCACATTAATGTCAACAAAAGCGAACTTACCATCCAACCTGTCCATCTTCAACAATACTCACACATAAGAAACAAACATTACATAAGTCATATCATCACATAAGGACCATCACCTAAGACAATTCTAAGTCATACTTGTGCAATGTGCAAGTAGAATCTCTTACTACTACTCACACTAAGTACCCCTTTGAAGTCACCATAGGAAGGGATATTCAAATACAACAAGTCATTACAAGGAAGTAGTCATAATCCAAGTATAACATGCATCATTTAGATTTAGGCATATAAGAGTCAATATTGTTCAATAAATTCATTCAGAGGACTTTCATACAATAGTCATTAAGACTTAGAGAACTCACAATGACCCTCTCAAAGCCTACTCGTGCAATGCATGGATGGCATCCCAAACTACCACCCACACTTCATAAAATTCATCAAGAAACCACAATGCACATCTCACATGATGGGAATAAGTGTTTAACCGACATAGACTATGTTAGCTTGACATAGAATCTGGTGTCATGAAACCCCACACCGTAAAAAGGTGGTCTACTTGCCTAAGAAAGACCGATAACATTAGCTTGGATGGAATCCACTAGCTAATATTCTATGTGGGCACATAGTTATGGGATAGGAAGATGTTCATTGGAACCCTAGCCTAACAGTGGGAGAGTTTCCACCTTACCATATCCACTCGGTGCTTATCCTACATTCCCATAGAATATTTGAATCACATTACATCATTGTACTTGAGAGGGCCACCAACATTAGGCCTACAGACCCAAAGTACATTACACATAAAAGGTCACCACCATTAGGTTTACCGATTCAAGGTACATTTAAGGATAGCTCATAGATCTTCCTAGAAAGATCTACCACCATTAGGTCTACCGTTTCTAGGTTCATCATTTCACATAAGAAGGGCCACTACCATTAGGTCTACCGTTTCAAGGTTTAACATCACATTAGTTCATATAAACCTCATGAAATACCATCAGCATTAGGTCTACCAATCCAAGGTTTAGCCTATAATACTCCATCATTCATTCATTCATGAAAGGCTACCAACATTAGGTCTACCAATTCAAGACATTAAGACATCAAGTCAAGATATATTCATCATAAAAGAAAAGGAAGCCTAAGACTACCAATTCAAGTCATACAATTCATAGAAGAAAACCCTTCACATTCCATCATCATCATTCATGAGTGTTAATAGAGAATATACTTCAATCATAACCCTATTACAATCTAAACATGATCATTATAAATTCAATGAAATAACTCATATATACTTCACATCATGATCATACATAGATCCTTCATATATAGTGGTACAAGGAATATATCCATAAATTCAATACCACAATATACATAGTAAGTAAACACCTCCACCTTTCAAGTAGATCAATAGATCAAGCACAACTCTACTTCAATACGTAATTTGATCATAACTTTCGCTTCAAGGGTCATGGTTCACATTCATCCACACACCTTAGATCAATACAATTTGGAAAGAGTAACAACATAATTTCAACATTCTATATCCATATACACATAAACAATTCACATACTTCATAATCAATCAAATCCCAATCTCAAATTTCAAGTTAGGAATTTGGGGGTAAACATGGGTTCTAGGAAGAAATCATATTAATTCATCTTTAAATCCACAATCCATTCACAATTCAATGCAATAATTCCTTTAGAAATAGTTTTGAATCGAACCCATGCATATATTGAAAAGTAGGATTTTGGGGAAACTTTGAAGATTTGAAATCATTTTTGAAATTGGCTCCTTTAAAGATAATAAGTCAAGTATGAAGACCACCATATATTTTAGAGAAGAAATCCACGAAATCCCCTTGAAAAACTTGAAGATTTGACCTTGGAAGCTTGTAATCTTCACCTCCAATGGAGGTTTCTAGAGAGAGAACTTCTGAGAAGAGAGGTGGGTTCTATTTCGTGCTTTTGAATAATGAGTTGGAAAATAGAGTTTAATACTTTAAATACTCTTAAAATACTTTAATTAACCTAAAATAAACGTCCCACAACTTAACTAAATTAATTAGCTAATTACCTAACAACACCTCACCTTGGCTAAACCAAACCAACAAACCAGGTGGGAACCACGACTCCAAACCACAGACTATGGTCTGGTTCATGCCCCGTCTTGGTCGGCCGTGTTTTGTGGCTGAGGGTTGGATTTGGGTGATTTTACCCATGGAGGCTATCCACAGGGTGTGGATGGTTCTACGGGGAGTGTACCCCTTCCATGGTTCACTAATTCTTGGGCAACTTGTTGGTTTCAAGGGGTCTTGGTGGTTAGGCTTAGGGTCCTCCTCAAGGTCCCCTAGGGTGGTCCTTGGGGAGTCGTACTTGACGTTTAACCCTGAAACCCCTCAACCATAGCTCGGGACAATATCAAACACCCTCAAACCTCATACCAAACTCACACACACAAGTTAGGCTCTAGTTTCACTTATTCAATTTACGGGTTGTTACATTATCCCCCACTTAGGAAAATTCGTCCTCGAATGACACTTAAAACACGTTAAGGGGTTAGCAACTCAAGACTAGCAACCCATCATGCATGCGACATTATAAACACAAGCACAAAACTAGGAGGAAACTTCAACTCCATATCAATAAGCTCAAAACACAACAAGAAGGTAGGAAGTACTTCTACGAACTCATTATACATCTTAACTTCACATTGCTCATTAAATTGGAGGAATTTCCTTCTCCAACTCACATCATGCTCATCACAACATCATTAAGCACATTATGCAAATTTCTTTATAAAAGCACGTTTAGGCATGTTCAACATTTAACCTCATGAAGCATATAGGCAACTCATACTAAATGCATATCAGCAACATAATTCATATATATTCATTTTCTCATTCAAACATAAGCTCATTAAGAACATGCATAACCTAAGGAGACCATGGAAACACAATATCACACATTACTCTAAAACATGAAACAAGCTACAAGCAACTCTTGGTCTCAAACTTGAATAAGAATAGAAGGAAAGAGATAAGGATATCAACACTCTCAACAACCCTACTATTCACATACTATCCCCCACTTAGGAGAAAACCCAACTAAGGCTAACATGAAAAACAACATAGGAACCTTAACAAGACATTCACAACCATAAGGAGCTATCACTTGCTGACCTTTGTCTTTGTTATCTTGAAAAACATAAAAATGGTTCCTCTTTGGAGCATCAAGATTCAGACCATTCAGAGAAGCTTGTTTGGACTCCTTTCCTCTAGCTGTAAGAGTAGGATAATTTCGCACTTGCTGATCACTTTTTCCACACCCATAGCACCTACTAGTACTGACTAGGCATTTCCCATGATGCTTCTTTCCACAATTGTGGCAAGTAGGTTTAGCAAATAGAGTTCCACTACCTCTCTCTTGGTTGACCTTAAGAGTTCTTGAAGAATCTTGGTTTGGATCTCTCTTCTTAAACCTAGGTTAACCTTGCTCATCGGGCCTAGACCTCTTCAACTCCCTATCATTCCTCTTAAGTTTGGACTCTTCAATAGATTGAGCATATACCATGAGTCTAGAAATGTTCATGTCATCATGGAGCATTGCCATATGGCACTATTCCTTAACTAGGTCGAATATACGGGCAACAAACCTACTCATCTCATCCCTAAGGTTGGACACCAAAGATGGAGCATACTTAGACAATAGGGTAAATTTCAAGGAATACTCATCCACACTCATATTACCTTGCCTAAGGTTTATAAACTCATTCACCTTGCATTCCCTCTTCTCATGGGGAAAGTACCTACCAAGGAAAGCTTACTTAAATAATTCTCAATCTATAGACCTCGCTCCTATAGGCCTATTGATTTTCAATTGAGTGAAACAAATTTGGGCAACATCTTTCAATTGGTAAGCGGCAAGTTCCGCTTTTTCAATAGAGGTCACTCCATAGCATTGACTATCTTGTACACCTCATCAAAAAAGTCTTGGGGATACTCTCCCACCTTGGAACCTAGAAAAACCGTAGGGTTCATCCTCACAAAGTCCCTCAACCTAGAATCGATAGTACTCTCAATAGCATTCACTCTTGTCCCCACATCTCTAGTAACTTGGGCCGTCATAGCTTGGGCCAAAGTTAGAAAAGATGACCTAATATCATCATTAGCCATGGCCGGAGCATCAACCGGAACTTCATTTTCTTGAGGAACTTGGTCACCTTAAGGATCTTGGGGAGGAACTCCCTCATTCACAACTTCCTCTTTCACTCTCCTTGTGGGCATACTTCTTGTATTCATATCCTATAAACACAAGAGAAGGATTATGAAAAGGAACACTTATAAAGCTAAACTCTAAGGCACGACTTTAAGAATATGAACGAAGTGTAACTCTCTAACGTCCTATAACCTCTTGCTCATAGAGGTGTCGCGACTCACACTGATGAACAAGACTCTACTAGACATGGCTTGTGAGACATCGATCCTAAAAACCATTCCCAAAATCTTATACTCTGATACCATATTTTTCATGACCCAAGGCTAGCCCCTAGATGCGGCACGACGTACTTGACCCCAAAGGGGTCTCATACAAGCCTCATAGCCTTTCTTTGCATTTGACATAGAAATAGTGCAGAATTTAAAACTTACTTAAATCCAAACAATCCAAAAACATCATTAAAATCATTTGAAAGATACAACGGAAGTTTAAGTCTCAAATGGCCATCTAAACAAGTTTTGAAAACTAGAGTAGGGTCACGATCCTTTACAATCGAAAAGACTAGACATGTCTATTACATGAAACAAAACAAACTTCTAAAAGTACTTGTCCTTGATCTATGAGGACATACCACTTGATCTTGGAAGAATATCAATCCAAGCATATGACTAGAGAGAATCATTCACTTGCCGAAACCTACACTTATAGTAAAACGTAGAAGAAGAATGGGTTAGCACAATTAAGTACTAATTATGATAGACATGTAAAAACAGGCTTAAAATGAACATTTTGTTTGAAAGTCATGCTAGTATGCCATTTTGATAAAATCTCATGATCACAAGTAGAAGAGGCATAATATTCAAACATAACCAACATACAATTCATTTATCACAATAGAGACATGGTCAACATATAAACAATTACCTTCACTTTTAGTCTTCACCCCAAGTAACCTTCATGCTATACCTTGTGTAATGTATGGCTAGCAACCCATACCACCATCCACACCAAGGTACCACATTAAGGTTACCAAAAGCAAACTTACCATCCAACCTTTCATTCTTTAACAATTCTCAGACATAAGAGACAAACATTACATAATTCATATCATCACATAAGGACCATTACCTAAGACAACTCTAAGTCATATTTGTGCAATGTGCATGTAGCATCCCATACTACTACTCACACTAAGTACTCCTTTGAAATCACCATAAGCAAGGCACATTCAAATACAACAAGTCATAACAAGGAAATAGTCATAATCCAAGTATATCATGCATCATTTATATTTAGGCATATAAGAGTCAATATTATTCAACAACTTCATTTAAAGGACTTTCATACAATATTCATTAAAACTTATAGAACTCACTATGACCATCTCAAAGCCTACTCGTGCAATGCATGTATGGCATCCCAGACTACAACCCACACATCATATAACTCATCAAGAAAACACAATGCACATCTCACATGATGGGAATAAGCGTTTAACCGACATAGACGATGTTAGCTTCACATGGAATCTGGTGTCATGAAACCCCACACCGTAAAAAGGTGGTCTACTTGCCTAAGGAATCCGGTAACATTAGCTTGGATGGAATCTAGTAGCAAATATCCTATGTCGGCACATAGTTATGGGATAGGAAGATGTTCATTGGAACCCTAGCCTAACGTTTGGAGAGTTTCCACCTTACCATATCCACTCGGTGCTTAGCCTACATTCCCGAACAGTATTTTAATCACATTACATCATTGTACTTGAGAGGGCCACCAACATTAGGCCTACCGACCCAAAGTACATTACACATGAAAGGTCACCACCATTAGGTCTAACGATTAAAGGTACATTTAAGGATAGCTCATTGATCTTCCTAGAAAGAGCCACCACTATTAGGTCTACCGTTTCTAGGTTCATCATATCACACAAGAAAGGCCATCACCATTAGGTCTACCGTTTCAAGGTTTAACATCACATTAGTTTCTAGACTCCTCATGGAAGGCCACCAACATTAGGTCTACCAATTCAAGGTTTAGCCTAGAATACTTCATCATTCATTCATTCATGAAAGGCTAGCAACATTAGGTCTACCAATTGAAGACATTAAGACATCAAGTCAAGATACATTCATCATAGAAGAAAAGGATGCCTAAGACTACCAATTCAAGTTACCCAATTCACAGAAGAAAACCCTTCACATTCCATCATCATCATTCATTATTGTTAATAGAGAATATATTTTCAATCATAACCCTATTACAATATAAATATGATTATTATAAATTCATTGAAATCACTCACATTTACTTTACATCAGGATCATACATAGATCCTTCATATATAGAGGTACAAGAAAAATATCCATCAATTCCATACCACAATATACATAGTAAGTAAACACTTCCACTTTTGAAGTGGATCAATAGATCAAACACAACTCTACTTAAATATGTAATTTGATCATAACTTTCCCTTCAAGGGTCATGGTTCACATTCACCCACACACCTTAGATCAATACAATTTGGCAAGAGTAACAACATAATTTCAACATTCTATATCCATATACACATAAAAAATTCACATACTTCATAATCAATCAAATCCCAATCTCAAATTACAACTTAGGAATTTGGGGGAAAACATGGGTTCTAGGAAGAAATCATCTTAATTCATCTTTAAATCCACAATTCATTCAAAATTAAATGCAATAATGCCTTTAGAAATTGTTTTGAATCGAATCCATGCATAGATTGAATAGTAGGGTTTTGGGGAAACTTTGAAAATTTGGAATCACTTTTAAAATTGGCTCCTTGAAAGATAATAAGTCAATGATGAAGACTACCATACCTTTTAGAGAATAAATCCACGAAATCCCCTTGAAAAACTTGAAGATTTGACCTTGAAAGCTTCAAATTTTCACCTCTAATGGAGGTTTCTAGAGAGAGAACTTTTGAGAAGAGAGGTGGGTTCTATTTTGTGATTTTGAATAACGAGTTGGAAAATAAAGTTTAATACTTTTACTACTCTTAAAATACTTTAATTAACCTAAAATAACCGTCCTACACCTTAACTAAATTAATTAGCTAATTACCAAACAACTTATCACCTTGGTCGAATCAAACCAGCAAACCAAGTGGGAACCACGACTCCAAACCACGGACCGTGGTCTAGGTCATGCCCAGTCCTGGTTAGCCGTGGTTTGTGGCTGTGGCTTTGATTTGGGGGACTTGACCCACAGGGCGTGGATGGTTCTACTGGGCATGGTACCCTTCCGTGATTTATCTTGGGCAACTTATTGATTTGAAGGGGTCTTAGGGGTTTGGCTTAGGGTCCTCCTCAAGGGCCCCTCGGGTGGTCCTTGGGGAGTCGTACCTTGATGTTTAACCCCTAAACCCCTTAAACATAACTTGGGACAACATCAAACACCCTCAAACCTCACACCAAGCTAATACACACACAAGTTAGGCTCTAGTTTCACTCATTCAATTTACGGGTCATTACAACAGTACTTACCCTTCTTAGTATGAGGGCCATCCATGGCTCGTAGAACCATCTATGAACCGTAGATAGCACTCATACATTGAATTCTGAAGATATTATTTTCTTTTTGAGGACTCAAGCTTGTGTATGATCCATAGAAGTTTATATGGCTTATATGTCAGCCTCGTAGTCCCAAAGTCCAAATTCCTGTAACCTCCATGTGGGAACTAAGGGTGGACTTAGGGTCTGTAGTTTGATTTACGGACCATACTGTTGGCTATTAGTTTTACCTTTTGGGACCCAAAATTTGCTTGCCTTCCTACATTAGGGTTCCACGACTCGTGGTGTGTTCCACGGTCTGTAGTAACCTATTCGTAGGAAAAAAATAGTGAATATCATAATGATTTTTTTTTGTTTTCACTATATATTTTTAAGCTTCTTGCTTTCTTTTCATAGTATATAGTACTAATACTCTTCCCATAGATACCATGCCACTCTAAAGCATGGGGGAAAGGCAGTCATACCGTGTAGAGGGTCGATGCTCAGATACTTTAGACTTGAATCTAAAATGAACATGGTTCAAGATGAATTGAGTGGCTCCAAAGTCAAATTCACCATTGAATTGGATAACTTGCTGAGCCCCGAGCCACTCAGAATCGCACAAAGAAGCTCACCCCGAATGTCGAGCCACTTACAGTAGATAGATGGAGGGGTAACATTTACCATTTAAATAACAAAAATAAAAGTGACAGAGAGATAGACAACAAGAAACAACACTACTGACCATTTACCATTTCAATAAAAAGAAGAGATGGAGTTGTTTATTATGAGCATTAGACTTTTATGCGGCTACATCCTTATTCTAGCATAAATAATATTTTGTGTCTACATGCATTCCTCCTTTAGTCATTCTGTCACAAGTAAGTAGCATGTCCTATGTAGGTAACCACAATGTAAATCTAGATCTACCATCATTATGGAATAGCAAACATTTTTCGAATAGTCTTGGTTGCTCACCTATGAGACTCAAATACAAAATTTTGATGATAATCTTTCTTGTCAGATTAATTAGTAAGTGAATTATTATTCCCTTAACCTCAATGATCTTTCTTACCATCCGGCTATCTTGCTAGGGAATGGTGGCATCCTTCAATGATGTTCCTCTTATAGCAGTTTCTAACAGTTACAACTTTATACCATAGAGATAGGTTGATCAAATTTAGTCCTACTATTGATTTAAACAAGAAAACACAACTACAAGCAACAAAAGTCATGTTTAGGTTGTAATTGATCTTGTCAACATAGGTTCTATAATAGGTTCTTATTATTTTCATTACTTGAACATGCATCATAAATAATTAAGACCAATAAGCTTGCATGCCAAAAGTAATTGATTGGATCAAATTGACCTCTTCCTGCATATGATAGTTTTTTAGCGATCCAATAAAATATTATTTTAATATTATATCTTTTGGATCTATTAAAATGTATGCGTCCGTAGTAATCCCTTGACCAGGTCCCTTAACAGAATAGTAGTGCGGAAAATAAATAGCTTAAAGTATATCAAGAATAAGGATTTTGAGTGGAAACCCCTTGCTCAAGGGAGGTGAAAACCATGACATGTACTCACATGATTTCAACCCAAACTCCATTGCACTCAAACAAAGAAAAGTTTCACATTACAAACTCTTGCAACCTGGAAATTAAACTCTTAATCCCTTCCCCCTTAATATAGCAACTTTACTATAAAGAAAACTAAGCAATAACTGTATTGCCCACTAAACCAGCTAACTCTAGTTGATATAGACTTCAAGAACTCAACAAGGCTAACGCTAACCACCAACTCTAATCTTGAAGATAAGAGCACAAACAAGCAACAACTCTTCTCAACCCACACATCAACTAACTCTAGTTGACACTCCTAGGAAACTCTACCCAAGCAAAATTCAAAAGAATGATGTGAAGAGGCCTAACTTAAACATATATGATTCGACTAACTAACTCTAGTTAATACGACTCAAACTAAAGACTTAAGAAGAAACCGATCTACTATCCTTTATAACTTAGGAGTAGATTTACAATATAAGAAAAAAAGACACAAAACTCGAAATACAAAAAAGACACTTCTGCACTCCATCAGGTCCCTTGTTGAGTATGAGCAGTGTTCTTCCTTGAAGATTGCTTTTTCTTTATGAGCTTATGAATTTTAAGAATTCAAAGCTTTGTTAGCCAAATCTTGAGTTGTGTTTTTTGAGAAGAGACTAATATGATATGGACATAAACCCCTAGGCCGAAGTCATTGACTAAGAGCCTACTACTATAAGAAGTTGTGCACCAACCATGTCAGATTTGACAGCTCTCTTTTGTCTTTTTCATGTACGCAGCCTTTCCTCGACTAGGTCCCTAGTTAGATCCGAAAGTTTGTTAAATCATCAATAACTTCAAATGAGCTTAAAATAACAATTTCCCCTTTTTTGATGATTACAAACTAATATACAACCACTTCAACTTTCGTCCCTTGGTTTCATTCATTCCCCCTATCATCAGTCCCAATACCAAAAGATCGAGTCTTTCGTGGATCCAGTCCCTTTTTATATCCCGAAGTTTGTTAAAACATTAAAACATAACATTTGCTCAAAAATAACATTTCCCCCCTTTTTGATGATGACAAACTTATCCAACTTCTTCACCCTTTCACCAATTCCTCCTATCAGCATGACTCTTCAAGTAACTGGCATTGGTCCCCTTTTTTCATCATTCCGAGGCTTGTTAAATCATCAAAACTTCAAATCAGCTCAAAAATAATTTTTTTGATGATGACAAACTTATTCAATTTTCCCTTTTTCACTAGTTCCCCTAATCAGTATGACTGGGTCCTCTTCAAATAACTGCATTGATCTCACTCTTTCAAGTTGCTAACATGATCGCATACCTTAAAAATTTTCCTCCTTTTGGCATCATAAAAAAGTGTTAAAGTAGTAAACTAAGTTGACACAAATACAGTTCAAGCAAATTCATGGCCACTTGGGAAACATTGAGCATGAGTAAAAATGCATAAAGAAATGAGACAAGTTAGTAGAAACAAGGCCTTTTTCATTCATAAATAAAAGATCAACTGTCAAAACATTGCAAATATTATTATGAATGAGAACTAGGAAAATACCTAAAGAAATTCAATAAAAGAGAATGAACAGGGACTAACACATGAATTTAGGAAGATATGGGGGGACTTAGGAGCAAGGGATTGAAAGAGGTAGGTTAGTAGAGCATCTTCTTGAGCATGGTTTCTTAGAAGCCTCTCTTGAAGTTCAGTATTCTTTGTTGCCAGGGATTTATGTTGAACCTTTAGGACTTCAAGTTTGTTTCAACCTAGTCTCTCTGATTGTGCTTTCAGAAGCTGATCCTTCAGGAAACCTATTTCAGTACCCCTGTTAGCAAGAGCAACTAACATAACTTCCAATGCAAGCTTGAGTTTCTCATGTTCCACCAATGGCTTAGACATATTACTCTTTTTCCCTAGTCTTCCCTTCCACATATTCACATTCAAAAGGTACCCTTATCTCATGCTATATGTACCATCCTTAACAGATATGATCTTGTGCACATGTTCTAGAATTATGGTATAAAGATTGATACAGTCAAACTTACTCAAGGGATTCAAGATGAGCAAATTAGTAGCCAAGGAACCATTGTTTAAGAAAAATCTAAGCAACAACACCTGAATGACAAACTCAAAGAAAAATTAATATTCCCCTTAAAGATACTTTTTAGGAAGCACCACTGTTATTTGAGAGTTTGTTGATTTCCATAGCAAACTATTGAAGCAGAACCTCCGACGGCCAACCTGATCCCCTCCCTGGGCATGTTAAGAATATCTCCCAAAATTTCCTCATTCAGATGGAAGAGATAGTTTCATACCTGAGTATTTAGACTCCCATCATCTGTAACAACCATGTTGTAATAAAAGTCCATCATTTTTGTCTCATGCAACACATATAAGTGACCTTCAAACAAATGGGCCATACTCTGAATCTTTACAACATCAACCAGACTCCTCATGCCTGATGTTGGTTTTCCTTTCAAGGTCAAACACCCTCCCATTCAATATATTTTGAGTTATAAGAATATCAACCCTTTTTTTTCAGGACATGATCTTTTCACCTTCTTCTTTTTTCTTACTGCTAATCCCTCCTTAGAATCAAGAATTTCTTCATCTGAAAATTCTTTAGTAGGAAAAGAGAGTTTAGACATTTTTAAGTGTTTTTGAGAGAGGAGAAAAGAGGGTTTTGAAAATCAGATTTTAGAAGGGGATTCAAATTTTCTAGGAAGATTGAAAGAAATAAGGAGTATAAAAGGGAGTTAAAGGGTGTATCAGGTCCCCTTAAAGGAAGTGTCATTTGGTATTCAAATGATGGGACAATAGTCAGATACCTAGATGATATGCACGTGGCAATTCAAAGGTTCTCATACATAATTCAAAATGCAATGTTAAGAGTGTTAACCTTCGAGAATGGACCAGGTCCCTCTCTGTAGTTTGAATGTTATTGCCTAGATCTGTTCTGACCTCCCTTTTCCTTCAACAATTTTGCCATGTGTGTATCTCTATAAAAGGTACAAGACTGAATTTGCTAAAACATACATAACCTAAAAACAATGATACCTGGTCACTTTGCATAGTAATGAGAGGGTTACTTTCTTCAAGCAGGATCTATTCTGTCAAGTTTCAGCATTCCCAACTTCAATTTGTTTATCTCGACCAGGTCCCTAATCAACAATTTGATCTTCGGTCTTAGAGAATTGCATGCTCTTATTTCCTATGTCAACATTATCCCTTAGAAAGTGATATATCACATCAATGTGCTTAGTCCTTTAATGATGGATTGGGTTCTTAGCCATATTGAAAGCACTCGTGTTATCACACAAGAAAAGGATAATCTGAGTAACTACTCTTAAAACTTCAATTTACTATTTGATCCATATGAGTAGAGAACACCAAGTTGCATCTGCTACATACCTTGACTCAATTGTTGAAAGATCAAATAAATCTTTCCTTTTAGTTCCCTATGAAATGATAGATGAGCCTAGAAAATGATCTATTCTTCAGGTTCTCTTTCTATCAACTTGATACACTGCATAATCAACAACAACATATTCCTCTAAATAAAATAAGTCTCTTGATGAACAAAATAGAACGAGGTCCTTGTCTTCTTCAAATGTCTTAGATTCTCTTAGCAGCCTTCAAATGTGATTCCTTTGAACAAGCTTGGAATCTTACCTAAATCCCAACACTGAAAATAATATCAGGTCTGTTATTAGTGAAAAATAGCAAGGATCTAGTTATTCATTTATACTTTGTATCATTTACATTTGGACCAGATCCATCAACATCCAGCTTCGAGTTGGCCCCTATAGGAGTATCAACTGTCTTGGCATTCATAATGTTACAATTTTTCATTAACTTTTTGTACTTTTTCTTGACAAACAAAGGTACCTTTAGAAGTTTGCTTGATCTGCAACTCGAAGAAGAAATTTAATTATCATATCATGCTCATTTCAAAACTCACTACTCATGAGTGCAGCAAAATCTTCACAGAACACCTCATAAGTTGCTCCAAAGTTAATATCATCGATAAATACTTGAATAATCGGCAATTCCTTTCCTTGTGATTTTAAAAGGAGGGTTTTGTCAATTTACTCTTTTGAAACCATTGTCGAAAAGGAACTTGGACGACCTGTCAGCTAGTCAGGGAACCAACTTTCATGCTTTACTTCTTTCAAACTGTGCTTGATCAGCTTCTTCATTCTCACCTTTAGAATCTGCATTATTAGTGTGAACTGCATCATCTTTGTTCAGTATTGTCTATTCATCAGGTTCATTATCTGCATCAACTTCTTTTGGATTTCAAGATTCTTGAGGAGGATGTTCTTTAGCAAGTTCATCATTTAGACCATCTCTCTGAATCTCAAACAACTTTTCAATCTCAAAATCTTCTTTGTTTTGCAACTTCTTTATTCTTCCAAAGTCATCCAAAATCACATAACAACTTTCTCCAATGCACAATTTTTTATACACACGATAAGCTTTACTGGAGGAAGAATATCCCACAAATACTCTTGCATCATTATTGGGATCAAACTTCCCCATATCATCCTTCCCATTGTTTAGAAAAAAATATTTACAACCAAAAGCCTTTCGAAAACTCAATTTAGGCTTTCTATTATTGAGCAGTTCATAAATAGTTTTGTTGAGGATTAACCTGATCAGACTAATGTTGGTCACATAGAAATTTAGTCCAAGTGAACCTTGAGAAATCATCCACGATCACAAAAATAAACTTCCTTCCTTCTCTACTTTAAATATTCACTAGACCATACAGATACATATAAAGGAACTCAAGAGGTCTGATGGTGCACACTTGCTTCTTCTACTTGAATGACGAGCTAGTTTGCTTTCCCTTAACACGAGTATCACAAACTTTGTCATATGCAAATTTTGTCTTTGGTACACTATGAACCAGATCCCTTGACACAAGTTTTTTCAGTAGCGAAGCACTCACATGACCATGCCTTATGTATCATAGAAGAGTATTCTCACCTTGAGCACTAAGGAAATTAAGACGGTTACTACGAGCAATGTTCATATCAGCAGTATACATATTCTTGCATCTCTTTTCTATCAAGATCACCAACCGAGAGATCAAGTTTGTAACCACACATTAATCTGATGAGGACTTAATTTCATTTCCTTTATCACATTTCAGTGAAATACTTAGATGATTTTACTTCAACTCATTGAAGTAGTGCACATCTTCAATGGAGTGCTCCACAGACTTTTAAATCCTTCCTACAAAAAGAATGTACCCTTCATTACCATTGTCAAAATAGACACCTCCACCTTGAAGTGCCATGAGAGAGAGAGAGAGGAAGTTTTTAGTTTTCCCAATCATGTGCTTACAAAGATCTACTATTTATGAACCAACATTGACAGATGCTACCTCCTCTAACTTGCATAGCAAACCACTTGATAGCCATGGGGAGACATTTGAGACGGAGTTCCCAATAAGTAGATAAAGGAGTGATAAGAAAGTTTTTTGTCTAGTAAGGGAGATTGGTTTTCTTCAACTTAGGACGAGAAGCATTACTAGGTCCCTTCTTCTGCTTATTCCTCTGTTTGGAATAGTTTGAAAAATGTTCTTCATGTTTTTTCCTGACAAGACAATATTTCTTAAGATGTCTATTTCGACAAAAATGCACATATAGAAAATTATCAACAACAAAAACATATTTGTTGTGAGGATTGTATTGGGGATAAATCTTCTAAAAACCCAACCCTATTTTACAGTTGTTACCGTGACTAGTTAAATTTGTAAACACTTTAGAGGAAGTGGTCCATATAAGGGATTTGTTCAATTCCTATTTTCCATGAACCAGGTCCCTCTCCAACACAAGATTTCTTTCTAGAGCCAATTGCTTCTTCATTTCAGTAGTGCACAACTTTTCTACAAGCTCAAGCTGCAAACTGCTGGTCCTTCTTGAAACACCCAAAAAATTTCTAAGTTAAGCCCAAACCATTCTTGAATGCGTATAAGGTCGTATAGAGTGACTCTTAATTTTTCTTAGGTGTTAAGGTAAATTCTTTAGTGTGGGAAAGATTCAGGATATCAATTAAGCTCAATAGTAACTCTTACCACAAAGTAGAGTTCAAAGTTTCCTTACCGATTAAGTTTTGACATAATATTTTACTTAGGCCAAATTCAAACGACTATATCTCTTAGTATATAAAGAACTACGTGGGCCATAAACTACTCAATTAAAGGTATTTGAATCCTCTTTCCAACGCCACCAATTTTGCATTAATCCAATTTTTGTGTAAAAAGTTATGACCATTTTAGTAACTGGTGTAGTGCAGTTCCATTTTTGCCGCGGCAGAATTTTAAATAAGGTAATTTTCTTCTCCTTATACCACGAGGAAAAACTTGAAAACGGACTTTTCAACTTCTATAATTCCCTAAACAATGCTATTTCCATCTTTTAACCCATCATTCTCTTCTCTCTCAAACCTAAGACAAAACCCTAAGGAAAAATCAAAGTACAAGACTCCATTCAAGATTGTTTCCATCTTTTCCAAAATTCTTTCCATCTTTTTCAAGATTCTTCTTCAAGGTAAGTTCTTCTCCAAGAATTCCTTCTTTACAACACAAATTCTTCCATACGATTATAAAATCATAATTCTTGGCCATAGAGATTTCAAGAAACTAATTCAAGAATCTCAAGAAAGGTTTTCTTGATTTATCTCATTCAAGCTAGGTCAAGTGAAGTCTCCATTAATTCAAGCTTGGTAGGCTTTGTAACCAATGCATGATGGTTTATTCATTCATGGACTCGTTTCATCCATGAAGTCCCATGTTCTCCCCAATTTAGAAGAAGAATTTCCCAAGTCAAATTAGGGTTTCTTCTAATGTTATGGGTTATAATCCAATAGAGTGGATTATAAACGTTTATGATTGTTTATGTTCGTTTATGATAAAATTGCATGTTTTAGTATGATTATACATGTATCCATGTTTAACCTATGATTCTAAGGTGAACAAATAGTTGAGTTTGTGCCATGAAAGGGGAAATTGGAAATTTAGATGTAATCTTCTAGATTTGATGAAATATTTGAAAATGAAGTAAATAGACAAAAATTGATAGGCGCTAATGTATGCATAATGAACTATGATTAGTAGTGCTTGAGATTGGGGCCAATATAATGAATGTTGAATTGTAGATAAGATTGTTATGGAAGGTTCACCCACATGATCTACCCTATGTATGTATGTATAATGTGAAAGATTTTATCAAATAGAAATTATAATGATTCTCAATTTAGGCTTTCTATTATTGAGCAGTTCATAAAGAGTTTTGTTGAGGATTAACCTGATCAGACTAATGTTGGTCACACAGAAATATAGTCCAAGTGAAGCTTGAGAAGTCATCCACGATCACAAAAATATACTTCCTTCCTTCTCTACTTTAAATCTTCACTAGACCATACAGATACATGTGAAGCAGCTCAAAAGGTTTGATGGTGCTCACTTGCTTTTTCTGCTTGAATGATGAGCTGGTTTGCTTCCCCTTAACACGAGTAACTCAAACTTTGTCATCTACAAATTTTATCTTTAGCACACTATGAACCAGATCCCTTGACACATGTTTTTTCAGTAGTGAAGCACTCACATGACCATGCCTCATGTATAATAGATGAGTATTCTCACCTTAAGCACTAAGGAAATTGAGACGGTTACTACGAGCAGTGTTCAGATCAGCAGTATACATGTTCTTGCATCTCTTTTCTATCAAGCTCACCATCCGAGAGATCTTTTTTGTAACCACACATTAATTTGATAATAACTTAATTTCATTTCCTTTATCACATTTCAGTGAAATACTTAGATGATTTTACTTCAACTCATTGAAATAGTGCACATCTTCAATGGAGTGCTCCACAGACTTTTAAATCCTTCCTACAAAATGAATGTACCCATTATTACCATTGTCAAAATAGACACCTCCACCTTGAAGTGCCATGAGAGAGAGAGAGAGGAAGTTTTTAGTTTTCCCAATCATGTGCTTACAGTATCTACTATTTATGAACCAACATTGACAGATGCTACCTCCTCTAACTTGCATAGCAAACCACTTGATAGCCATGGGGAGACATTTGAGACGGAGCTCCCAATAAGTAGATAAAGGAGTGATAAGAAAGTTTTTTGTCTAGTAAGGGAGATTGGTTTTCTTCAACTTAGGACGAGAAGCATTACTAGGTCCCTTCTTCTGCTTGTTCCTCTGTTTGGAATAGTTTGAAAAATGTTCTTCATGTTTTTTCCCGACAAGACAATCTTTCTTAAGATGTCTATTTCGACAAAAACATATTTGTTGTGAGGATTGTATTGTGGATATATCTTCTCAAAATCTAGCCCTCTTTTACGGTTGTTACCCTGACTAGTTAAATTTGTAAGCACTTTAGAGGAAGTGGTCCATTTAAGGGATTTGTTCAAATCCACTTTTCCAATAACCAGGTCACTCTCCAACACAAGATTTCTTTCTAGAGCCAATTGCATATTTATTTCAGTAGTGCACAACTTTTTTACAAGCTCAAGCTACAAACTGCTGGTCCTTCTTGTAATACCCCAAAATTTTTTAAGTTAAGCTCAAACCATTCTTGAATGCGTATAAAGTCGTACTGAGTGACTCTTAATTTTTCTTAGGTTTTAAGGTAAACTCTTTAGTGTGGAAATGATTTTGGATATCAATTAAGGTTAATAGAAACTCCTACGACAAAGTAGAGGTTAAAGGTTCCTTACCGATTAAGTTTTGACATAATATTTCACTTAGGCAAAATTCAAACAGCCATATCTCTTAGAATATAAAGAGCTACGTGACCCATAACCTATCCAATTAAAGGAATTTTAATCAGCTTTCCAACGCCACAAATTTTGCGTCAATCCAATTTTCGTGTAAAAGGTTATGACAATGTTAGTAACTGATGTAGTGCAATTCCATTTTAGCCGTGGGAGAATTTTAAATAAGGTAATTTTCTTCTCCTTATAACACTAGGAAAACCTTAAATACGGATTTTTCAACTCCTATAAATCCCTAAACAATCCTATTTCCATCTTTTAATCCACCATTCTCTTCTCTCTCAAACCTATGACAAAACCTTAAGGAAAAATCAAAGTACAAGACTCCATTCAAGATTCTTTCAATCTTTTTCAAGATTCTTTCCATGTTTTTCAAAATTCATTCCATCTTTTTCAAGATTCTTCTTCAAGGTAAGTTCTTCTCCAAGATTTCCTTCTTTCCAACTCAAATTCTTCTATTATGAAATCATAATTCTTGGCGAGAGAGATTTCAAGAAACTAATTCAAGAATCTCAAGAAAGGCTTTCTTGATTTTTCTCATTCAAGCTAGGTCAAGTCAAGTCTCCATTAATTCAAGCTTGGTGGGCTTTGTAATCAACGTATGATGGTTTATTCATTCATGGACTCCTTTCATCCATGATGCCCCATGTTCTTCCCAATTTAGAAGAAGAAGTCCCCAAGTCAAATTAGGGTTTCTTCTAATGTTATGGGTTATGATCCAATAGAGTGGATTATAAACGTTTATGATTGTTTATGTTCATTTATGATAGAATTGCATGTTTTAGTATGATTATACATGTATCCATGCTTAACCTATGATTCTAAGGTGAATTAGAAATAGTTGGGTTTATGCCATTAAAGGGGAAATTAGAAATTTAGATGTAATCTTCTAGAATTGATGAAATATATTGCAGACCTCTTGAAAATTAAGTAAATAGACATGAATTGATTGGGGCAAATGTATGCATGATGAACTATGACTAGTAGCGCTTGAGATTCGGGGCTATTTAATGAATGTTGAATTGTAGATAGGATTGTTGTGGAAGGTTCACCCACGTGATCTACCCTATGTATGTATGTATGTATAATGTGAAAGGTTTTCTCAAATAGAAATTAGAATGATTCTAGGGTAAAAGCCTTTCTCACCTATAATGAATCAAAGAATGTATGAACTATAATATCTTGAAGTTGTGATATATGATCCCTTCATGAATAACTTGACATGGTAAGACAAGACCAAGCATGGTAGCTTCAGTTAATAGAAATCATGGACAGGCTTGGATTGAGCAATCGTACCCTTCCAATGTAGCTTGATGTAAGCACAACAGAAGGCTTTGCATGGCAACTTGACCTGGTGAGGCCACATCATTTCATGGTAATTTGGATTGAGCAGTAGTACTCTTCCTTGATTAGCTTGGATTTTCATAGTAAGGTGCTTTCCATGGTAGCTTGGTCTAGCATTGCAAGGTGTTTTTCCTTGGTAGCCTTGAATTTGTAAATTGTAATCATTCATGAGTTTGTCTTGAACTATTAAAGAAGTCCTCTTTCATGAATAGTATGAATATGAGGGACTAATCCCTAATCAAGGTAGAATGTTTATGATGAAACAAGAATACTCCAAGGAAGTATAGTAATTATGTTTTGATATGAGATTTACTTGTATTATGTATGCTTAGCTTGGATTGTTGCTATACTTTCCTTCCTTGATATGTTTGACTAAACGTGAATGTTCCCTATCCTAGGAGAATTAAGCTAAGGATGAAATCAAAGGATAATGAATATGAATGAGGATCTAAAGGGGTTTGCTTAGCATGGGTGAGATTTATGGGGTCTTATCTATGAATTGCACAAGCAAGCCTTGAGGGTGCTTATAAAGTGGTTCTCTTATGTTATGTTGATGTCTCTTATAATTATGGTATATGACTATGTTGTTATCTCTTATGCCTATGTAATGCTTATGTTGATGATTTATGCTATCCATCATATTTAGTACATTATTGTACTAATGCATACTCTTTCCTATATTCTTATACAATGTAGGGTCCGACGATATTGAGTTCCATCCTCGTGGCTAGGATCTTAGTAGAGCAAGCAAGTAAAGATTTGGTGAGTTCCCATAGCATCGAGGATTTCATCACCTTTTCTTTATGTCTCTTATTTTATGTTGAGAACTTTGTTTGGGCTGCATCCCTAAGTTTTTTCAAGTATTAGATGGTTTGAGACATTGTTAAAGACTTCCGCTTCATTTTATGAAACTTCGTTATTATTGGAAAAATGTTTTTAATTTCCTACACATTTCTATTATCTTATGTTATGATATGCTAAGAGGCTTGTATGAGAGTTCTCGGAGTCTTGTACACCGTATCACATCTAGGGGGTGACAAACTTGGTATCAGAGCACAAGGTTTCGAATGGTTCTAAGATGTCTCAATCTAGTAGAGTCTTGTTCATAAGTATGAAGCGTGCCACATTTATGAGGTTATTAGATGCTTAAGAAACTTTACTTCTTCATTCTCTAAGTCATGCCATAGATTTTAACGCTATTAGGTCATTCTCCTACTCCTTATCTGATGGTCTTTAAGATATGACTATTCGAAGGGCTTATGCTACAAGGGCTTATGGGGTCTTATCCATGCATTGCACAAGCAAGCTTTGAGGGTACTTATGAAGTGTTTCTCTTATGATTATGGTATTTGACTATGTTTTTATCTCTTATGCCTATGTTATGCTTATGTCGATGATTTATGCTAGCCATCATATTTAGTACATTATTGTACTAACACATACTCTTGCCTACATTCTTATCAAATGTAGGGTCCGACAATATTGAGTTCCATCCTCATGGCTAGGATCTTAGTAGTGCAAACAAGTGAAGATTTGGTGAGTCCTCATAGCATCGAGGATTTGATCACCTTTTATTTATGTCTTTGATTTTATGTTTAGAACTTTGTTTGGGCTGCGTCCCTAAGTCTTTTCAAGTATTAGATCGTTTGAGACAATGTTATAAACTTTCGCTTCGTTTTATGAAACTTTGGTATTATTGGAAAAATGTTTTAAATTTCCAACACTTTTCTATTATCTTATGTTATCATATGCTAAGAGGCTTGTATGAGACTTCTCAGAGTCTTGTAAGCCGTGTTACATCTAAGGGGTATCCCTAGGTCATGATACTTCTTTCCTATAGAAGCCGTTGTAGTCACCCTCTTTATCATTTCCTTCAGTTCTAGATTTTCAGCTTCTAGAACAACCATTTGTTTTTCAATATTAGATATTTGGGTAACTATAACAATTTTTCCATCTTGAAATATGTTTAGCCTATCGTTCAAGAGATCTTTCTAAGTGGTTAGCTCACTGATCGAATCAATTAGTATAACAACTAGCTTTTTCAATTTTGTAATAAAAATGATATTTAGATATTTCTTCAACTTAGATAGGGTTACCTCTTAAATATCATCATCCTCTTCTGATTTTGCCATGAAGGCAAATATAGAATCAAATATTTCTTCGTCTTCTTTTACTGCAAACGTGGAAGCATCATCAGGGTGTTAAGAATCATCTGAATCACTTGAGGTATTTTCGAAGACGGCCAGACCTTTTCTTTACCACTTAATCAACAGTTTCTCTTCTGCTTGACTTGTAAGCGACCTGGTCCCTTCTTTTTTCCTTGTCTCTTCTAGACTTGACATATTACTTGTGCTCACCCTTGTTCTTTGGGCAGTCTCTAATAAAGTGACTTCGTTAACCATACTTATGACACAAGTCATTTGAGTTTGTAGCCCTGTCAAGATTTCCTTTTTCATCAGACCTCCATGTTTTCTCACGTTTTTTTTATAATCTTCTAGTAATATAGGCTATGTTCTCATCTACTTCAATGATTTCACTTTGTTATACCTTGAGAGCAAGTGATTTATCCTTTTTTGCATTCTTCTTTCGATAAGCCTCATTAATCAGATCCAACCTTTTGTCTATAACTTTGAGAATGAGATTATCCTTTCTTCTGTGCATCTCATGAACCTAAATAAGTTTAAATAGATCTTGCAGTGTCAGTACTTCAAGATCCCTTGTCTCATCGACAATATCAACTTCATTAGTCAAAGATCTGAGAAGAATCTCTAGTATCTTAGTGACCTTCTTGCATGCAGTGATAGGTTCTTTCTCCGGGAACATGAGCTCATTTGTAATGGTGGAGAATCTAGTACACATTTCATCAACAGATTCACCTTCTTTCAAGGTGAAGCTTTAAAACCGAGTAGTGAGGAAATCTCACTTACATTTCTTTGTTTGCACAGTACCTTCGTACACTATACTCAAATGATCCCAGATTTCTTGGTTGATTCACAAGATGAATCATATCATATTCATTAGCCCCGGTGCCACACATTAACAACTTCCTACCTTTGTGATTTTTCTCAACTTTCCTTTTGTCGGAGTCATTATATTGTTGTTGAGTTTTGGGAACGACCCTTATAACATCCCCATCTTTTACTTCTATAATTGGCATACAAGGACCTTCACGAATAACATCTCATAGATCACTGTCCTCAGCCATCAGATAGCCATACATGCGAATATTCCACCATCTATAGAACTAACCATAAAAAATAGGTGGCCTTGTAGGTGACTGACCTTTTTGCAAGTTTAGTGGAGTCGCCATTCTTCATAGGAATCTCTCTCTTGGTGTTACCCAGAAAGAGAGCCCAAGCTATGATACCAACTGTTAGAATGTATGCATCCACTAGTTATCCCTTTACCAAATACCTTGACATAATTATAGTGTGGAAAATAAATAGCTTAAAGTAGATTAGGCACAAGGATTTTATGTGGAAACCCCCTTGCTCAAAGGAGATGAAAACCACAACCTATACTTACAAAATTTCAACCCAAACTATATTTCACTAATGGAGCAATGTTTTGTATTGCAAACTCTTGCAACCTAGGAATTAAACTCTTAATACCTTCCCCCTTACGGTAGAAACTCTACTACAAAGGAAAACCAAGAAATAACTCTATTTCCCATTAAACCAGCTAACTCTAGTTGATCTATACTTCAAGAATCCAACAGGGTTAACTCTAGCCACCAACTCCGATATGGAACATAAGAGAATAAACAAGTAGCAACTCTACTACACCCACACATCAACTAACTCTAGTTGACACTCCTAGGAAACTCTACCAAAGATAACATCAAAACAATGATGTAACGAGGCTTGACTAAAATATAGATGATTCGACTAAGTAACTCTAGTTAATACGACTCAAACTAAAGACTTAGAAAAGAAACCGATCTACTATCATTTATAACTTAGGAGTAGATTTACAATATAATAACTTAATATTCAAAACTCAAAATACAACAAAAAGCTTCATCACTCCATTGGGTCCCTTGTTGAGTAAGAGTAGTGTTCTTCCTTGAAGATGGCTTTTTCTTTGTGAGCTTATGAATATTAAAAATTCAAAGCTTTGTTAGACAAATCTTGAGTTGTGTCTTTGGAGAAAAGACTAATATGATATGGACATAAACCCCTGGAGCAAAGCCATGTACGCAGTCTTTCCACGACCAGGTCCCTTGTTAGATCCGGAAGTTTTTCAAATCATCAAGACTTTAAATCAGCTTAAAATAATAGGATCAAAGTTTTCCGCCGAAGGATACTCAACTTCTTTGTATTTAAAGGGATACCTAGATTTTTGAAGTGCATTTCTTCTAAAGGGTAATCTAGCATGTATAGATTACTTTGTTTCACTATAGGGACACTCTACCAGAGATTACAGAATTTGTACGAGAATAAGTTATTTATTTTTCACTCTCATTGTAAATCTCTGCCTCTTCCTCGTTCTGATACTCTTTCTTTATATGACAGACTCTATTATTTATTTGTACTAAAGATAACAAAATGACATTTCTGCTATAATTTTCAACGTAGTTACAATTCAACTAGTTCAAATAAAACCAATTCGGGAAGTCTTATGAATGATAACTGGGTAAGTCGACTTCATAAATAAATTCTCTTTTTAGTAAAGTTCTATACTAGGATTAATTGTAAAATTTGATTTATTAATACGAGTCATCTCATTTTATTACTCCATTCCTTACAGGTTGTCCTAACAGAGAAGTGAAACTTAAAAATATAACTTTTGAAGTTGAGTTCTCAAGGTTTGAACAAAAATATTTTGTATCAGTTGGTTGAAGAAAATAATCCGGTAGAGTTATAAATTTATGTTTAGCCTTTGCTCTCCATCCAAATTAGTCAGATACTACAAAACATAAACTCATGTGACTTTCACTTGTAGCTCTTACAAAAGATTCAAGAAGATATGAAAGTCCATACTATACATGTTGTGTATTGCAGAAGAAATAAAAGAGGAGACTTTTGAGTGAAAAAACATCTCTAGAGAAAAAAAGGTAGGCTAGAAAAGAAGAAATAAAGTGAGGTATGTTGCTTAAATGTATCAATTGTTTAGCATGAATTCTATATTTAATATGAATTGGAGTAATGTTGTGGTATTGAGCAAGATAGAGTCTATGTAATAGTGCAATTGCCTCTTATTCCAATAGAAGTGTGGCAACTTGAAAAACACTTACACAATCAAATATCCAGTAGTCATTGGAGTTCCAAATAACTCCACCATTTACTTTTTATTTCTATTTACTTGATTTCATTGGTGTTTAGTTTATATTATATATTCTTGTAGAATGTTTCCACTAATGTTTATGATAAGTTTTGGCTTCTTAAAAAGGATATTAATCTCCAAGTAAGAAAATTCTAGCAACATTACAAAGGAAAAGTATGTGAACACTAGTCTTTTTTTCTTGAAAATATTAACATAACAATATTTCTTGAAGTGCAAATGAAATAAGGAGATTTACCAAGAGATCATAGTGAGTTCGGACGTAGGTTATTGTATTACTATGTCATTTTCTCTGCTTTTTAAATTTATATTTGTGTATTGATAACTTACTTTAAAAAACATAATTATATTTATCTTTTATTTGCATGAATGGACATGCATAATTCAACACTATTGTTGTACAAGTACTATATCAAGAAGATTTTTTCAAAATTACCAGTAGGATTAGAACATAGCGACTTTCTTAGATTATATTTTTTACAAGTAAAGGCATCATATAGAAGTATTTAGTTTTTTGAAAGTAGTAAGTATCGAGTACATTAATATAATGTATTGACTTTTGCAGATTTATATAATTTTTAATTCAAAATATTTGTGTAGATTTTTTATAAAAGAAATGTGCATTATCTTTGTACCAACTATTCACAAATTATTGATAAAGGTGGATAAAAAATATTTGATTTATTATAATACAAATTGTTGCTGCCAAAAGTCTTCCTAACAAATTACAACTAAGATTTTGCCAAATTTTTGCAACAACTAATATTGTTGGTAAAAGTAAAGTTATGGCAACATTATATTTTGTTGCAAAAATTTATATAAGCCACAACTATACGAATGAAAGGCAACAATTTTTTGGATGTGTTAGTACGTTTTTCGCAACAATTTATTTTTTTGTTGCAAAACTTTTCCCATCAACGTTTATTGTAACAACTTTTTTATTGTTGCCAGAAGTACTTTTGGCAAAATATCCAATATATGGCAACAAATTTTTTTGTTGGAAAATTTCTTCTTTCTTGTAGAGATCCACCTAAGCTAACATATATGGTCCTTACCTTGATAAGTTAGACAACCTCTTTTTGTATGGTGAAGACACCGAATTTCATGTTATAATTCCCATGGTCTATGTCAGTTAATGATAAAATATCCCACAAATGAACTACGTATTCTTCAAAGGTTTTTATGACTTCCTCAAGGATTATGATTTAAGCTTTCTCTTAAGACTTCCAATTAGGCATTTGTCCTTGTCCGTGATTTATGATTTAGCTTTAAAGCTTTACTACATTTTACTTGGTTACACATTTTCATGTTTTAAGTTCATTAAATTATCACATTTATGTTTATGCACTTTTATCATACTCAGTACTTTCAAAGTACTGACGCATACATTGTACATGTATTGTTTCTTAATATAGAATCTGACACTCCTCCATCTGGAAATGCTTAGGGTGGATTGATTAGTTATTGATACTAGTGGTGAGTCCTCATGGTTCGAGGGAGGGAAAGACCACATCTATCAATTTTATTGATTTCTAGTCTTTCAGTTTTCAGACTTTGTACGTGATTCAGGGGTTGTGTCTAACCACATCTATGATATAGTAGAAGGCTTTTCATTCAAAGAAGATATTTTTCATTTATTTTAGTCATGTATTCTTGATAATTCCTTATGCTTTATTAGTAGTTTGACACTTGTATCTCATTTTATGTTGTCTTCTCTTATCTTGTATTTCATTATGGCATGCTTATGTTAAGCGGCTTTCTTAGAGCTTCCCGGGGGCGTATTCGTCGTGTTACTTCTAGGGTCTAATTTGGGTTGTGAA
Organism: Solanum commersonii; assembly: GCA_029007595.1. Classification (NCBI taxonomy): domain Eukaryota; kingdom Viridiplantae; phylum Streptophyta; class Magnoliopsida; order Solanales; family Solanaceae; genus Solanum; species Solanum commersonii. Next base: position 92,088 of record JAJTWQ010000233.1, on the reverse strand, counting down.
AAACTTGAAATTGAGAACACGAGGTTATAAAGCTTCTAGGAGTCTGACAAGATACGTCGGGTAGAGTCTTGTTCATGAGTGTGAAGAACACCACATTTATGAATAGAAGTCTACAAGTCATTTAGGAAACTTCACTTCTTTCATAACTTTAAAGTCATGTTGGCCTTGGCCCAAAACAGACAATATCACTAGCGGATTGTGCATTGTAGTAGTTCCTCTCATGAACCTTCAATTGTCTTAAAGCATATGCTATGACATTCCTATCCTACAGCAACACAACACCCATAGCCGAATATGAAGCATCACAATAAACAATGAAGTCCTTACCTTCCATTAATAGTGTTAGGTTAGGAGCAATGGTCAAGAGTGTTTTTAGCCTTTGGAAGCTTTCCTCACACTAGTCCAACCACACAAAGAGTACCCCCTTCTAGGTCAACCTTGTCATATGCGTAGTAGCAATAGAAGGAAAGTTCTTAACAAATCTACGATAGTAGCTAGAAAGACTTACAAAGCTCCTAACCACAAACACAAAACTAGACTGAATCCAATTCTCAATTGCCTCAATCTTTTTTTTTTTTTTACCATCAACTCTTTTGAATAAATTACATCCCCAAGAAGGAAACAAATGACAACCACAATTCACACTTTCAAAACATTGCATGCAACTTTTGCTTTCCCAGGATACCCAAAATAATAAGAAGGTGATCTACATGGTCCTCCGTACTTTTGGAATAGATTAAAATATCATCAATGAACACAATTACAAAAGATTATAGGATAGACTTTAAAATCCCATTCATCAAGCTCATGAATGAAGTCGACACATTAGTCAACCTAAATGATAGCACTAAGAATTCATAATTACCATAATGAGTCCTAAAGTTGTCATAGGTATGTCATCGGGCCTAATCTGTTAACTGATTGTAGCCTGACTGCAACTGAATCTTACAGAAAAAATAAAAGTGCCATGCAACTGGCCAAACAAATCATCTATACTAGGTAGGGGATACTTATTCTTAAAGTGACCTTATTGAATTGCTAGTAATCTATTCACATTCTAATGCTACCATCCTTTTTTCTTTAGAAACTATATTGGAGCACTCCAAGGAGAAGCAGAGGGTTGAATAAAACCTTTATAAAGGAGTTCCTAAAGTTGAGCCTTAAGTTCCTTCAACTTTGTCAAAGCCATGTGATAGGGAGGAATAGAGATGGGACGAGTGTCTGGATCTACATCAATGTAGAAGTCGATGTCTCTACTCGGAGGCATTCCAGGAAAATACATAGGGAATACCTCATAAAAATTGAAAAGTACATGAATAGACAGATAAACCCAAATTAAACCTCCAAAGGAAGTATTGTCACGATCCAAAGTACACCCTACATGTGGCATGGCACAAAGGATCCCCAAGGTCCTACAAAAGCCAATTGGCATACATCATAATATATAATAGAGTTTATAAGTTTAAAAGACAATTTATATCATAAAGAAATGTCAAAAAAAGAAGTGGAAATCTAAACAGTCTCAGAGCTATCTATTACATCAAGAGTGATTGGGATGTAACCCATGCATCACATATAATATCTTAAAAGTAAAGACGATAAGCAATAAAAGGTTCAGTCCTTGGAACATGAGGACTCCCGACTTCTCAAAACTACTAAAGTCATCTCTAGCCACGAGGATGCGGAATCGAAACGTCGAACCCTAAATTTGTGAAACAATGTAGGCAAGAGTATGCGTTTGTACAAAAAATGTACCAAGTATGATATCAATGCATATAAGATAAGAAATCATGCTAAAAAGGGACTTTCTATGACATGCAATAACCAAGCTAAATCATGAGATAAAAGAGTTATAAAACATAAATCATAATGTTGATAGGGAGGAATAGAGATGGGACGAGTGTCTGGCTCTACATCAATGTAGAAGTCGATGTCTCTATTCGTAGGCATACCAAGAAAATACATAGGGAATACCTGCTAAAAATTGAAAAGTACATGAGTAGACAGATAAACCAAATTAAACCTCCAAAAGAAGCATTGTCACGACCCAAAGTACACCCTACACAGGACATGATACATCAGATCCCCAAGGGGACTACAAAAGCCACTTGGCATACATCCTACTATAGAATAGAGTTTAAGCGTTTAAAAGACAGTTTATATCACAAAGAAATGTCAAAAAATGAAGTGGAAATCTAAACAGTCTCAGAGCCATCTATTACATCAATAGTGAATAAGACGTAACCCATGCATCACATACAATATCTGAAAAGTAAAGACGATAAGCAATAAAAGGTTCGGTCCTTGGAACATGAGGACTCCCCATTTCTCAAAACTACTAAAGTGATCTCTAGCCACCAGGATGCAGAATCAAAACGTCAGACCCTATATTTGTGAAACAATGTAGGCAATAGTATGTGTTAGTACAAAAAATGTACAAAGTATGATAGTAAATGCATATAAGACCAAGCTAAATCATGAGATAAAAGGGTTACAAAACATAAATCATAAATCATAAGCTAAACATCTTTAAAAAACTTTTTGAGATAGTTATAGAAGTAAGCTTAGTTTATTATTGTGAGAGATTTACCTTTCACCGGCATAGAGACCATGTGAGCTTTAACATGGAATATGGTGTCTACCCCACATCGAAAAAGGGTTTCCTACTTGCTAAGGTAGGGACCATAACTTCTAGCTTACGTGGATCCACTAGCTAATGTCTATCTAAGACAATTATCCTATGGGGGCACATAGGTATGGGATAAGGATATTGCTACTAGAAACCCAGCCTCTAGATACGGGATAGCTTCCATCTCAATATCTTCTTGGTGCTAAGCAAAAATCCCACAGAATAGTCATTATCTTACCTCGTCTTATCATTAAGAGGCATGGGTAATAGTCGCTTGCCTTATCATCTATGAAAGGCACATCAAGTAGCCAATCCAAGAGAAGTTTCATTAGAATAACTCCTAAATCTTGATTCAAAGTTTGTTGAGAAAACCTTTCAACTCTAAGAATCCATTATCTGAGAAATCATTTCACAACAACAACATGGATATTTTACTCTCAAACCAACTTAAATCATTTTTCATCAATTTTATAAAAAAACATGCATATCTTCATATATTCATCTTTCATAGTTCAAAACCTTCTTCATATGATCATGGTCTAGAAATCATGGATTTCACATGAGTTCATGGAAATTCTACTTAGAAACATGAAATTACTCCAATTCATGCATAAAAAAGACATAAAACAATAAATTAAGATCATAATTGAAAAGAACCCATGAGATTGAGTAAAAAACAGTAACTTCCATTGGAGATTCTACCTTGCAAAATTTGAGAATTTAGGAATCCTATGGAGGAAAGAGCTCCATAGATAAAGACTATCATACCTTGGAGTTCAAAGCCCTCAAGCAATTGGTGAATTTGGATGTTTGATCTTGAAACCCTAACTTGACTTTTTCTTCTTCTTCTTCCTTAGAGAGAGAGACATTTGGGGAGGATGAACATGTTCAACTTTTGGAAATTTAAGAGAATTAATTGAATTGGGTGATTTGGGGGTTTTAAATCATTATATAGGACCTAGGGTAGAGGATGAAATGACATAGTACTAAGTTTAAACAATTGGCAAAAAGACTGAAAGGTCCCTGACTTAAAACAGCCAAAATGCCTCCCAGGCTTCATGGGACGTCTAGAGAAGCATGACCCGTCTAGCTGGTCATGAAGATGCTCTGCCCGACAAAGCTTTACTATTTTGGGAATAACTTCTTACTCCAAGCTTGGAAGTAGAAAAACTTTGTTGCATTGGAAACAGGACTTAGAGATTGTTAATAATATAGTTCATGAGACACCTAATTCATTTTGAGCTGAAAGATGTGATTATTTGAATTTGACCCTAAACTCTAAGTCTAACAAGTTTATTTCACAGACAACTTCATGGTCCTTCTGAATCTTCACAACCTATTTAGACATTTGTGTCCTTTAAATTGACATTGGACAATACCCTACTAACTAGGTAAGTTGTACAACCCATTTGATGGGCCTTTAAGATCACCACAGGCCTTCTAGGGCACCGTCAAGGTGACCCCTGCCTGAGGCAGGTTCTTGAAATGTTCACGAGCATCTTAACGGAATGTGGTCCCCTACACGGCCTATTTAAGGCTCCGTGAAGGGTTCCATGCTCCACTTTGGGGTTCTTGACTTGCCCGCTTAACCCATTTTTAGCCTTTCTCTAATCTGAGGTGTTACAATATCCCCCTTGGGAACACTCGTTCTCGATTAAGTTTCAAATCATCAAATATAGTAGTAATTAAACTTAGGAGCCCAACATGAATGAAATTACATAAATACACATATCCAAGGAGAAAACTTCAATTCCAAGTTAAAGCATGTTCATAACATCATTTCATAAGTTCTACATGCAACTCATACTCAAATGCACATAAACATAAAGAAATCAATCAAGTTTACTCACTTTCTCAAAAATAAAGTTTTTATGAACATGCATAAATGAGGAATCATGGGAATATCTAAGACACATGACACCAAAAGAGTAAACCATGAGGAACTGGATACCTCAAGCTAGAGTAGGGACGGAGGGAAAGAGATGAGGATAACGGGATATCATGTAGGCCTCGGCCTCCCAACTAGCACCCTCAACTAACTAATTCCTCCAAAAATCCTTCACAAAAGCAATTTCTTTATTTCTCAACTTCCTCACTTACCTGTCCAAGATATCTACCAGGACTTCATCATAAAAAAAGGTATGCTTTATGCCAAGAATCTCCAATAGTACTACAGATATCGGATCACCAACAAGGAGACATGGAACACTGGATGCACCGATGCCAAGTCGTTAGGCAATTCAAGTTAATAAGCAACTTTACCAATATGTCTCAAAATCTTATATGGGCCCACATAATAAGGACTAAGCTTCCTTTTCTTTCCAAATCTCATTACACCCTTCATGGGTGAAATTGTCAAGTAGACCCAATCATTCACATCAAATTCAAGATCACTTCTTCTAACATCAACATAGGACTATTGTCGACTTTGAGCCATTTATAGCCTTTCTCTAATAAGCCAAACTTTCTCCATAGCCTTATGTACCAAATCGGGACCTATCAAAGCAACTTCACCAACCTCAAAAAAAGCTATAGGAGATCTATACCTTCTACCATATAGAACCTCAAATGGAGCTACACCATTATTTGAGTGATAGTTATTATTATATGCAAATTCAATAAAAGACAAGTTATCACCCCAATTACCGTTGAAGTTAATTACACAAGCTCTCAACATATCTTCTAAAGTTTGGATAGTAGGCTCTGCTTGCCCATTGGTTTGAGGATGAAATGTTGTACTAAGCTTAACACAAGTACCAAGACCCTTTTAGAAAGATTTCCAGAACCGAAAAGTGAATTAGGTAGTACGATCAGAGATAATGGATAAGAGCACTCCATGAAACCTAACCATTCCTCTCAAATACAACATAGCATAGTCCTTTGCCAAATAAGAAACCTTGAGGGGAATGAAATGAGCTGATTTAGTAATTCAATCTACTATAACCCAAATCGAGTCATATTGTTGCCACATGCGGGGTAAACCAACAATGAAGTCTATATTCATGTCTTCCCACTTCCAAGTAGGTATACAAACGCTTGGGACAAACCTCCAAATTACTTATACTCAACTTTCACTTGTTGACAATTAGGATACCTAGCCATAAATTCTGCAATTTCCTTCTTCATCTCATGCCACCAATAGACCTCTTTCAAGTCACAGTACATCTTGTTGGCTCCTGCGTGACTAAAAACATCGAGAACTATGGGTTTCTAATAAGATATGCTCCCTCAAGTAGTCTACATTAGGAACTGACAAATGACCTTGATTGCAAAGCAGACCATATCCCCCTTGGGAGAAAGCCTCAATGGACTTTATAAGCACTGAGTTGACATATCCCGGCACTTCATCCAATACTATCTGTCCACGATCGTTCAATAGTAATATAACCCAACTACTGAGTTGGGGTCGAGTCCCAAGGGAGCGGTTTGTAATCGAGAATTAAGAGAAAAGCAAGAACTTTGCTCAAGTCAATTATAGCTAAAGACATATACGAAGAAAGACATATCAAATTAAAGGGTGACACAAGTATCAATTATCGAAGGGGGGTTTTGTAGTCAATTATCAACTAGAAATAGAAAATAATATAGAGATACAAATATGGAGACGGGATTCTTGGGATGTGATAGGATTATGGGCTAAAATAAACAACCAGGTAAATGTTATTGATAATAAATCGCTGTAAATTGGTAACTAAGCTAGACTTTAGTGGGGGTAAATTTTCTCTCGAACAATTTACCCCGAATCAAATCGGTTTCTCTCGAACATCGATAAGCAGCAATTTAGCACAACCTTCGCTTTAGTCCATTCACTCTCTTGAGCTAAATGTGTGGGAGAAGGTTTAGGATTTACTCTCTTGAGTTGAACCCACAACAACCCAATAACCACCGACTATCGATTTAGTAGTTTTGGTTTTAAAACCTCTCTCTTGAGCAAGCCAAAAACACGAAGATAAAATTGTATTTGCAACTACAACCCCATTAAATTCAAACACAACTACAGAACGAAATCACCTTTAAACAACAAATTAACTATCAGTTAGCAATACCCAGTAGTAAATTCAACCCATATTCACACAATCATACCCCAAGAATTTGGATTTTAGCTAGACATAGTAAAGAGATATAAATCGATACCAAAAAGTGTTTCCCTCAAGTGGGTATGATAGATATTGTCTTTACACATGTCTAAGATGAAGAATCTTCAATACCCACTTCCAATTGCTTAGAAATGGAAATCTTCAAAGCCAAGGAACAATGTCTCTAAAACTCTAAGTTCTAAAAACTGAAAATAATGTTTGATATTCTAAAATTTGATACTAGTTGCATACTAAACTAAAAATTCAAACAAGTATTTATAGTTTACAAAAAGTTTGTTACGAAGAACAACTCGACGCAGTTAGTCGAGATTGTCGATCCACTCGGCGATCTGCCAATTGGTCTTGTTCATCGCCTTTCTGCATTGGCCTTCAGCAAATTCAAGTCATGTAACGTTGGGCGATAGTGTACTGCATCGCGAAATCTTTCAGCTACTTGTTGACTCGATTTTCTCCTTCAGAGCTTGGCACACTGGAACATTATACGAGACCATAGCCATTGGGCGACTCGCCTAATGGTTTAGGCGATCCTCAAGCCATCTTTTCTTCATTCTTTTCAGCTGCCTTGTTCCTTTCTGCCCAATAGTGTACATGCTTTCTCTTTAATTCCAAATACCTGAAGCTCAAGGATTTTCATCAATTATTGAGACAAAATATGCATTTGAGGACACTAAATCTATTAAAATAAATCCCTAAAAGAGTCCAAATCGTGGACTCATCAACACCCCTACTTAAACTGTTGCTTGTCCTTAAGTAAAACTCAAGTTCAACAATTCAAAAATGATGTCTCAAATAGTGCTACACAAGACTCAATCATGAATGAACACAAAAAGACTCAACTTACTCGTGCAAGGATCAATTGTGCACTCAAAGATTCAAGTTGTGACTCACCATTACCAAAGAATCTCAAGCTCACTATACTTGCTTCAAATGCAAGTTCAAGCTCAACAGAGGTATTCAAATGACCTCACACAAAGAACGATTCCATGTTCACTAAATGGTTCAATCATTTAAAGTTCTGGAATCAAAATCAACACTCACACTCACAAAGATAAACACAATGCATGATTTCACCTATAGGTTTGCCCTTATTTTCCAATTGAATTTTGCTTCAGCTCATTCAAGATCAAAAAGGTCTTTTCAAGGCTTGTAATGTGGCTGAGTATAAAGGTATGGTCCTTTAGGATTATAGGCTGAAATCCTCATGAAATGTAATGTGAACAATGCCTTCTTGCCTTCTCTTTATCACTTTCATTCAAGCTCAAAAGTCACCTCTTATTCATCTTCCATAGACCCTCGAAAACCCCATTTTCTTTGTATTTCCACAACCTTATTCCACAACTTTTTCTTTCTTTTTCTTTTTCTTTTTCGATCTTTTCTTCTCTTTTTTTTATATAGAGGAGTTCCATTTTTCCTAAAAACATGGGCAAAAGGGATTTCTTTGCATTTTCTTGATTGACCTTCTCTTTTCACCACACCCCCAACTTAGGCTTTTGGCCTAAGTTGGATATTCAAACAAACCACAGATCATGAGGATTATGGGTAATGGATCAATAAAAGGAATCAATGTTATCAAGTTTCTTCCAAGAAAAGGTTAAGGCTCAAAAGGTGCTCAAAAGAGGTTCACACACTCACAAGGTAAGGAACAATGTCTCCAAAACTCTAAGTTCTAAAAACTAAAAATAATTTTTGATATTCTAAAATTTGATACTGGTTGAATACTAAACTAAAAATTCACACAAGTATTATAGTTGTCAAAAAGTTTTCTGCGAAGGACCACTCGACGCAGTTAGTTGGGATCGCCGATCCACTCAGTGATCCGCCCTTTGGTTTGTTCATCTCCTTTCTTCATTGGCCTTCAGGAAATTCAAGTCCTGTAGCATTGGGTGATGGAGTACTGCATCATGGAAATGTTTGGTGACTCACCGACTACTCCTTTATCTCACCGACTCAATTTTCCCCTTCAGAGCTTGGCACACTAGAACATTAGGCGAGAGCACAGCCATTAGGCTACTCTCCTAATGGTTAAGGCAATCCTCAGGCCGTATTTTCTTCGTTCCTTACAGCTGCCTTGTTCCTTTCTGCCCAATAGTGTCCATGCTTTGTTTCTAACTTTAAATACATGATACTCAAGGATTTTCATCAGTTATTAAGACAAAATATGCATTTGAGGACACTAAATCTATCAAAATAAACCCCTAAAAGAGTCCAAATCATCGACTCATCAAGTACTACATCCTTCAATTCTACAAAAATTGGATCAAGACCTTGCATGGCCTTCACATCCACCACAAAAGATGATTTTGAACCATTGTGAACCATAACACCACCTTTAGTGGAGTCAACCAACCGAAAACCCATTTGGGCCAATCTATATACATCTCGAACCAACTCCTTTTTACTATCCTCTTCATGAGCAACACTACCCATTGACAATTGACTAAGATGAACCACCCCTACATTTGCTTTGTTGGGGTGATAGAGAACACTCATATCATAATCCTTTAGTAACTCAAGCCACCTTCTTTGGAAAAGATTAATATCCTTCTATTTAAACACATATTACAAATTTTGGTGGTCGGTAAAGACATCGACATGAACACCATACAAGTAATGCCTCCAAATAATTAAAGAAAACACACCTGCCGCTAGTTTTAAATCATGGGTAGGATAGTTCTTTTCATGCACCTTAGGTTTCCTTGAAGTGTAGGCAATGACTTTCCTATTTTTCATAAGGACACATCGTAACCCATTTCTTGAAGCATCACAAAAAACAACAAACCCATCGGTTCCTTTCGATAAAGTCAACACTGGAGCGAAAGTAATTCCATTTTTCAATTCCTGAAAAATCTTTTCATATGCTTCTGACCATGAGAATTTGGCTTTCTTTTGGGTTAATGTCATCAATGGAGGGGCCATTGAAGAAAATCCATCATCAAACCTCCTATAGTAACGGCTAAACCCAAAAAACTTGTAATATTCTAAGGGGATAGAGGTCTAGGAAAACTCTTAACCGTATCCGTCTTCTTAGGTTCTACCTCAATACCCTTACCGAAAATAATGTAACCCAAAAAGTCCACGGTTCTCAACGAAAATTTACATTTACTAAACTTTTCAAAGAGTTGTTGGTTCGTGAGGACTTGCAACACAATCCTTAAATGATATGTATGCTCGTCTTCACTCTTTGAATTGATCCATATATCATTGATGAACACAATCACAAACATGCCGAATTATTGTCTAAACACCTTATTGATTAATCCATAAATTTGGCCATAGCATTGGTCAAGTGAAAGGACATCACCAAAAACTAATAGTGACCATACCGAGTTCGAAAAGCCATTTTTTGAATATAATCCTCAATTGGTGATAATCCGGCTGAAGGTCAATCTTAGAGAAGTAACTTGATCATTGTAGTTGATCAAACAAATCATCTATCCTTGAAAGAGGATACTTATTCTTAATTGTAACGTCATTCAATTGACAGTAATCGATACACATACAAAACGAGCCATATTTCTTTCGAACAAACAAAACTGCAGCACCTCATGTGGAGATACTCAGTCACATTAAACCCTTGTCCAACAAATAATTTAATTTCTCTTTTAAGTCTTTAAGTTCTGCTGGAGCCATTCAGTAAGGAGGAATAGAGATAGGTTGTGTATCCAGGAAAAGGTCAATAACAAAGTTTATTTCCCTTTCGGGAGGAATAGTGGGTAGATCATTAGGAAACACTTCTGGAAACTCATTTTCGTAGAGGATCTACTCAAGAGTAGCGGTTTTGGAATCCATACCCCTCACCCTAACTAGATGACATATGCAACCCTTAGAAATCATCTTTCTAGCTTTAAGACAAGAAACAAATCTACCTTTTGGCATAGAATTTCCTCCTTCCCACTCTAGGATATGCTCGTTTGGAAACTGAAACTTTACTACTCAGTAACCACAATCAATAGAAGCATAACTAGAATGCAACCAATTCATACCAAGAATTACATAAAAATCTATCATATCTATCTCTACAAGATCAACATGAGTGACTCTATGGGATAAGGAGATGGGACAATTTCTATAGACTCTCTTAGCCACTATAGATTCATAGATAGCAGTAGAGATAGAAAAAAGGGGCTAATAATACATTCGAAAGAGTATCAAACCTCATAGCCACATTTGTCATTAAAAAAGACAAGGTAGCACCAGGATCAAGGGAAGCATAAACATCTAGATGAAATACTTCAACATACCAGTAACCATATCAGGAGAACCCTCTTGTTGATAACGAGTATGAAGTGTATAGAATCAATTTTTCTTTATAGCACTTGAACCCAACCACTAGGTAGAGCTTACCTACCTTCTCTTCCCTTAGCTGTAAGCGATGGAAAATCCCTAATTTTATGATCACTCGTACCACAACCAAAGCAACTATCCGTACTGGCTAAGCATTTACCCTCATGTTTCCATCCACATCTAGCACAACTAGACGATGAAAATCCACCACCATTTCCTCCTTAAGTCTTAGGGTTAGACACCCTATATTTTTTAACTTAGGAGGAGCATTGGCGGAACCTTGATAAAAAAATCTTTGTTAGAATATAGAACGACCATGTCCATTGAAACTTGATTAGTCTAGGATTTTGACTCATTTATTCCTTTTTATTCAAGGATTTAGTGTCCTCAATGCCTATTTTACACTCATAACTAATGTTAATATGTTGATGTGCAGCAATGAAGGCTTAAGAATGAGGCAAGGACATTATGATGCAAGAACGAGTGAAAAACCTAAAAGAGTTGAAGGAAAGCAAAGTTGAAACTCGCCAAAGGCACTCGATGACTCGCCAAGTGGACCTTTGGCTCGCCTAAAGTTCCAGCAAAATAGCCAATGGTAAAAACCAACGTGGCGAGCAAACGGGTAAATTACTGGCACGCCAAAAGGATCGAAGATGGCAATCTAGCTCGCCAAAAGTTCCAGAATAATTTGATGAAAGAGTCAAACCAAAGGGCGAGAAGATAAGCCACTCGGCGGATCGCCAAACCGGTTAGCGAGCCTGACTTACTTTGCCGAGTTGACTCTGTGCTAAAATTTAGGGAACGTATAAATATAATTTTTAAAAGAAGAAAAGGAGTTCCCATATTATTTACCTCTGGGTTTTTGAGTTTTTACATTCTAGAATATTGTCTTTACAATTTAGTAGAGATTTAAAGATTGTAATATTTTAGATTTGATTTCATAATTTGGGAATTGCAAACTGTTAGCAAATTATATGGAATACTTCGTTGGTAACTTATTGAATAACGCTATCAATGACACTTAATCTAGTTATAACATTCAACGATTGTTAGTCAGTATATAACCCAACTAAATGAACTGGGGTCGAATGCCAAAGGGAGTGGTATGTGTTTAAGATTCAATAGGAAAGTATGAATATGATCAAGTCAATCATAGGAATAGAAATTTACGAATAAAAACATGATTCAAGTTAAGGGGTGACACGAATGTCAAATAAGGAGGTTTTGGTTTTAACTATCAGCTACAACAACATCAAATAATACGAAGATAACAATAATAAAATGGGTTCTTGGGATGTGATTCGATTATAGACTAACGTAGAAAAATGGGTAATTGCAACTGTTAGTAAACAGTTATAAATTAGTGAATAGGCTACACTATAGAGGAGGTAAACTTTCTCTCGAACACTTTACCCCTAATCAAGTCAATTTCTCTCGAACATCAACAACCATGCAATTAAGAACAACCTACGCCTTAGTCCATTCACTCTTTCAAGCTGAATGTGTGGAAAAGGGTTTTGGATTCACTCTCTCGAGCTAAGACCATGACAACCCAATACTCACAAACCATCAATTTAGTAATCTTGGTTTTAGAACCTCTTTCTCGAAAAAGCCAAAAACACGAAGGTAGAACTGAATTTGCAACTACAATTCTTTAAATTGAACCATAATTACTGATTGAAATCACTGCTAAAGAGCATTTAAACTAACAATTAGTAATACACATAAGCTAAATTAGCCCATAATCACATAGTCACACCCCAAGAATTGGGGTTTTAGCTAGACATCATAAAAAGATTAAAATTGTTACCAAATTGTGTTTCCATCAACTGCGTAAGATTAATTTCATCTTAACAAAGGTCCAAATTAAAGAATCTTAAAGACCCACTTCCAATTACTCAAAAATGGAAAACTTCAGTTCTTCAAAGCTAAAGAAAACTTGTCTCAATACTCAAAGTACAAACTGAAAATTCTAATAATGAATGTTCCACCCAAAACTAAATGTTCAAAAATGTATTTATAGTCCCCAAAAATATGGTGTGAAGGACCACTCGGTGTAGTAAGTTGGGCTCACTAATCAACTTGGCGATTTTCCCTTTGATCCATTCCATCGCCTTCTTGCGTTAGCCTTCAGCATCCTCCAGGTCTATAACTCTAAGCAATCTGACACTGCATCGCGGAACCACTCGGTGATCCGCTGACTGCTTATTTCTCTCACCAACTTGATTTTCTCCTTTAGGGCTTGGCACACTGGAACTTTAGGCGAGGTAATTGTCATTTGGCGAATCGCCAAAGGGACTTGGTGATCACCAGGCTTTCATTTCTTCATTCTTTCAGCTTGCTTTATTCCTTTTTGCAAATTAGTGTCCATGCTTTGTTCCTCAATCTGTATACCTGGAAATCAAGGGTTTTACATCAGTTATTGGCACAAAACAAGCATTTGACGACACTAAATCTATCCAAATAAAGCCCTAAATGAGTCCAAATCTTGGACTCATCAATAACAATTTCTTGTTATTCATTATTCTTAGCTAAAAACCCTTACCTTATGGGTGTGATTATGTTGTTAAATGATTTAATTAGCTAATGGGTGTTGTAAGTTGTTGATTTAATGTTGTTTTGAAGGGGTTCAATTAATTGTTCATGTTTAAATTGAGGAATTGTAGTTGAAAATGCAATTCTAGCTTAGTTCTCTATGCTTGCTTGAGAAAGAGGTAATAGAGTATAATTATTGATTGATAGCTATATTGATTGCGTCTTTAAGAATCTTGCTTGAGAAAGTTAGTTTGATTGCGTCCTTACGAATCCAGCTTGAAAGAGTGGATTAATTAAGGAATTGGGTTGTTTGGTTGTGTTATGCTCGTTGAGGTTTGAAAGACCTCACTTGAAATGCAATAGTTTATTGAGAAATGGCTATTATATTCAAAACCTAGCCTACCCATTGAGATTCAACAACTTTGAGCAGCTAGTAATCACCCATTACGTGAAATTAACTTTCAACTGATCACTCTCCAAAGGTCTATGTAACACCCCTCAAAATGAAGTAAGATAAAGTAGAGCCTCACAGGGGTTTTATGCATTAATAACTTGTTAATATAATGAAGAATAGCCTTTTTAGTCAGTTTTAAAGAGTTTGTAAGTTAAACGTCAAGGGATGACCAAGATGTTCGGAAACTAGTCTTTTACGTGTTGGTGTGTTCTAGTATGTTGTTCATATTTTTAAGTGTTGTTTGGAGTTTAAATCAGTGGAGGTGACCCTAGTGTTTTAATAAATGTTTTTAGGGTCAAAACATTCGAGTACGACACTCCGAGACCAACCTAAGGGTCCCCGAAGAGGATCTCAACCTTGGCCAAGCAAGCTGCCAAGGCAACTTGCAAAGAAATATGCATGGAGGCAGCATGTCGGCGTCACGGACTAGCTCCACCAAGGACCAAAAGTTTGTTCCGCGTCGCGGACGTGTCACGGACTCTACTGTCTCGAAATTTAATTTCCAAAAACTTGTGGGAACACCTCCGAGTCGCGGACTTGTTTTCCGACGAAATCTGCGAAAATAAAACTCAAGTTTGACTTGTTTAAAAGGTCCAACTAAGTGAGGGGTAGTTTGTGTACTTTGGGGAAATATTATAAACGGTTATTCTACCTATTTTAGGGTATTTTAAGAGGTTAAAACCCCAAAACATAGAATTAAACCTCATTATCCAAATTGAACCTTCCCTCTCAAATGAATTCTCTCTCTAGAACTCCATGGAAGACATTGATGAAACTTCAAGCTAGGGGACCCCATTACTCCCATGCCCCAGGGATACTCAGACTTCTCCCGGTTGGGCCAAATTTGGCCATTTGATGACTTTTGTCCTTAGGAATGACGTCAACCGCTCCATCATTAGGAAAATTACGTCATCTGGCACAAATGCGGGTTACTTAGACTTCACCCGCCTAGACCCAACAACATGAAAGTACAACCCCACATTTTTACCAATTTTACGGCACAAAATCTTGGGAAATTAACAATAAAGGGAATACGGGTAAAATGATCACATTAAAACAGGCATACTAGCATACAAACACTATCTAAGATGCACAGCACATGATATTAAGTTAAAAATCAATTGCATAAGAGTGCAAATTGCTAAGAATAAATTCGGGGCTTGGAAAACAACCTCAGATGCCAAATAATCAAAATTTGAAATGCTATGGGGCAAAGTAATCCACTCCGAACACAAATCTGATGACTAAAATACTCTAAAATGCAAGAAGTACAGGAAATATTGTGTGGGTGTGAGTTTGGGAAGATTAAAAGTGAGGGAAGGTGAAAACGTTTGAAAGTTTAAACTTTTGGCCATTAAAAATCGTCCAGTTCTTCCCCATTAGGCGACATTAGTCCTACTTGCTGACCCACTCAGCGACTCGCTGAGTGGGAACTTACCTCGCCAAGTTTTACAGGACCTCCAGTTAATGTGGGGGTCTAAATGACAGACTAGATCATGGTTGGCGATTCACCAAGTTGCTCCTGGGTTCGCCGAGATTTACAAACTCCAATTTGAAATTGTCTTGAGTCCAACGGTGGTCTAGGTCAGGCTCGCCTACCTCTTCGGCGATGAGCCGACCAGATTCTTAGCCTGCCAACCTATACGTTTCAAACACTTTCCACACTTTGTCTTGCACAACCAGCACGCCATTATTTCATAGTAAAAAATTGAAGCGATAAAACCTTGGGCTGCCTCTCAAGAAGCACCTTCGTTAACGTCTTGGCAAGATGCAAGTCCCCACTTAAGTTACATTAGTGGGGTTTGCCTCATTTTCATAAAGCAACCAGCTTCTGGTTTTGGGTAGAGGCGAGATAGCACTTGGTCCATTTGGGACCCTAATAGCTGAATGAGCATGGAATGAGAGGTTGTCATCTAGTTCAGCATCAAGACATTCTCTCTTAACTCCTCCAACGCTCTGTCGTGCTCTTTGACTTTGTGTAGAATGAGTAAGAGGACAACTTTAATTTGCCCACCCTCTTTCTTATTCATCTTTCAACGCTCGTGAAGTGGGATGTGCCTATCCTTCTTCTTGGACACTACCTCTAATTCCATGACTTTCTTGGCCAAGACATCCAGCTGAGTCAACAATGTGGCCAATTCTTAGTCTTTTTCTTTCTCCTTGCTGGTCTTGGCCACACAATCAAGGAGTTGGGCTGCGGTTTTGTAGGAATGTCGCATCAAGACGCCTGAAGAGAGTTGGTCAGCCATTATTCTATTTTTGGGGCCAAGCCCCGGTAGAAGCATTCCAGAAGTATCTTATCTAGAATCTCATGAGTTAGGAACTGCTGCAATAGGGTCTTAAACCCTTTCCACAACTCATAAATGGACTCACCCTCCAATTGTCTAAAATTTAAGATGTTATCCCTAAGAATCATCAATCTCAAAGGACGGTGGTCCATCGAGTCATTGTTGCTGCTGAATATGTTCCAAATTTCTGCTCAAAACAGCAACACACAATCCAAAGCTAAAAGTAAGCAAGTTCAACAATAACTAACAAGAACAAAATTCAACTTAACTAAAGATTCTCAAATAACACCACTCCCCGGCAGCAGCGCCATTTTGATTTCACGTATCATGACACTTCTTCTAATTCTAAATGCCAACAATTGTTAGTCACTAATATAACCCAACTAAGTGAGTTGGTGTAGAATCCCACGGGGAGAGGTACGTATTTGAGAATCAATTGCCAAGTACAAATATATTCAAGTCAATCATAGGTAAAGATATTTATGGGTAAAAACATAATTCATGTTAAGGGGTGACACAAGTGTAAAATAAAAAGGGGGATTTGATTATAATTATCAACTACAATAGCAGCTAATAACACGAATAAATAAGTATAGAAACGGGTTCTTGGGATGTGATTGGATTATAGGCTAAGGTAAAAAAATGTATAATTGCAACTGATAGTAAATAGTTTTCAATCAGTGAATAAGCTAGACTTTAGTGGGGATAAACTTTCTCTCGAATAATTTACCCTCGAATCGAGTTGGTTTATCTTGAACACCAACAAGCAGCAATTAAGAACAGCCTACGCTTTAGTCCATTCACTATCTCGAAACTGAATGTGTGGGAAAGGGTTTAGGATTTATTCTCTCGAGCTGATCCCATGACAATCCAATACCCACAGATCATCAATTCAGTAATCTTGGTTTTAAAACCTCTCTCTAGAGCAAGCCAAAGCACGAAGGTAGAGTTGCATTTGCAACTACAACCCTTTAGATTAAGCCACAATTACTGAATGAAAACACTTTTAAACAGCATTTAAACTATCAATTAGCAATACCCAGCAGCTAAATCAACCCATAATCACACAATCACACCCCAAGAATTAGGGTTTTAGCTGGACATCATAAAAAGGTAAAAATTGTTACCAAATTATGTTTCCATCAACTAGGTAAGATTAATTTCGTCTTTACAAAGGTCAAGGTTGAAGAATCTCAAAGACCCACTTCCAATTTCTCAAAAATAGAAAACTTCAATTCGTCAAAGCTACGGAAAATATTTTCTCAATACTCTCTATTCCAAACTCCAAACTTGAAAAATGATATTAATGAAAAACTAGAAACTAAACTAAATATTCAAAAAATTTGTTTATAGTTGCCATAAATATGTTGCGAGGGACCATTCGACGCATTAAGTCAGGATCGCTGATCCACTCGGCAATCCACCCTTTGGTCAATTCTATCACCTTTTTGCTTTGGCCTTCCGCATCTTCAAGTTCTGTAACTTTGGGTGATCTAGCACTACATCGCGGAATCGCTTGGCGACACATCGACTGCTCATTTCTATCACCAACTTGATTTTATCCTTCAGGGCTTGGCACATTAGAACTTTAGGTGAGATCATGGCCATTCGGCGACTCGCCCAATGGGTTAGGCAATCATCTAGCCTTCTTTTCTTCGTTCTTTCAGCTGCCTTGTTCCTTTTCCTCATTAGTATCCATGCTTTGTTCCTCAATCTAAATACTTGAAAATCAAGGAATTACATCAGTTATTGGCAAAAAATATGCATTTAATGACACTTAATCTATTAAAATAAAGCTCTAAATGAGTCCAAATCATGACTCATGCCTCCCAAGTGATACTTTGGTGAACCCAAAAAATGAAGCATGATCCATGGACACGACATCAAATAAGGCACTTCTTGGGAGGTAACCCATGTTTTATTATGTGTTGTTTGAAAAACGTTTGTTGGATGTGCAGGTTGAAAATTCAATGTTTGGGAGAAATAGGCAAATGGGTGAGCTCAGAACCCACTTGGTTTATCACCAAGTAGTTCGGCGAGCCCAACATAAATCTCCCTTTAGACAAATTTAAAGACACCCATTTTGTCAAGCTTAGTAGGCTAAGGTCCACTCGACGACTCGCTGAGTGGATCGGCATAGTTAGTGACCCTCGCTGAACTGGGCGCGAACCGAAGGGTCTTGGCCTTTCAACTACTTTAAATTCAAAACCTATTCTTATTTTGAAAATTTTGACTCTTGCACTCTCACAACTACATGTTAAATCTTTGGTTTCTTAAATTCTCGTTGGTGCCTTTGTGTGATCAAAACCTATTGTTTTACTCCCCTTGCCTCTTTGCATGCGTATCATCTTTTGTCTTCAATTTTCATAATATTTACTAAGCATGATTTTGAGTAGTTAATGGATCTATTGTGTGCCCTGATTGCTTGTTGAATTATAATTTGAAATCATTCTTGCTCGAAAAATTGTTTACACTAAATGAGTTTGTTATTGGTGTCTAAATTGTGGATGTGCATAATGGGTTTTGTGTGGGTGAAGTCCGAGTAACCTATTTTCAACAGAACTACTTGATTTTGCCTTATGAAGGATTGGATAACGTCATTCTTAAGGGCAAAGTTATTGTGTTGGTTGAATTTGAATCAATTGGGGAAGTCTTAGTACCCCGGAATAAATTGCTTAGTGGGAAGGCTAAATTACATAGGTTTGTGTGTGAATTTGTCATAGGTTGATGGTCAAAAATTTGAAAATTAGGCTTGGAATTTGAAATATGGGGCCATTTGGCGAGCTAAGTCGAGCTCACCAAGTGACTCAGTGGTTCACCGAATGTCCTCTCCATCACCTATTTGACCTAATTTAGTGATTCTGTGATTTTCGTCGATACGCATGTGCTCGCTGAGTTGATTCGGTGACTCGCCGAATATATTTAATCTCGTTTTTTTTTAAGCCCAATTTTTGTTATATTATTTTGTGATATTTGGCAAGCCATCTTTACTTCGCTGATCAAGTTTGATGACTCATCGAATGACTTTTTACCTCACCGTTTTGTGCTAAAATTCTTATATTTTGTTCTTTGACTTTCGACGAGCTCGCTAAGGCTCACCGAATGATCTCGGCGATGCACCGAATTAATCTGCTAGTTTTTCTACAACTTTTTGAAACTTGATATTTCGTTAACCCTTTGCAACCACATTCGTCTTATTTGCTAATTTTGACATATATGGCTAGATCAAAGGTTTTAATAAAGGGTCCTCAACCCCAAAAGAGGGAAAATGGGGTAATGATTGCTGCGGAGGTTGCACCTCCTCAATCTACTAGACCTCGACCCACTTAAGAAAGTGGCTGGGGTAAAGGGAAAATGCCAGTGGATCCCAGATCAAGCAGCTCCAGGTCCAACAGCATTGATGTATATTCCACCCACCACACTACATCTAATTCTGAGTGTGAGGATGATGTTGGGTCTAGGACTTCAATCTATGAGTCAGAGCCAGCAGATGATCAGACACTAAAATGTAGACATGTTGAGTTGCGCTCTAAAGCACTACATGATCCAGCCCGACTATCGATAGCTCCACCACCTCCATCAGAGGCAGCAGAATAGGCACCACAAGTGCCTTTGGCCCAAGCATTGATGAGTCCACATTTTGGACTCATTTAGGGCTTTATTTGGATAGATTTAGTGTCCTTAAATGCTTATTTTATGCCAATAACTGATGTAAAATCCTTGTTTTCTAGGTATTTGGATTGAAGAACAAAGAATAGACACTAATGGGCAAAAAGGAACAAAACAGCTAAAAAACAAAGAAAAGAAGAAATGTTGATCGCCTAATCCATTGGGCGAATCGCCGAGTGGCTATTACCTCACCTAAAGTTCCAGTGTGCCAAGCCCTAAGGAGAAAATCAAGTCAGCGAGAGAAAGGAGCATTTGGTGTGTCACCGACTATTACGCGATGCAACGATTGGATCGCCCAAAGTTACAGAACTTGAAGAAGCTGAAGGCCAAAGAAAAAAGGCAATCGAACTGACCAACGGATGAATCGCCGATCTGATAAGCGATCCTGACATACTGCGTTGAATGGTCTTTTGCAGCATATTTTTGGCAACTATAAATACATATTTGAATTCTTAGTTTCGTATCAGTTTTCATAATATAGAATTTCTTATC
The DNA here is from genome assembly GCA_029007595.1 of Solanum commersonii. Taxonomy (NCBI): domain Eukaryota; kingdom Viridiplantae; phylum Streptophyta; class Magnoliopsida; order Solanales; family Solanaceae; genus Solanum; species Solanum commersonii. Next base: position 71,640 of record JAJTWQ010000233.1, on the reverse strand, counting down.
AATTTTTGAGAGAGAACTCTGAGTTTTGAGACAAACTTTTCCTTAGCTTTGAAGAATTGAAGTTTTCCATTTTTGAGAAATTGGATGTGGGTCTTTGAGATTCTTCAATTTGAACCTTTGTAAAGATGAAATTAATCTTACCCAGTTGATGAAAACACAATTTGGTAATGATTTATATCTTTTTATGATGTCTAGCTAAAACCCCAATTCTTGGGATGTGATTATTTGATTATGGGTTGATTTAGCTTATGGGTATTGCTAATTGATAGTTTAAATGTTGTTTAAAAGTGTTTTGATTCAGTAATTGTGGTTCAATTTAAAGGGTTGTAGTTGCAAATACAACTCTACCTTCGTATTTTTGGCTTGCTCGAGAGAGAGGTTTTAAAACCAAGATTACTGAATTGATGGTCTATGGGTATTGGGTTGTCATGGGTTTAGCTCGAGAGAGTGAATCCTAAACCCTTTTTCCACACATTCAGCTTGAGAGAGTGAATGGAGTAAAGCGTAGGTTGTTGTTAATTGGTGTTCAAAAGAAACAACCTGATTTAGGGTAAATTATTCGAGAGAAAGTTTATCGCCACTAAAGTCTAGCTTATTCACTGATTTACAACCATTTACTAACAATTGCAATTACCCATTTGTCTACCTTAACCTATAATCCAATCACATCCCAAGAACCCGTCTCATTACTTGTTAATTCGTGTTATTTGTTGTTGTTGTAGCTGATAGTTAAAACCAAAACACCCGTACTTGACACTTGTGTCACCCCTAAATTTGAATTATGTTTTTATTCGTAAATATCTAATCATATGATTGACTTGAACTTATTCGTAATTTGCTCTTGAATCTCAAGCACATACCACTCCCTGTTGGATTCGACCCCAACTCATTTAATTGGGTTATATTACTGACTAACGATCGTTGGCACTTAGTATTGGATGAAGTGTCCTGATACGTGAAATCAAAATGGTGCCGCTGCCAGGGAGTGGTGTTGTTTGAGAATCTTTAGTTAAGTTGATTTTTGTTCTTGTTAGTTGTAGTTGGATCTACTTATTTTTAGTTTTGGTTTGTGTGTTGTTGTTTTGAGCAGAGAATTGGAGCATATCTGGTTGCAACGGTAACCCAATGAACCACCCTCCTTTGAGATTGATGATTCTTGGGGATACAAACCTAAATTTCTAGCAATTGTAGGGTGAGGCCATTTATGAGTTGTGGCAAAGATTTAAGACCCTATTGCAGCAGTGCCCAACTCATGGGATTCCAGATAAGATGTTTCTGGAATGTCTCTACCGAGGTCTTGGCCCCGAAAATAGAATAGTGGCTGACCAAATCTTTCCAAGTGGTCTCATCCAGCTACCTTATGCTAAAGCAACCCAACTCCTTGATCACGTGGCCAAGACCAACAAGGAGAAATAAAAAGACCAAGAATTGTCCACATTGTTGACTCAGCTGAATGTCTCGGCCAAGAAAGTCATGGAATTGGAGGTAGTGTCCAAAAACAAGGACAGGTACATTCCCCCTCACGAGCGTCGAAATATGAAAAAGCAAGAGGGTGGGAAAATTGAAGAGGTCCTCTTACTCATTCTACACAAAGTCAAAGAGCATGATAGAGTGTTGGAGGAGATAAAAGAGAATATCTTGATGCTAAATTAGATGACAACCTCTCATTCCATGTTCATTCAGCTACTAGAGTCCCAAATGGACCAAGTGTTGTCTTGTCTCGACCCAGAGCCAGAAGAGGGGTTACCTTATGAAAATAAGGAAAACCCCACTAATGGAACTTAAGTGGGGACTTGCGTCTACATAATCGTGTGTTGATTTTGCAGGTTAAAGTGTAGAATGTGTTTGAAAAGTATAGGTTGGCAAGCTAAAAGTCCAATCGGTGACTCGCCGAAGAGGTCGGCGAGCTCGACTTGCATCGCCATTGGACTCAAGACATTTTTAAATTAGAGTTTGAAAAACTCATCGAGCCCAGGAGCTTATTGGCAATTTGACGACCATGTCGACGATCACGAGTTGGTTCGCCGTTTGGCCCCCACATTAACTGGAGGTCCTTTAAAACTCAACAAGGTAAGTACCCACTCGGTGTGTTGCCGAGTAGGTCGGCGAGCAAAACTTTTGTCGCTGAATGGGTGAGAACTGGATGGTTTTTAAAGACCAAAGGTTTAAACATTCAAACTCTTTCACTTTCCCTCACTTTTGAGCTTCCCAAACTTACACCCACACAATATTTCTCGTATTCTTTTGGTTTTTATTGCATTTTATTCGTTGGATTTGTGTTCGGTGTTAGATTCTTTGCCACCTAGCTTTTCAATTTGTTTAATCGGCATCTAAGGTTGGTTTTCCGAACCCTGAATTCAGTTTAAGCTATTTTTACTCTTATGCAATGATTCTTGTCTTAGTGATGTCTGTTGGGCCTCTCTGATCAAAAATGTGTATGTGTGTACCTATGTTAATTTGAATATCATGCCTATAATGCCTATATGTTGATTTCTCGAAATTTTTATACCTTAAAATTGATTAAAATGGTGGGGTTGTGCTTGCATATTGTTAGGTCTAGTTGGGTGAAGTCTAAGTAACCTGTATTTGTGCCAAATGATATAATTTGCCTAATGATGGAGTGGTTGATGTCATTTATTAAGGGAAAAAGTCGTCAAATGGCCAAATTTGGCCAAACCAGGAGAAGTTTGAGTATCCCGGAGGCATGGGTGTAATGGGTCTTAGCTTAATTGTAAGAGTACATGTTTTTATTTTGTTTTCGGGGACAGCAGGGTTGAATTATGGAAGTAAGATTGAAAGTAGGCACATTGGGTCATTTAGAGAGCTGGGTCGAGCTCATCGAACCACTCGGCGGTTCACTAAAGTTCCCCTTATCGCCTTTAATTTCATGCTTAATCTTGAAAATGATTCTGTAACTTTCGGCGAGAAGCTTGAGTTCTCCGAATGCACTCAGCAACTCGCCGAAGGCCTTCCTTGATCGCCCTTTATCTGCGCCCCTAATCATTAAAGCACTGTAACTTTCAGTGGGCTAGTCTTTGCTCACTGAATGCTATCGATGATTCGCCAAAAGGCCCTTCCCATCATCGACATGCCATTTGTCTGAGAAATTTTTGAGCTAATCCTTTCAGCGAGCCCGATCTGGCTTGCCAAAGTGATTCGGCGTGTCTGTCTACAATTACTTTTCTGTGTTTTTCCTTAAATTGTTTCTAACTATTTTTGATGTTTTTGCAGACATGGCTAGACCAAAGGTTGTTGGTAGGGACATGCCGCCCCACAAGAGGGCCAAAGGAATAAAAATCAATGAGGATGTAGCTGCGTCCAAAGCCAAGTCCACCAAACATCCCACAATTGGTGCGAAAGGGAAGGTACCTGCGTCACCGAAGGCCAGCTCCGACAGTTATAGTATCTACGCTGCTCACCTCACCACTTATGAAAGTAAGGGTGAGAACCATGAGCAGCAGGCTGCAACTTCTGAGCCTAGGGAGGATGAGTCACTAGCATCACAGAGGGCAGAACTGCAATCCAAAAGGATGAATGATCCGTCTAGGATCAGGACTCCTCAAGCCACCACTACCCTTCCTCTCGCTCCAGCACAAGTTATGGTCCTAGCCCCACCAGTCAGGGTCCTCCTCCCAAGTCTATGAATAGACTAAAGACTGAGGGGTTGAGGACCATTATCAAGGAGAAGCATCTGTCCACTAATGGAATTATTGATAGGTACCTAGAGATAATAAGTTGCCTAAAGTTGCATAACTTCCAACTCTTCACCAAGCCCCGTGGCCCTTACATTCCTAATTGGGTCCAGGAGTTTTACGCTGCTTATGAAGCCTTGGCACCACAGATAAAGAAGAAGGAAGTTGCATTCAAGCCGGTTGACTATGTAGTTGTCCGGGGAAAGAAGGTCAACTGTGATAGTGAGGCTATAAATGTTGTCCTGGAATGCCCTGATGATATTGATGATGATTGCCAGCATCTGATCAGGACAAAAACACTAAAAAACATGAAGAAGTGGTTGGCTTTGCCAATATCAGACGGTACTCCCAAGTGGCTAGAGATTAGAGCACCGATTAAAAAGAAGGATCTAAACATAGCTACAAGGTTCTAGTTAGGCTTCATCAGTTGCACTATCATGCCATCCCAGAATGAGTCGATTCTCTGCTTAGCCAAGCAAGCCTATCTGGGTTGCATCATTTCGAGGACAAGGCTGATCTTGGGGATGATTTTTGAAAAGAAGATGCTCATGCAAGAAAGCAGCGCTAGACTTCCCTCCCATTTTCGGTGTTGATCACCGAGCTGTGCAAACGGGCGCAAGTTCCTAGATATGCAAAGTAGGATGTGGAAGTGATTCCCACATCTTCTACTGATATCCGGAGAATCGAGGAAAAATACTTGAAGGATGAAGCAGAAAGGAAGAAGGCAGCCCCGGTGGACTCTACCTCGATTGTAGATACAAACGCATTACCTGCAGAGCACCTTTGCCTACTCTGGCCTCAGGGCCTTCAAGTATATCCAATGTTGTTCCTTTTGATACCTCTAGTTCCTCTGCTGCTACATTGCCTCCCAAAGCTGCTACTATTTTTGTCTCCTGGCCCTCGCTCACTCAGGCTGCATTACTCCACATGAGGCAGCTGGCCCATTTTCCCAATCATCGTGCTACCAGACTTGAGGCCTCCATTCCGGGCATGATTAGACATCTCTTACTAATGTTATGACACCATTGAGTGCTACCATTGATGCCCTTATGGATAGGATAGCGGTGTGTGAGCGTGGCCAAGAGGCCACCAAGGAGGTCACAGCTCTAAAGGTTGCTATCGCTTCGTTCAGGAGAGATGTTGACCAGCTAAAGTCCACCGACATGTCTATGATTTTCTCGACGGTAGAGATCCCAAATGTGCCAGTTGAGCCAGATATGCCTCCTACTACCACCAAAGATGATGTTTGAGTTGAGGAGGCAGCTGATCCCAAGTTTAAGGCAGATACAGATGAGGAGGTGCTTGGGTTGCTAAGGAGGTTTTTTATGAGGGCCTTACAGAGACTGATGAGGCCATGAACGATGCAGCTGTGCAGACCTCTTTGGCTGACCCTAGTGGAGCTGGTGATATTGTGGATGTGACTCCAGGCATTGATGCCCAAGATCAGAGTGTTGCACCGGGTATTGATGCCCCAACAGAAAAAGCGAGTGTTTAGACAGGATCCCTTTTTACCTCCCTCTCTGTCTTATTTTATTGAATTTTGGATATTTTATTACTTGCATTTGAGGACAAATAGCTTTTGTTTTGTGGTGGGGTGAGGCCCACCTTTTGTAATTATTGTTTTGGTTATATATTGGGTTTTTGAGCTATAAATTGTGTTTAGCACAGTTTTTGTAGATGACTGAGCTTGTGGCTCCTTGCTTTAATTGTAAATGATTTTTGGACACTTTTGAATAATTTTGTGTGCAACCTCTTTTTTGTGTTTGAATGGTATTGATCAAGACTAATGACTTGAATAGTGCTCATAATCGAACAAAATTGAATGTGCGGCTACGATAAGGCCAAATGAGGTTTCATAGATAATATGTGAACTTTTTGCATCTCGTTGTGACTAGCATGTTATCGAATGAGTCTCTTGTTATGATTATTGCACACTAGCAAAAGTGTGGAGTCTTGTTTGATATTGATGTCAATGCCTTGTGTGATAAGCTTACCGTGAACCATGTGTGATGGCACCTAGAATTTTCCCCATTGGTCCGGTTGACTAAGTGATGCAATCTCTTGAAATAATCTTAGGCAACTTTGAAGAGTGTGAAACAATTTGACATTATACCTCTTTTGTGGCCAACCTTGTGAGTGTGTGATCCTTGCTTGAACACCCTTTGAGCCTTAGCCTTTTCTTGGAAGAAACTTGATGAAATTGTAACCTTTCTTTATCCCTTCACCCTTAATCCTCATGATTTGTAGTTTGTTTGAATAGCCAACTTAGGCCAAAGCCTAAGTTGGGGGTGTGGTGAAAAGAGAAGGCAAATCAAGAAATGCAAAGAAGTCCCCTTTGACCCATGGTTTTGAGAAAGATGGAACCCCTCCATACAAAGAAAAAAAAAAAAAAGAGAAGAGAAGGATGAAAAATAAATAATGAAAAAAGTTGTGGAATAAAGTTGTGAAAATGCAAAAGAGAAATGGGGTGTCCAATAGCCCATGGAAAGTGAATAATGGGGTGACTTTTGAGCATGAATGAGAATGATGAAGAAAAGAAAAGAAAGTGTTATTCATACCACATTTCATGAGGATAGAAGCCACTGAGCCTAAATGACCATATCTTTACACTCAGCCCCGTTACAAGCCTTGAAAAAACCTTTTTGATCTTAAGTGAGCTGAAACAAGAGTTGATTGGAAAATAATGGCAAACATATGGGTAGAGTCATGCATGTGTTCATCTTTGTGAGTGTGAGTGTTGATTGTGATTCCGGAGCTATTAATTGTTGAACCATTGTGTGTGAATATGGAATCATTCTTTGTGTGAGGGAATTTGAGTACCTTTGTTGAGCTTTAACTTGCATTTCAAGCGTGAACTTGAGAATCTTTGATAATGGTAAGTCACAACTTGAATCTTTGAGTGCACAATTGATCCTTGCATGAGTAAGTTGAGTCTTCTAGTGTGTATTCATGATTGAGTCTTGTGTAGCACTATTTGAAACATTCTTTTTGAGCTATTAAACTTGAGTTTCACTTGAGGCCATGCAAAAGTATAAGTTGGGGGTGTTGATGAGTCCACGTTTTGGACTCATTTAGGGCTTTATTTAGATAGATTTAGTATCCTCAAATGCTTATTTTGTGCCAATAACTAATGTAAAATCCTTTTTTTCTAGGTATTTGGATTGAGGAACAAAGCATGGACACTAATGAGCAAAAATGAACAAGGCATCTGAAAGAATAAAGAAAAGAAGGCATGTTGATTGCCTAATCCATTGGGTAGGTCGCCAAGTGGCAATTACCTCGCCTAAAATTCCAGTGTGCCAAGCCCTGAAGGAGAAAATCAAGTCGGCGAGAGAAAGGAGCAGTCGGCGTGTCACCGAACGGTTCCATGATGCAGTGATTGGATCGCCCAAAGTCACAGAACTTGAAGAAGCTAAAGTCCAAAGAAAAAAGGCGATCGAACTGACCAAAGGGCGGATTGCTGAGCTGATCGGTGATCCCGACTTACTACGCCGAATGGTCCTTTGCAGCATAATTTTGGTGACTATAAATACATTTTTGAATTGTTAGTTTAGTATCAGTATTCATAATATAGAATTTCTTATCAGCTTTTGAGAGATAACTCTGAATTTTGAGACAAACCTTTCTTTAGATTTGAAGAATTGAAGTTTTCCATTTTTGAGAAATTTGAAGTGGATCTTTGAGATTCTTCAATTTTAGATGAGTCTGAGATTTTTACTAATTTAGGGCTTATTATTCAAGGATTTAGTGTCCTCAATGCCTATTTTACGCTTATAAATAATGTTAATATGTTGATGTGCAACCATGAAGGCTTAAGAGTGAGGCAAGGACATTATGATGCAAATAGGAGCAAACGAGCTGAAAAAGTTGAAGGAAAGCAAAGCTGGAACTCACAAAATCCACTCAGCGACTCGCCAAATGGACCTTCAGCTCGCCTAAAGTTCCAGCAAAATAGCCCCTGGAGAAAACAAACTTGGCGAGCAAACAGGCGAATCGGCGACACGCCAATAGGATCAGCGATGGCGATCTAGCTGGCTAAAAGTTCCAGAATAATTTGATGAAAGGACCAAACCAAAGGGCGAGAAGAGGAGCAACTCGATGGATCACCGAACCGGTCGGTGAGCCCGAATTACTTTACCGAGTTGACTCCGTGCTGAAATTTTGGAACGTACAAATACAATTTTTGAAAGAAAAAAAGGAGCTCCCACACTATTTACCTCTTGGTTTTTCAGTTTTTACATTTTAGAACATTGCCTTTACAATTTTGGTAGAGATTTAGAGATTGTTATATTTTAGATTTGATTTAATCATTTGGGAATTGCAAATCATTAGCAAATCAGATGGAAAACTTCGTTGGTAATGATTTCTTGTTATTCATTATGCTTAGCTAAAACCCCTTACCTTCGGGGTGTGATTATGTAGATGAATGCTTTAATTGGCTAATGGGGTTGTTAGTTGCTGATTTTAATGTTGTTTTGAAGTGGGTTCAATTAATTGTTCATATTGTAATTGAGGAATTGTAGTTGCAAATGCAATTCTAGCTTAGTTTTATATGCTTGCTTGAGAAAGAGGTAATAGGGTAGAATTATTGGTTGATAGTTATATTGATTGCGTCTTTAAGAATCTATCTTGAGAAAGTGGGTTTGGTTGCGTCATCCAGCTTGAAAGAGTGGATTAATTAAGGAATTGGGTTGTATGGTTGTATTATGCTCGTAGAGGTTCAAAATAACTCACTTGAAACGCAGTAGTTGATTGAGAAATGGATATTGTATTCAAAACCTAGCCTACCCATTGAGATTCGACAACTTTGAGCACCTAGTAATCACCCATTACGTGAAATTAACATTCAACTGACCAAACTTCTGAGGTCCAATCTCTACTTGTTTACTTCCCATGTTGTTCGTCTTAAATTGGTTACACAAAATCCCCCCCCCCCTATTTGATATTAATCGTTGAAACTTTGTGATTTGTTTTAATGTTGCAAAAACGTCACCTCTACAAACGATTAGGACACATTTTTGTATTTTTAATTTAATACTTTACTGTATCACTCTCGGTGGGATTGACCCCAACTCTTAGTTGGGTTTATACTTATTAGCGACTGCGTACACTTAGAATTGGATAAAGTGTAGTTGCTCGTTATCAGACCTTGAACGTGAGAAGTCACCATCACCAATCCTTGCCTTCTTTGTCTCCCTAGATCTTTCTTAAAGTTTCTCATATTTTTTTGGTTGAGCATGCACCATTAGATGAGAAATGTCCATATCATTGACGACCACGGTGTTATGACATTATTTGACTACCATTTCGGACACTCCAGAAACGAACTTACTGTCACGACTCAAGCCTAGGGCCTAGACGTGACATGGCGAATGAGGAACCCGAAGGAACCCCAAACAAGCCTCTCAAACTTGTCATCACACTTCAACGGTCGCGGAAGTACATTCAACATTAAATAACAGGAATTAGGGACTAAGGGCAAACCATTTCAAAATAACATCATAGAATAAGAGTCAAGCTCATTTACCAAATATTTGTCCAACGCACACCTCTACATACATAGATAGGACGGGGGCCATGACATACTACCGGCTCCCATCATAGTCAAAATACAATTACAAGCTAAAGTCTCAAAACATAGGAGTAGGAAACATAACATAGCCCTCGAATCATTAAGAACTCACCAATAAATTCGGATAAGCACCGTACTAGCCACGTAGATGGAGAGAAGGATCAAGAGTAGCTCCGGTCCCTACATGGTGACATCATGTAGGCAAAATATGTGTTAGTACTTTGGAATGTACTAAGTATGCGGGGTGCAATACAACAATAGACAAGGACACAATCGAAATGCAAGAAATAGTTCCATAGGCATAATGAATAACAATATGAGGATGCATGATCAAAGTGAAGTCAAAACATGTTTAAGTAAATCTATACTAATAGTAGATATCATATGTGTGTGCATGATCCAACCAATCTATAACCCCAACTTAGGATGGGGGATGTCGTTCACACCGGACACCCCGGTGGCAAGGTATAAACCCCCTCACATGGTTGATGTTGGTCACACCCCAAGCATCCTAGGTGGTGAGGTATAAACCCCTCACATGGTTGATGTTGGTCACACCCCAAGCATCCTAGGTAGTGAGGTATAAACCCCTCACATGGTTGATGTTGGTCACACCCCAAGCATCCTAGGTGGTGAGGTATAAACCCCTCACATGGTTATCCGGTTCTTTTCCCCCCGGATCGGGCATGGTCATGCAACACTTTATATAGGAAATTCACATTAGGCTCTAATGCAATCTCATGTATGGAATGAACATCTACACAAGCTTAGTTTGTCATCAACACATCTCTGGAATGTCATACATCTCATAACTCAAACCTTAAACCATCAATTCATCAATTCTCCATAATTTGACATTTTGTCAAACACCTTGAAGGCATGTAATGGGGTCAATGAGCATGGAAAATAGGGTAGTAATTATGCAGCAAAACCAGTGAACAACCTGCAACAACGCCTTTTAACACCCACAAGACCACATGAAAAACATCTCCACATCAATTCCAAGTTTAGATTCAAGTTCTAGAGTCACAACATGCTCAAAACAACCACTTTTCATGCTAGAATTCACTGTGCAGGAAATTTATACAAGGAACAAGACTAATTTATGAATCTCAACTTAAACCATGAATTAGTGAGTAGAATACACTAAAGGCACTATGGGTGGAAGGACCCATGAGTTCAACACCACATACCTTGAGTTTTTATGAAGGTCTTGAGAGTGTCTTCAATGGAAGCTTGGAACTTGGAGCAAGAATCTCTTAAATCTTGAGGAAGGTTTTGGATTAGGGTTCTTGAGAGAAAAAGTGTCTAAGTATGGGAGAGGTATTTTGGGAAATGTTTTAGAGTTGGGAATTGAATTAATGCTATATAGGAAATAGAATATGCCCTTGGAAAAACGGGTCCAACACTTAGAAAAAAAAAAGAGGTGGATGAACAGTAAATTTGTTTTCTGGAAATTGCATTTCCTGCACGGACAGATTTTACGAAAATGGGGATAACTTCTTCGTCCGAACTCCGAATGAGGTGAAACAAAGTGCGTTGGGTAGCTAACTCAAAGGGCTTTCCATGGATATGTTATGGACCACCCAATTATTTGTGTGTTAGGAGATATGACCCTCCAATGTAGACCCTCGGAAAAAGCTTCACTTGGAAATTTCGGATTTTGATACGGTTGCTCTAAAATTTGGGTTAGACCCATTTTCCACTCAATTTGACCCCCTAAACAAGAATATGAAGTCAGATTTTCGAAAAGCAAAATGGATTTTTAGATATAGCTAAAACAAGTTTACGGTAACTTCCGAAGCACATTTTTAGAAACTTTTTGGATCGTTTCACTTACTCATCCCTACCCTAGGGTCGGCAACCATAGTAGGAGCATACCTAGAAAATTGTGTGAACTTCAAAGCATATTCCTTCACGCTCATGTTTCCTTGATGGAGGTTGATGAATTCTAGTACTTTTGCCTCTTTCATCTCAAGGGGAAAGAATCTATCAAGGAATGCGACCTTAAACTTTTCCCAATTTAGAGGACCCGCATCAACCGCCTTCCCTTCCATCCATTATTGAACCAAACGTGAGCAACAGCTTAAGTTGGTAAGCATCCAACTCTGCCTTTTGAACTGGTATCACTCCCATGATCATCAACACCTCATACACTTCATCAATGAATTCTTTAAGATCTTCCTTAACCTTGGAACCATGAAACTTCGGGGGATACATTCTAGTGAAGTCCCTCACTCTAGATGCCGTCATACCCAAATTTGGGTTCACGGGAACCACAACCTCCTTATTGGCTTGAGCCAACACTTGAAAAATAGCCCTAAAATCCGAATTAGTAACTTGTTCGGCCAAAGGATCAGCCAGAACTTGAGAAGCTTGAAAAAGAGCTTCTCGTTCGACATTATCATTCACATTCCTCCTAACGTAAGCTCTTTGAGGGACGATATCCTGAAAATCATTGGATAGGGATTAGAAAAAAGGACATATAGAGTTACACTTTATCGCACAACTTAGAGTAATGAAAGAAGTGGAGTTTCCTAATCATCTTATAGCTTCGTATTCATAAATGTTTCACGCTACACACTCATGAACAAAACTCTACTCGACGTGGCTTATAAAACATCCTAGGCTCTTTCTAAACCTTGTGCTCTAAATACCAAGTTTCTTATGACCCAAAGTACACCCTAGATGTGACATGGCGCATAGGACCCCCAAGGGCCCTACACAAGCCACCAGCATACATCATACAAGATAACAGAGTTTAAGAGTTTAAAAGACTGTTTATATCATAAAGAATTGTCAAAAACCAAAACAGAAGTTTAAACAGACACAAATCCATCTATTACATCAGGAGTGATTAGGATGTAACTCATGCATCACATACAATATCTGAAAAGTAAAGACGATAAGCAATAAAAGGTTCGGTCCTTAGAATTTGAGGACTCACCACTTCTCAAAACTACTAAAGTGATCTCTAGCCACGAGGATGTGGAATCAAAATGTCGCACCCTACATTTGTGAATCAATATAGGCAAGATTATCTGTTAGTACAGATAATGTACCAAGTATGATAGAAATGCATATAAGATATGAAATCATGCTAAAATGGGATTTCCATGACATGAAATGACCAAGCTAAATCATGAGATAAAAGAGTTAAATACATAAATCATAAGACATGGTCAATGCATGATACACATCTTTAAAACACTTTTTGAGATACTTCTAGAAGTAACCTTAGTTCATTATTGTGGGAGATTTACCTTTAACCGATATAGAGAACATATGTGCTATAACATTGAATCTGGTGTCTACCCATTACCGAAAATGGGTGTCTTACTTGCCAAGTTAGGACCATAACTTCAAGATTACGTGGATCCACTAGCTAAGTTTTATCTAAGACAATCCTCTTGTGGGGGAACATAGGTATGAGATAAGGAGATTGCTACTAGAAACTCGACATCTAGCTATAAGAGAGCTTCCATCTAAATATCCTCTTGGTGCTAAGCATAAATACCACGGATGTAACACCTCCTATTCGAAAAGAAGGAAAAAATTTATAGTTTCTAAAAATCTTGTCCTACTTTTGATGGGACCATCGACGGTCAATAGATTGGACCACGGACAGTAGGTGGAACCGTGGTTGGAAAGTTCAAACGTTCAGAAAATGTCCAGCCCCTGTACTATTTTACTGTTCACAGGGCAGTCCGTCATTCAATGCGCAAGTCATATGTAGGTCTCATAGGTGAGTCCTAGACTTAGTAAAATTTAAGGATCAAAAGTTGGGACCCATGGTTGAGGTGTACGGTCCTAAGTAGATCCACGGACTGTACATGGGGTCCCGTCCTTTGGGGTCAAAAGATGGTGGTCTCTGAACCCACCAACGATCGACCAGGACGGTTCGTGGTAGGACCTACGGACCATAGGTCAGGCCATCGTTGAGGATCCATCAATTATTTTTGAAGGGTCTTTGGGTCTTTTCCTAATTGTTTTATTCTCTACCCTAAGCCCTATATTATGATTCTAAACCCCCAAATCACCCAATTCAATTCATTCTCTCAAATTCCCAAAAAGTTGATCAAGTCATCCTTATTTTTGAAGGGGCTTTGGCTCTTTTCCTAATTGTTTTACTCTCTACCTTAAGCCCTATAAAATGATTTTAAACTCCTAAACCACCCAATTCAATTCATTCTCTTAAATTCCCAAAAAGTTGATCAAGTCATTCTGTCAAATATTTCTCTCTCTAAGGAAGAAGGATAAGACTAGGGTTTCAAAATCAAGTGTCCAAATCCTCTATCAATTACAAGATTTTGGAGTCAAGTTATGCTAGTTTTCACCTATAGATCTTTTTTCTCCATAGGATTCCTAAATTCTCCAATTTTGTAAAGGTAGATTCCCCAATCAAATTAGGGTTTTTCTCAATTGTCATGGGTTCATTTCAATGTTGATCCAATTGATTATGTTATGTCTTCTTATACATGAATTGAAGAAATTACATAATTTAAGTTGAATTCCCCATGAACCCATGCTTAACCCATGTTTTCTAGACTGTGAAGATACAATGTAGGTTTTTAACTATGAAAGATGGATTTATGAAGATATGCATGTTCTTATGAAAATTGATGAAAATGATTTAAGATTTATTTGAGAATGAAGCATCAATGTTGTTGTTGTTGTTGTTATTGTTGTGAAAGGATTTCTCATATATTACTCAATACATGAATGTAAAAGGGTTTTCTCACATAAAGGATTCTTAGAGTTGAAAGGTTTTCTCAACTTAACTATGAATGGAATAACTAGGAGCTATTCTAATGAACTTTAGCTTGGATTGGCTACTTGATGTGTCCTTCCAACAATTATAATACGAGAGGTGATTACCCATTTCCCATAATGATAAGATAAGAGGTGATTACGCATGTCCTCTAAAGAAAAGATGAATTTGATTGATGACTATTCCATGGAAATTATGCTTAGCACCGAGTGGGAAAATGGTGATTACTTGTGTCCCATAGCTATGTGTCACTGATTAATAACGTTTCAAAGACACTTTATCCAATTCTAAGCATCAACGATCGCTAATCAGTATAATAACACAACTAAATGAGTTGGGGTCGAATCCCACAAGGAGTGGTACGTGTTTAAGATTCTATAGAAAAGTACGAATATGCTCAAGTCAATTATAGGAATAGATATTAACGAATGAAAACATAATTCAAATTAAGGGGTGACACGAATGTCAAATAACAAGGGGGTTTTGATTGTAATTATCAACTACAACAAAAGCAAATAACACGAAAATAACAATATTGAGATGGGTTCTTGGGATTTGATTCGATTATAGACTAATATAGACAAATGGGTAATTCCAACTGTTAATAAATAGTTGTAAATCAGTGAATACGCTAGACTTTAGTGAGGATAAACTTTCTCTCGTACAATTTACCCTGAATCAAGTAGGTTTCTATCGAACACCAACAAGCATGCAAATAAGAACATCCTACGCTTTAGTCCATTCACTCTCTTGAGTTAAATGTGCGGAAAAGGGTTTACGATTCACTCTCTCAAGCTGAACTGATGACAACCCAATACACACAGACCATCAATTCAATAATCTTGGTTTTAAAACCTCTCTCTCAAGCAAACCAAATGCATGAAGGTAGGACTGCATTTGCAACTACAATCCTTTAATTTCAATCACAATTACTGAATGAAATCACTTCTAAACAGCACTTAAACTAACAATTAGCAATACCCATCAGCTAAATCAACCCATAATCATATAATCACACCCCAAGAATTGGAGTTTTAGTTAGACATCATAAAAAGATAAAAAATCATTACCAAATTGTGTTTCAATCAATTGGGTAAGATTAATTTTGTCTTTCCAAAGGTCCAAATTGAAGAATCTCACAGACCCACTTCCAATTCTCAAAAATGGAAAACTTCAATTCTTCAAAGGTAAGGAAATGTTTTTGTCTCAATACCCTAAGTTTAAACTCCACAATTCTATATTATGAAAACTGATTAAAAGATAGATACTAAACATAATGTTTGAAAATGTATTTATAGTTGCAAAATATATGTTGCGAAGGGCCATTCGGCGCAGTAAGTCGAGATCGCCGATCAGCTCAGCGATCCACCCTTTGGTCAGTTGCATCGCCTTTTTACTTTGGCCTTCAGCATCCTCAAGTTCTATAACTTTGGATGATCCAATAACTGCATCACGAAACCGTTTGATGACACGCCGACTGCTCCTTTCTCTCGCCGACTTGATTTTCTCCTTCAGAGCTTGGCACGTAATAGCCACTCGATGACTCACCCAATGGATTAGGCGATCAACAGGCCTTCTTTTCTTCTTTCTTTCAGTTGCCTTGTTCCTTTTTGCCCATTAGTGTCCATGTTTTGTTCCTCAATCCAAATACCTGGAAATCAAGGATATTACATCAGTTATTAGCACAAAATAGGCATTTGAGGACACTAAATCTATCCAAATAAAGTCCTAAATCAGTTTAAATTGTGGACTCATCAACACCCCCAACTTAAACATTTGCTTGTCTTCAAGTAAATCTCAAGTTCAGCACTTCAAAAAGGATGTCTCAAACAGAGCTACACAAGACTCAATCATGAATGCACACAAAAAGATTCAACATACTCATGCAAGGATCAATTGTGCACTCGATTCAAGTTGTGACTCACCATTATCAAAGATTCTCAAGTTCACAATACTTGCTTGAAATGCAAGTTAAAGCTCAACAAAGGTACTCAAATGCCCTCACACAAAGAATGATTCCATATTAACACACAATGGTTCAACAATTAATAGCTTCGGAATCACAATCAACACTCACACTTACAAAGATGAACACAATGCATGATTTCACCCATAGGTTTGCCATTATTTTCTAACCAACCATTGTTTCAGCTCACTAAAGATCAAAAAGGTCTTTTCAAGGCTTGTAATGGGGCTGAGTGTAAAGGTATGGTAATTTAGGCTCAGTGACTTCTATCCTCATGAAATGTTGTGTGAACAACATTTCCTTTCCTTCTCCTCATCATTCTCATTTATGCTCATAGGTCACCCCATTATTCACTTTCCATGGAATATCGGACACCCCATTTTCTCTGCACTTTCACAAACTTTTTCATTCTTTTTCTTTTTTATTTTTCTCTTCTCTTTCTTTTCTTTTTTTGTATGGATGGGTTCCATCTTTTTCAAAACCATGGTTAAAGGGAAATTCTTTGCACTTGTTGATTTACCTTCTCTTTTCACCACACCCACAACTTAGGCTTTTGGCCAAAGTTGGCTATTCAAACAAATGATATCTCATGAGGATTAAGGGTGAAGGGATAAAGAAAGGTCACACTTTTATCAAGTTTATTCCAAGGAAAGGCTAAGGCTCAAAAGGTGTTCAAGTGAAGTTCACACACTCACAAGGTAGGCCACAAATAGGTATAATGTCAAATTGTTTCACTCTTTAAAGTTGCCTATGATCACTTCAAGAGATTGCATCACTTAGTCAACCGGACAAACGGAGCAAATTCTAGGTGTCATCATTCATGGTTCACGGTAAGCTCATCACACACAAGGCATTGACACCAATGTCAAACAAGACTCCACACTCTCGCTAGTGTGCAATGTTCATCACAAGAGACTCAATTTGAGAATTGGCTAGTCACAACGAGATGCAAAAAGTTTACATATTGCCTATGCAATTTCATTTGGCCTCATTGTAGCTGCACATTCATTTTTGTTCAATTATGAAAACTATTCAAGTCATCGATATTGATGAAGACCGATACTCAAATTTGCAATAGAACAGCCACATTCAAACACACACAAGAGGTGGCACAAAATTTTTTGGAAGGGTCCAAAAATCATTTATAATTAAAAAAAGGAGCCACAAGCTCAATCATCCATGAAAATAGTGCTAAACAAATATATAACCAAAATGATAATCACAAAAGGTGGGCCTCACCCCACCACAAAACAAAGCTATTTGTCCTCAAATGCAAGCAATAAAATATCCAAAAGTCAATAAAAATAAGACAAAGAGGGAGGTAAAAAGGGATCCTATCTAAACAGTTGCTCCGTCTGTCGGGACATCAGTGCCTAGTGTATCACCCTGAACCTGGGTCTCAGAACCCAGAGTCACATCCACAGTATCACCAGCTCCACTAGGGTCAGCCAAAGGCATGTCTATCAAAGAATTCTAAACAGCTGCATCGATCACATGGCCTCCTCAGTCTCTGTAAGGCCCTCGTTAGAAACCTCATCAGCAACCCCAAGCATCTCCTTATCTGTCTCCGCCTCAGACTTGGGATCAGCTGCCTCCTCAACTTAAACATCATCTCTGGTGGTAGCCTGAGGAATATCTGGCTCAACTAGCACATTTGGGATCTTCAACATCCCGACAATCATGGACATGTAGGTGGACTTCAGCTGGTCCACATCTCTCCTCAGCGCAACAATAGTGGCCTTTAGAGTCGTCATCTCCTCGATGGCCCCTTGGCCACGCTCACACATCAATATCCTAGCTGCAAGGGCATCAATGGTAGCACTCAATGGTGTCACAGCATCAGCAAGGGATTCTAAATCATGCCCAGAATAGATGCCTCAAGTCTGGCAGCACGACGATCGACAGAATGAGTCAGCTGCCCCTTCTAGAGTAATGCAGCCTGAGTAAGTGGGTGTCGGGAAATAACAGCAGCAGCAGAGGAACCAGGAGTATCAAAAGAAACAACACTAGAAGTACCTGAAGGCCCAGGGATCGTAGTAGGAAAAGGTGACTCTGCAGGTAATGTGTTTATATCCACAACCGAGGAAGAGTCCACCAAGTTGCCTTCTTCTTCTCTGTCTTATCTTTTAAATACTCCACCTCAATTCTCCAGATACCAATAGAAGATATGGGAATCACTTCCACATCCTTCTTCTCATCTTTAGGAACCTAAGCCCATCTACACAACTCGGTTATTAATACCAGAAAAGGGAGGGAATTTTGGCACTGCTTGGCCCGCATAAGCATCTCCTTTGCAATGATCATCCCCAAATTCAGCCTTGTTCCCAGAATGAAGCAGCCTAGGCAAGCCATTTTGGCGTGGCAGAGAATAGACTCATTTTAGGAGGGCATGATCGTGCTACTGATGAAGCCAAATGTCACGACCCAAGTCTAGGGCTTAGACGTGACCGGCGAATGGGGAACCCGAGGGAACCCCAAACAAGCCTCATAGCATATCATTACACATCCTTCGTCGCGGAAGCAATTAAAATGACCATAAGCGATACGCATAATCAAGGGGAAATTGGGACTAAGGGAGCAAGACAAAAAGAGAATAATACATAAATACCATAGATGAGTCAAGCTCAAACATAATACACAACTTGTCCAACACCACCTCTAAACATGGATACTTAGCGGGGGCCGAGACAAACTACCGGGTTCACCCTCATAGTCAATACATAATTAAAAAGGAAAAGGTCTTATACATAGAAAAAAATCATGAGCAACGTCCCCGGAATGGAGGACTCACCAATAACCTTGATAGGAAATCGTACTAGCCACGTGGAGGAGGATGGTCAGACGGTGCTCCGGTCCCTACATGGTGACATCATGTAGGCATAGAGTATGCATTAGTACGTTTAAATGTACTAAGTATATGGGATGCAATGCAATGCAACAATGGATGGACATTATAGGCAAAATGCATAATCGTACCCGATAGATAACATATTAATGAGATGATATGTATAATGATGCTTATATAAAAATCATATTTAGTAGGGCATAGTATATGTGTAGTGAGTGACCAAATCCATTTCGCTAGGCAATTCCAACTCATAAGCTACCTTGTCAATTCTCCTCATCACCTTATAAGGACCCACGTATCTTGGGCTCAACTTTCCCTTCTTACCAAAACGAACCACACCCTTCATGGGTGACACCTTCAAATAGACCCAATCACCAACTTGGAATTCAAGAGCTCTTCTCCTCACATCGGCATAGGACTTTTGGCGACTTTGGGCCGTCTTCAACCTTTCTCTAATCATCCTAACCTTCTCAAGAGCCTCCATAACTAGATCTGGTCCTAACAAGGCCACCTCACCAACCTCAAACCACCTAACCGGTGATCTACAACGCCTCCCATAGAGAGCCTCAAAAGGAGCCATACCGATGCTAGAATGATAGCTATTGTTATAGGCAAACTCAATCAATGGAAGATGATCATCCCAACTACCCTTAAGTTCCAATACACAAGCCCTAAGCATATCTTCAAGTGTTTGGATAGTCCTTTCGGCTTGTCCATCCATTTGCGGGTGAAAGGCCGTAGTAAGCTTAACTCTCGTACCTAGACCCCTTTGAAAGGACTTCCAAAAGTGTGAAGTAAATTGAGTACCACGGTCCGATATGATGGATAGAGGAATCCCATGCAACCTTACCAAGTCATGAATATATAATCTTGCATAATCTTCCGCCCCATATGTTGTCTTTACCGGTAGAAAATGAGCCGATTTTGTCATCTTATCAACCACCACCCAAATAGAATCAAAACTTTTCTAGTCTTGGGTAAACCAACTACAAAATCCATATTAATTTCTTCCCACTTCCAAGTAGGAATCTCT
Source organism: Solanum commersonii (assembly GCA_029007595.1). Taxonomy (NCBI): domain Eukaryota; kingdom Viridiplantae; phylum Streptophyta; class Magnoliopsida; order Solanales; family Solanaceae; genus Solanum; species Solanum commersonii. The sequence goes on along the minus strand of JAJTWQ010000233.1, from coordinate 51,758 downwards.
ATGTCTTGGGTTAGGCCACCCGGCCTTTGATGTTCGGCCTTGACTTGTTGGCAACTATGACAACCGGAGACGAATTTGGCAATGTCCTTCTTCATGCCTCCCCACCAATACACATCTCTCAAATCTCTATACATTTTGGTGGAACCGGGGTGGATGGAGTAGGAAGAATTATGAGCCTCCTCAAGAATTTTCTCCCTCAAACCATCAACACAAGGCACACACAACCTACCTTGGTACCTAAGGATACCATCTCCCCTTTGGGAGAAAACTTCCACCTTGCCCTCTTTCACCAAGGCCTTCAATTCTAACAAAGAAGAGTCAAGATCTTGTTTTTCTATCACCTCGTCAACCAAGGAAGACCTAGCACCATCAACAACGACCATACCACCATTACCAACCTCTTTCAACCTAACCCCCAACCGATGCACCTCCCTAGCCATTTCCCTATCACCAATATCAACATGAGCTAGGCTACCCATAGACACCCTACTCAAAGCATCCGCCACCACATTAGCTTTACCGGGATGATAATGCACACTCATATCATAATCTTTAAGAAATTCTAGCCACCTTCTTTGTCTCAAGTTGAGATCTTTTTGGGTGAAGACATATTGGAGGCTCTTATGATCGGTAAACACATCAACATGAACCCCATACAAGTAATGACGCCAAATCTTTAAAGCAAACACCATCGCGGCTAATTCAAGATCATGCGTAGGATAGTTCTTTTCATGCACTTTGAGTTGTCTAGAAGCATAGGCTATCACCTTACCATTTTGCATTAGAACACAACCCAAACCAACTCTAGAAGCATCACAATACACAACAAATCCCTCAAGCCCATCCGGTAGTGACAATATAGGAGCGGACACAAGTTTATCTTTCAAGGTTTGAAAACTCCTTTCGCACTCATCGGTCCACTCAAACTTAGCCTTCTTTTGTGTCAACTTAGTCATGGGAGAAGCAATAGAAGAAAACCCATTCACAAATCTCCGATAGTAACCCGCTAAGCCCAAGAAGCTCCTAATATCCGACGGGGTCAATGGCCTAGGCCAATTTCTAATCACATCGGTCTTCTTAGGGTCTACCTTAATACCATCCCCCGACACCACATGACCTAGGAAGGCAACCTCCCTCAACCAAAATTCACACTTTTCATACTTGGCATACAACTTCTCCTCTCTCAATCTTTGCAACACCACCCTCAAGTGACCCATATGTTCTACCTCGCTATGCGAATAGATTAAAATATCATCAATGAAGACCACAACAAAGGAATCAAGGTAGGGTTTAAAGACTCTATTCATTAGGTCCATAAAGATAGACGGTGCATTGGTCAACCCAAAGGACATGACCACAAATTCATAATGCCCATACCTAGTCCGGAAGACTGTCTTAGGAATGTCACACTCCCTCACCTTCACTTGATGATACCCGGACCGAAGATCAATCTTAGAGAAGTGGCTAGCCCTTGCAATTGGTCGAACAAGTCATCAATCCTAGGAAGAGGATATTTATTCTTGACGGTGACCTTATTGAGTTGCCGGCAATCAATACACATCCTAAGGGACCCATCTTTCTTCTTCACAAACAACACCGGTGCACCCCATGGTGATTGGCTAGGCCTAATAAAACCCCTTCTCCAACAAGTCCCTCAATTGTTCTTTCAACTCCTTTAACTCCGCCGGGGCCATACGATAAGGGGGAATAGAAATAGGTTGAGTATCGGGGAGGAGGTCTATGCCAAAATCTATTTCCCTTTCGGGAGGAACACCGGGAAGGTCATTAGGAAAGACATCAAGAAATTCATTTACGACCGGAACTGACTCTATAGGAAGGGTTTTGGACTCCACATCTCTAACCCTCACAAGGTGATAGAGACACCCCTTAGAGATCAACTTACGGGCTTTAATACAAGAGATGAACCTACCATTGACTACCACATTTTGACTTTCCCATTCAAGAATGGGTTCACTAGGGAATTAGAATTTGACCCTACGGGTTCTACAATCAATGGAAGCATAGTATGCATGCAACCAATCCATCCCAAGAACATCATCAAAATCGACCATGTTCAACTCAACAAGATCACAAGGCAATATTTTATGCAAGATGCAAATAGGACAATTCCTATAGACCTTCCTAGCAACCATATATGCACTAATAGGAGTGGACACCTTATATGACTCATGCAACAAGTCGGGCTCAACATGAAACTTTTTGGCAACAAAGGGGGTGACAAAAGAAAGAGAGGCACCCGGATCAATTAATGCATATACATCAAAGTCAAAGATTTTCAACATACCGATAACGACGTCGGGGACTTCATTGACCCCTTGCCTCCCATGCAAAGCATAAAATCGTTTGTGCCTTAGGGCACCACCTTGTCGGCCCCCTCTCCCCAAAGGAACCGCATTGGCACCTTGTGGACGGACCTCCTTACCCTTGTTGCGAATCCGAGGACAATCTATTGCCTTGTGCCACATTTCCCCACAATTATAGCAAGCACCGATATTTCTCAAGCACGGGCCACCATGACCCTTACCACACTTCGGACATACATCCATAGGACCCATACCACCAACACCTTGGGCCCTTGGAACATCATTGGCAAACCCCTTATGGGGCGCATGAGAAGACCCTTGGCCTTGATGAAACCGGCCTCCCCTTCGACTTTGAAACTTGCCCTCAAAACGGGCCCTCTTAGCCTCATGACCCCTCCTCTTTCTCAACTTCTCCTCCTCCATTTGTTCGGCATAGACCATCAAGCGGGACAAGTCCATGTCACTAATCAACATTGCGGACCGGCATTCTTCACTCACTAGGTCGGACACACCCATCACGAATTTGTTCATTCTAGATCGTGAGTCGGCAACCAAGTGTGGAGCATATCTTGAAAGTTGGTTAAACTTGAGGGCATACTCCCTCACACTCATAGACCCTTGTTTTAAATTCATGAACTCCACCAATTTGGCTTCCCTAAGCTCAAGAGGAAAGAATCGATTAAGGAAAGCCGTTTTGAACTCTTCCCAAGGCACCACATAGTTTGCCCCCTTCTCTTCTTTCCATTGGTTGTACCATATTTGGGCCACCCCTTTTAGTTGGTAGGCCGCCAACTCCGCCTTATCTTCTGACCTCATGCCCATGATAGCTAATATCTTGTGGACTTCATCAATGAACTCTTGAGGGTCATCATCTAACTTAGACCCATAGAATTCCGGGGAATTCATCCGCACGAAGTCTCTCACCCGAGATGCCGGGGTAGGAGCCTGAGGAACTTGGGCCCCGTGGTTGGCTTGATTAGCCATAGCTTGAGCAAATAAAGTAAGGGCATCCCGAAGATCCCCATTGGTCGGTTGTTCCTCGGGTGCGCGGGCTCGTCTTCCTCTTGTATTAGGCATGATCTAGCATAGCAAAGAACAACCGTTAGGGGAAAAAAAACTTAATTTAACTCTACCGCATGACTTAGAACATGAAGAAGGGAAACATTTCCTAAAACGTCTCATAGCCTCCTACTCATAATTGTGGTGCACAACACAACCATGAATCGGACTCTAATCAACGCGGTGTGTTGGACTCCGAGGATCTATCAACCTAGTGCTCTATACCAAGTTTGTCACGACCCAAGTCTAGGGCTTAGACGTGACCGGCGAATGGGGAACCCGAGGGAACCCCAAACAAGCCTCATAGCATATCATTACACATCCTTGGTCGCGGAAGCAATTAAAATGACCATAAGCGATACGCATAATCAAGGGAAATTGGGACTAAGGGAGCAAGACAAAAAGAGAATAATACATAAATACCATAGATGAGTCAAGCTCAAATATAATACACAACTTGTCCAACACCACCTCTAAACATGGATACTTAGCGGGGGCCGAGACAAACTACCGGGTTCACCCTCATAGTCAATACATAATTAAAAAGGAAAAGGTCTTATACATAGCAAAAGATCATGAGCAACATCCCCTAATGGAGGACTCACCAATAACCTTGATAGGAAATCGTATTAGCCACGTGGAGGAGGATGGTCGAGCGGTGCTCCGGTCCTACATGGTGACATCATGTAGGCATAGAGTATGCATTAGTACGTTTGAATGTACTAAGTATATGGGATGCAATGCAATGCAACAATGGATGGACATTATAGGTAAAATGCATAATCGTACCCGATAGATAACATATTAATGAGATGATATGTATAATGATGCTTAAATAAAAATCATATTTAGTAGGGCATAGTATATGTGTAGTGAGTGACCATCAATATAGCATTTCCAAGGCCTACCACCCCTTGGAGAGGCGAAAGAGGTACAAACACCTCAATGTGGTTACCCTGGCCTACCACCCCCGAGCTAGGGACCAAGGTACAAACCCCTCGATATGGTTATACGGGCCTACTACCCCCGTACTAGGCAACCAAGGTACAAACCCTCGATACGGTTATACGGGCCTACTACCCCCGTACTAGGCAACCAAGGTACCAACCCCTTGATACGGTTACCCGGAGCCTACAACCCCCGAGCTAGGCTTGGTCGACTCACACACTATATAGAGAAAATCATATACATGTATCCATTTCATCATCATTTCAATACTTATATAATCATCCGACTCATAGGACGTACATTGGACCTTCCATTTCATAAGAATTCTATAAATGACATTTTATCAAACATATGGTGGGCTACTTGTTCATGTAAATAAAATCATGTGTTTCAAGAGTACTAAGTCCAACCAATTTTCAAAATCCATATAAAACAGCCCACCAACAACATACATATATATATATACATATATAACAACCTTCATAATTTGATCATGGAGGCATGAAAACCATAAACATCACATAATAATACCATTTCATGAAAATATGCAAGATAGACCTTAATAGGGTGTGTAGTAGTGATTCCATAATTCAAGAGTTCATAAATGATCATAAGGACCCATAAACTTGAAGTAAAATAGAGGATAAATGGTTTGACTTGTGGAGAGGAAGGTTTCCACAATCAACCCACATACCTCAACTTTGGAGAATTCTTGATGAAGATTGAAATGGAGAATTGCTTGAGATTGAATCTTGAATCCGGAATTAAAGCTTGGGATTCTTGAATTTGGTGGATGATCTTGGTGGAATTTTTGGAGAGGGCTTAGAGAGAGTTTTTGGATGTTTTGAAGTTAAATGACTAAGTATGGATATGTCCCCTTTTTATAAAAAAAACGTCCCAACACTTAGAAAAAAAATGAGGCGGGTGAACAGTCACTCAATTTGACCCCCTGAATAAGAATATGAAGTCAAATTTTTGAAATGATGCACGGATTTTGAGATATATGGAAATTACAATTTTAGGTGTTTTCGAAGCACATTTTCGGGCATTTTTTTTTGGGGTCGTTTCACCAAACCAATACCTTGCAACCACATTGAGGTCCTTCTTTTCAATAGTTTCTCCAACCTTTAGCCACCTAGAAGTACCGTCTGATATCAATGGAGCCAACCACTTCTTCATGCCTTCCAATACTGTTGTTCTGATCTTGTATTGATAGTCATCTTCAATTCTCACAGAACATTCCAAGACTGCATTTATAGTGTCACTGTCACAATTCACCTTCTGGCCTCTAAAACCATATAGTCAACCGGCTTGACTTTGGCCGTCGGCATCTTCCCTTGTGGTATAAAGGCACTGTAAACACTGTAGAATTCTCTGACCCAACTTGGAGTGTACGGGCCACAAGGATTGGTGAAGAGCAAGAATTTATGCGACCTCAGGCAGCTCATAATCTCTAGATACCTGTCAATGACTCCATCAGTGGACAAATGTTTCTCCTTGATAATGGTCCTTAGCCCCTCGTTCTTCAGTTTGTTCATAGACCGGAGAGGAGGACCTTGTACATGTGGTGCTAGGACCATGGCTTGTGCTGGAACTGGAGTAGGAAAAGTAGTGGTGGCCTGGGATTCCTGATCCTAGATGGATCATTTATCCTTTTGGATAGCAACTCTGCCATCTATGCTACTACTAGCTCATTATCCTCAAGCTCAGAAGTTGCAACCTCATGATTCTGGTGCTCACCCTCACTCTCAGAAGTGGTGAGGTCAGTGGCGTAGATACAGTCACTGTTGGAGCTGGCCTCCGGTGATGCACGTGCCTTCCATTTTCCCTTTCCTTTCCCACCAATTGTGGTAAGTTTGGTGGCCTTGGCCCTGGATGTAGTTGCATCCTCATTGATTTTTATCCCTTTGGCCCTCTTGCGGGGTGGCATATCCCTACCAGCAACTTTTGGTCTAGCTATGTCTGCAAAAACATCAAAAAGAATGAGAAGAAGTTCACACCAATTCACAGAAAAATAGTTGCAGACAGACTCGCCAAACTAATCGGCGAGTTGCCAAAACTCTTCAGCGAGATATATCGGGCTCGCCGAAAGGATTGGTTCAAAAATTTCCAGAAAAATTGGCATGTCGGTGATGGGAAGGGCCTTTCGGCGAATTGACGAAAGCATTCGTGAGCAAGGACTAGCCCGCCAAAAGTTACAGTGATTTTAGGGATTAGGGGCACAGACAAACAGCGATCAAGAAAGACTTTCGGCGAGTCGCTGAGTGCACTTGGCGAACTCAGGAATCTCGTCGAAAGTTATAGAACCCAAATCAAAATTAAGCATGAAATTAAAGGTGATAAGGGGTGATTCGGCGAATCGTCGAGTGGTTTGACGAGATCGACCCAGCTCGCCAAACTACCCAACGTGCCTACTTTCAACCCAATTTCCAAACTCAACCCCGCAGCCCCCGAAAACAAAATCAAAACATGCAGTCTTCTAATTAAACTAAGATCCATTACACCCATACCCCCAGGATACTCAGACTTCTCATGGTTTGGTCAAATTTGGCCAGTTGTTTGCCCTTAGAAATGACGTCAACCGCTCCATCATTGGGAAAATTACATCATTTGGCACAAATGCGGGTTACTTAGACTTCACCTGACTAGACCCACCAACATGCAAGCACAACCCCATAATTTTAATCAATTTTAAGGAACGACAATTTTGGGAATTAATAATTAAAGGAATGATATTCAAATTAACAAAGGCACACACATATATAATTATGATCAGAGAGGCCCAGCACACATCACTAAGATAAAAATCAATTGCAAATGAGTACAAATCGCTAAAAATGAATTCGGGGTTCAAAAAACAACTTTAGATACCGAATAAATACTTTGAAACTCTAGGCGGCAAAGTAATCCAACTCCAAACACAAACTTGACGACTAAAATACGGTAATAACACAAAAATATAGAATACTATAATATGGGTGTGAGTTTGGGAAGTGTAAAAGTGAGGGAAAATGAAAGAGTTTGAAAGTTTAAACCTTTGGCCTTTAAAAACCGTTCAGTTCTCACCCATTCGGCGACATAAGTGTTGCTCGCTGACCTACTCGACGACACGCGAGTGGGCACTTACCTCACCGAGTTTTATAGAACCTCCAGTTAATGTGGGGGTCCAAACGATGGACAAGATCAAGATCGTCAACCTCGTCGGTGATTCACCAATTTTCTCCTGGGCTCGCCGAGTTTTACAAACTCTAATTTCAAATTGCCTTGAGTCCAACGGCGGTCCAAGTCATGCTCGCTGACCTTTTCGGTGATTCACCGACTGAATTTTTAGCTCATAAATCTACACTTTTCAAACACATTGCACACTTTGACCTGCATAATCAACACACCATTATTTTAAACTCAAAAAGAAAGCAAATAAAAACTAGGGTTGCCTCCCAAGCAGTGCCTTAGTTAACGTCATGGTACAATGCAAGTCCACACTCAAACCTCATTCTTGGGGTTGGCCATAGTATCACTAGGCAACCCCCCTTGTTGTCTCTGGTTTAAATGAGATGAGATATGACCCATTTGGGTCTCCAACTTTTTTATCGATACTGAATGGGAGGTAAACCTCCGGCTGAGGTTCGACACATCTTCTTTTATTTCTTTCAAAATCTTGTCCGACCCCTCAACTTTGTTGAGGATACAAGAAAGCATATCCTCCGATCGACCACCTTCTGAATCCTTTAGTTTCTGACACTCGTGGGGAGGCACATACGTACCCTTCTCCCCATCCTTCCAATTGGGATTTCGATCTCTACACTCTCGATCATAATCCTTACAACCTTTATCCATGTTCCAACCTTGGTTACCACCCTGCCTCAGGTAGTTTGAACGATAACCACCACCTTGGTTGGCTAGGAAATTCACCTTTTCGTTGTACAAAGCCTTAAACTTGGCCTTATCAGGATTAACACACCCGACACCCATGGCATTGACACTTCAAGCACCAGGTCGCATGACATTTTTAGACAAAATGTCAAGTAGTGTCATGATCTTGGCTATGTTCTGGTCTCTGTCTTAGTCTTTCTCCATCTGCTCCTTGGTCAATTTAAAGGTGAGAGGGGAGACCTAATCTTCGCGGGTGTACCAAGACCGATTGGTTATGGTCATGCCATCTAAGAGCTGAGCTGCTATCACATAAGGTTGTTGCATCAAACCTCCAGGAGAAATTTGGTCAGCAACACCCTTGTTTACCGAATCAAAGACTTCGGTAAAAATACTGCAGCAACACATTGTAAGGCAAGCCATGAGTTGGGCATTGGAGCACCAACTTCTTGAATCGTAGCCAAGTTTCATGAATTGGCTCGCCTTTTAGACGCTTGAAGCTCTGAATGTTGTCCCAAAGAGTCATCATCTTTGAAGGAGGGTAAAATTGCACTTGAAATGCGGTGATCAGCTCCTCCCACGAAGTGATTGATTCACATGGAAATTCAGCCAACAACCTACATGTTTCTCCCATTAAAGAGAATGGGAACAACCTCAATCGGACCGACTCTTGGGATATGTTCTTGAAGGAGAATGGTCTGCAAACATCCACGAAGTTTCTAATATGCTCATGGGGATCCTCATGAGCCAAACCACTGAACAACCCCTTCAATTGAAAGAGCTGCACCATAGTGCTAGTAATATGGAACACCGCATTCCTTTCAACAGGCGGCAAGCGAATGGCACCAATTCCACCTATAAGATAAGGGTCATTAGCATTAGGCTCATTAACATCGTTGAGGTTGCCGATGTCGTCTTGGTGGCCTACTTGACTTCCATTGCTTTCGTTAACACTCATACTTCCTGTTTCAAAACACAAACAAGTAAACCAAAACTAAAAATAAGTGAGTTCAACTATAATTAACAAGAAAAAAATTCAAATTAACTAAAAATTCTCAACCAACACCACTCCCCGGCAGCGGCTCCATTTTGATTAATAAAGTTTCAAAGACACTTCATCTAATTCTAAGTGTCAACGATCGTTAATTAGTATAATAAACCAACTAAATGAGTTGAGGTCGAATCTCACAGGGAGTGGTACGTGCTTAAGATTTAATAGCAAAGGAAGAATATGCTCAAGTCAATCATAGGAATAGATATCAACGAATAAAAACATAATTCAAATTAAGGGGCGACAGGAATGTCAAATAACAGGGGGTTTTTTATTGTAATTATCAACTACAACAACAGCAAATAACACGAAAATAACAAAATTGAGATGGGTTGTTGGGATTTGATTCGATTATAGGCTAATATAGACAAGTGGGTAATTGCAACTGTTAGTAAATAGTTGTAAATCAGTGAATAAGCTAGACTTTAGTGGGGTTAAACTTTCTCTAGAACAATTTACCCCGAATCAAGATGGTTTCTCTGTAACACCAACAAGCATGCAAATAAGAACAGCTTGCGCTTTAGTACATTCACTCTCTCGAGCTGAATGTGCAAAAAAGGGTTTAGGACTCACTCTCTCGAAATGAACCCATGACAACCCAATACCCACAGACCATCAATTCAATAATCTTGGTTTTAAAACCTCTCTCTCAAGCAAGCCAAAAACACAGAGGTAGGAATGTATTTGCAACTATAATCCTTTAATTTCAACCACAATTACTGAATGAAATCACTTTTAAACAGCATTTAAAATAACAATTAGCAATACCCATCAACTAAATCAACCCATAATCACATAATCACACCCCAAGAATTAGGGTTTTAGCTAGACATCATAAAAAAGATAAAAATCATTACCAAATTGTGTTTCCATCAAATGGGTAAGATTAATATCATTTTTACAAAGGTCCAAATTGAATAATCTCAAAGACCAAATTCCAATTTCTCAAAAATGGAAAACTTCAATTCTTCAAAGCTATGGAAAAGTTTGTCTCAATACTCTCAGTTCAAACTCCAAAATTCTATATTATGAAAACTAATTAAAAGATAGATACTAAAATTAATGTTTGTAAGTGTATTTATAGTCGCCAAAAATTTGTTGCGAAGGGCCATTTAGCGCAATAAGTCGGGATCGGTGATCAGCTCGGCGATCTGCCCTTTGGTCAATTCCATCTCCTTTTTGCTTTGGCCTTCACCATCCTCAAAGTCTGTAACTTTGGGTAATTCAATCACTGCATCATGGAATCGTTCGGTGACACGCCGACTGCTCTTTTCTCTCACCGACTTGATTTTCTCCTTCAGGGCTTGGTACACTCAAACTTTAGCCGAGGTAATAGCCACTTGGTGAATCATTGATGAGTCCACAATTGGACTTATTTAGTGCTATATTTTGATAGAATTAGTGTCCTCAAATGCATATTTTGTCTCAATATCAGATGAAAACCCTTAAGTTTCAGGTATTTGGAGTTTGAGGCAAAGCATGGACACTACTTGGCAACAAGGAACAAGGCGGCTGAAAAGAATGAAAAAATGAAGGCTTGAAGATCACCTAGCCTAGTTGGCAAGTCGTCGATCGGTCTAGAGATCGCCTTTTGTTCCAGTGTGCTGAGCCTTAAAGGGAAAGATCAAGTTGGCGATAAAATGGAGCAGTCACCGAGTAGTTTTGTGAAGTAGTACTATATCACCCAACAACTCGAAGCGCGAAGATGTTAAAGGCTAAAGCAAGAAGGCGATGAAATCTACCAAAAGGCAGATCGTCGAGTGTATCGTCGATCTCGACTAACTACGCCGAGTGATCCGCTGCAACACAAATTTTTAAACACTATAAATACTTGTTTAAATTGTTAACTTAGAGATCAGGTCATAGACAATTATTATTCAGACTTAGAATATTGTCAGTACCAAGTTTTAGAGGGTTTTGGAGACTTTGTTCTAAGACCTTGAAGATTCAAAGGGTTTCACCTCCAAGAAATTGGATGTGGGTCTCGAAGATTCTTCACTCTTGACATATTTTAAGACTTAATTCTTCATACCCAGTTGATGGAAACTGATATTGGTATTGATTTTTACTTCTTTTATATGTCTAGCTAAAACCCCAATTATTGGGGTGTGATTTTGTGAATATGGGTAAGATTATCTGTTGGGTCTTCCTTGTTGATGGTTTATTTGTTGTTTAAATGTGATTTTGTTTAGTACTTGTGTATGAAGTTAATGGGATTGTAGTTGCAAATACAATTTCATCTTAGTGTTTTTGGCTTGCTCTAGAGAGAGGTCGTAAAACTAAGACTACTAAATTGATAGCTGGTGGTATTGGAACGACATGGGTTCAGCTCGAGAGAGTGAATCTTAGCCATTTTCCCACACATTCATCTCAAGAGAGTGAATGGGTTAACACGGAGGCTGTGCTTAATGCGGTAACTCAGTGTTCGAAAGAAACTGAGTTGATTCGGGGTAAGTTGCTTGAGAGAGAATTTACTCCCATTATAGTCTAGCCTAGTCACAAATGTTCAACAATCTACCATCAAAAGCATGTACCCAATAGTCTAGTTTATCCCGTATTCCTATCACATCCCAAGATTCCCATCTCCATATCTCGATTTCTTATATTTTTGTTTGTTTTTTTGTTTATTAGCTTAATACAACCCCCCCCCCCTCCCACTGATAATTGACGCTTACATCACCCTATTAGATTTAATTTGTTTTTAATCGTTAATATCTATAGTTATGACTAATTAGAACTAGATTTTATCTTTTATTAATTCTCAAAATCACTCCCTGTAGGAACGATCCTAACCCTTGGTTGGGTTATATCACTACACACGATAGTATCGCACTTGAACCAAAATAGTGTCAGTTGATTACGTCCTTAAACATCAAAATGGCTTGCCGGGGAGTGGTGTTAGTTGAGAATTTGTAGTTAGTAAAATTTTTGTTCTTGTTAGTTGTAGCTTTACTTACTTAATTTTTAGTTTTGTTTTGTTTGGTTGTGTAACTATTTCAGAAAAAAAAAATGAATGAGAATGAAAGTTATGGGTACCAAACAGATCACCTTCTCCTGAAATTGTTGAATCTCAGGGAAAATTTCCGACATTCAAGCAAGTGGGGGGTGAAACCATCCAAGAGATGTGGCTGAAATTCCAAGCATTGCTACATCCATGCCAAAATCATGGGATGTATGATAAAGTGCTACTAGAGTGCTTCAATAGGGGTCTTGGACCCAAAAATAGAAGTACCGCTGACCAACTTTTAAAGGGTTGCTTGCTACAACAACCCTACGGAACAGTAGCCAAACTCCTCAACGGCATGGTTAAGACCAATGAGGAAAAAAAGAGAAAACAAGAGTGGGCTACAATGTTAACTCAGCTGAATTTCTTAACCAAGAAAGTCACAAAATTGGAAGAGCAGTCCACAAAAAAGGACAAGCACTTTCCCCTTTACAAGTGCGCAAAGGGAAAGAAGCAGGAAAATGGGAAAAATGAAGAAGTCCTCTAACTCATTCAACACATGATCGAAGAACAGGATAAGGTGTTGAAAAAGATAAAAAAGAACATCAAAATGTTGAATCAAACGACAACCTCCAATTCCATGGTAATTCAGCTACAGGATGCCCAAATAAACCAATTAATATCAGGTCGCTATCCACTGTTTGACGAGGAGTCGCCTAGTTACACCATGGTCGACTCCGAAGATAAAGACTAGGTGTTAACTTGCATCGTGCCACGATGTTAACTAAGGTGTTGTTTGGGAGGCAACCCAAAACCCCTTATTCCTTTTTATTTGTGTTTTGGTAAAATAAGGGTGTGTTGTTTGTATAGGTTGAAATGCAGAAAGTGTTCGAAAAGGTGCAGGGTGGCAAGCAACAGGTCTAGTCAGTGTGTGACAGAAGAGGTCGGCAAACCTGACCTAATCCTCTATTGACTCAAGACATCTTCAAATTGGACTCTGTAAAACTCGGCAAACCTAGGGAAATTATTGGAGAATCACCGACTATGTCGGCGATCTCAACAGAAATCGTTGTTGGGACCCCAAAACTCAGTGGAGGTTCTGTAAAATTCGGTGAGGCTAATGAACACTTGGCGAATCGCTGAGAAGATAGGCAAGCTCGATAAATGTCATCTAATGGGCGAAAACTAGACGGTTTTGCAGACCAAAGGTTTAAAAGTTTCAACCTCATTCACTTTCCCTCACTTTTTATCTCCCCAAATTCACACCTGCACGCTAGTTCCTATATTTTTGCATTTTTAGAGTATTTTTAGTGCTGATTTGTGCTCGGGATTGGATTGCTTTGCCGCCTAGCATTTCAATCTTCTCACAGTCAACAGAAAAGGTCAATTTTCTATGCCCCAAGTTTATTTTATCAAACATTATACTCATTTGCAATTGATCTTATTGAGTTGTTGGGTGCTGGGCCTCTCTGATAAGCTTAGATTATTAGATGCCTGATTTAATTTGATAATTGTACCTGAGTAGTTGTGACTGTTAAAATTCAGTAATTGTATGCCTTAAACTGGATTGAAATTCAAAGGGTTGTGTTTGGGTGTTATGGATCCTGCCTTAATTTAACTAGTGCATGATTTGATTTTATTTTTGGGGGTTGCGTGGTTAGATTCGAGACGTTAGGCCGTTTGGCGAGTCGGGTCCAGCTCGCCGAGCCACTCGACGGTTCACCTAATGTCCCCATCTCGCAATTGATTTCATGCTTTATTTAATGATTAATTCTGTAACTTTCAGCGAAAATCTTGATGTCACCAAAAGCATTCAGCAACTCACCGAAAGTCTTATATTTTGCCCTTTGTCTGCGCCCCTTAGCTTTTGTGCACTGGGACTTTTGGCGGACTTGTCCTTGTTCGCCGAAAGCTATCGGTGACCCGCCAAAGTAGTTCCCCTATCAAATTCTTGCTGCAGTTTTAGAGCTAATTTATTTGGCGAGATCGATCTAGCTTGCCTAAGAAATTCAGCTATTCGCCATCTAGTTTGGCGAGTTTGTCTGCAAATGTTTTACTTTGCTTTTATTTAAGTTTTTCTAACTTCTCTTCAAGACTTTGCAGACATGACTAAACTTAAAGATGCCAAAAGAATAATGTCAGCTTAAGAGAAGTCCAAAGGGATTGCAATAAAGGAGGATGTAGTTATGTCGAAAGGAAAAGCTTTGAAACTACCCACAACTACTGGGAAAGTCAAAGGCACGAAGCCCACTTTTGCCAAGAAAACCATTCCCCTGGACCCTAATATTCCTTCTTGGGACAGGGGACTTTGCAGAGCAGTGCATGTCTTTATGGTAGACTCACACTCAACAAACCTGAATCTGGCACTACTGTTCCCCCTGAGGTGACCTCGGGCACTGATGCCCATAATCAGGATGAGACATTGGGCAATAATACCCAGACAGACGGAGCGACTGTGTAGACAGGATCCCCTCTTTACCTCCCTCTCTGTCTTTCTTTATTTCTAAATTTTGGATAATCTTATTTGCATTTGAGGACAAATATTTTTAATTGTGGTGGGGTGAGGCTCACCTTTGTTGTGCTATCTATGATTCGTGTTTTGATTATGTATTTGGGTTATGAATCATAATGTGGTGTTTTACAGTGCTTTTTATGGACATTTGAGCTTGTGGCTCCTTCTATTTTTATTGCAAATGATTTTGACCCTTCCGAAATTTTTACCACCTCTTGTATGTACTTGAATGTGGTTGTTCCTTGGCAAATTTGAGTCTCAGTTTCGATCAATATTGAAGACTTGAATAGTTCTCATAATCGAATGAACATGAATGTACGGCTACAATGAGGCCAAATGAAGTCGCATAGATAATATGTGAAGTCTTTGCATCTCGTTGTGGCTAGCCAATTATCAAATTGATTCTCTTGCAATGAACGTTGCACACTATAGAAAGTGTGGAGTCTTGTTTGACTTTAGTGTCGATGCCTTATGTGATGAGCTTACTGTGAACCATGCCTGACAACACCTAGAATTTGCCCCGTTGTTCTGGTCGACTAAGTAAGGCTATCTCTTGATATGATCTTAAGCAACTTCGAAGAGTGTGAGACAATTTGGCATATACCTCTTTTGTGACCTACCTTGTGAGTGTGGGAACCTCTTTTTAACACCCCTTGAGCCTTATCTTTCTTTGGAAGAAACTTGACGAAAACTAGACCTCTCTTAATCCACTACCTATAATCCTCTTGATTTGTGATTGATTGAATAGCCAACTTAGGCCAAAAGCCTAAGTTGGGGGTGTGGTGAAAAGATAAGGGCAAGTCAAGAAATGCAAGGAAAGTCTCCTTTAACCCATGGTGTTGAGAAAAATGGAACCCCTCCATACAAAAAAAAAAAGAAGAAAAGAATGAAAAATAAAAGTTGTGGAATAAAATGCAAAAGAAATGGCGTTCCCGAACAATCCATGGAAAGTGAATAATAGGATGACTTATGAGCACTAAAGAAAATGATGAAGGAAGAGGGAAGGAAGTATTGTAAGCACCATATTTCATGAGGACTCAGCCCCGTTACAAGCCTTGAAAATACTTTTTTGATCTTGAGTGAGCTGAAACAAATGTTGATTGGAAAATACGGGCAAACCTATGGGTGAAGGCATGCATTGTGTTCTTCTTTCTGAGTGTGAACATTGCATTTGATTCCGAAGCTTTAAATGAGTAAACCTTTTTGTGTGAATATGGAATCATCCTTTGTGTGAGGGCATTCGAATACTTTTGTTGAGCTTGAGCTTGCATTTGAAGCAAGTATTGCGAGCTTGAGAATCTTTGGTAATGGTGTATCACAACTTGAATCTTTGGGTACACAATTGATCCTTTCATGAGTAAATTGAGTCTTGTTGTGTACATTCATGATCGAGTCTTATGTAGCACTATTTGAGACATCCTTTTTGAATTGTTGAACTTAAGTTTTACTTGAGGACAAGTAAAAGTTTAAGTTGGGGGTGTTGATGAGTCCACAAATTGGACTCATTTAGGGGTCTATTTTGATAGAATTAGTGTCCTCAAATGCATATTTTATCTCAATATCTAAAAAACACCCTTAAGTTTCAGGTATTTGGAGTTTGAGGCAAAGAATGGACACTACTTGGCAAGAAGGAACAAGGCGGCTGAAAAGAACGAAGAAATGAAGGCCTGAAGATCGCCGAGCCCAGTTGGTGAGTCGTCGATCGGCCTGAAGATCGCCTTTTGTTCTAGTGTACTGAGCTCTGAACGGAAAGATCAAGATGGTGATGAAATGAAGCAGTCAGCGTGTCGGCGAGTAGTTCCGCGAAGTAGTACTATATCGCCCAACGACTCGAAGCGCGAAGATGTTGAAGGCTAAAGCAAGAAGGCAATGAAATCGACCAAAAGGTGGATCGCCGAGTATATCGGCGATTCCGACTAACTGCCCCGAGTGATCCGCTGCAGCACAAATTTTCGAACACTATAAATACTTTTTAAAAATTGTTAACTTAGAGATCAAGTCATAGACAATTATTATTCAGACTTAGAATATATTCAGTTCCAAGTTTTAGAGGATTTTGAAGACTTTGTTCTAAGACCTTGAAGATTCAAAGGGTTTCAACTCCAAGAAATTGGACGTGGGTCTCAAAGATTCTTCATTCTTGACGTGTTTTAAGACTTAATTCTTCATACCAAGTTGATGGAAACTAATATTGGTATCGATTTTTACCTCTTTTACATGTCTAGCTAAACCCCAAATTCTTGGGCTGTGATTTTGTGAATATGGGTTAGATTATCTATTGGGTTTTGCTTGTTGATGGCTTATTTGTTGTATAAATGTGATTTCGTTTAGTAGTTCTATATGACCTTAATGGGATTATAGTTGCAAATACAATTTCATCTTAGTGTTTTTGGCTTGCTCGAGAGAGAGGTCGTAAAACTAAGACTACTAAATTGATAGCCGGTGGTATTGGGTCGACATGGGTTCAGCTCGAGAGAGTGAATCCTATTCCTTTTCCCACACATTCAGCTCGAGAGAGTGAATGGGCTAAGGAGGATATTGTGCTTAATGCGGCAACTCGGTGTTTGAGAGAAATCGAGTTGATTCGGGGTAAGTTGCTCGAGATAGAATTTACTCCCACTATAGTCTAGCCTAGTCACAAATGTTAAAAAATCTACCATCAAAAGCATGTACCCGATAGTCTAGTTAATCCCGTATTCCTATCACATCCCAAGAATCCCGTCTCCATATCTCGATTTCTTGTATTTTTGTTTGTTTTTTTGTTTATTAGCTTAATACAACCCCCCCCCCCCATTGATAATTGACGCTTGCGTAGACCCAATTAGATTTAATTTCGTTTTAATCGTTAATATCTATAGCTATGACTAATTAGAACTAGATTTTATTTTTCTATTAATTCTCAAAACCACTCCCTGTGGGAACTATCCCAACCCTTGGTTGGGTTATATCACTACACGCGATCGTATGGCACTTGAACTGAAATAGTGTCAGTTGATTACGTCCTTAAACATCAGTCTCCCAATGGATTAGGCGATCAACGGTCCTTCTTTTCTTCGTTCTATCAGCTTCCTTGTTCCTTATAGCCTATTAGTGTCCATGTTTTGTTCCTCAATCAAAATACCTGGAAATCAAGGATTTTACATAAGTTATTGGCACAAAATAGGCATTTGAGAACACTAAATCTATCCAAATAACCCCTAAATGAGTCCAAATCGTGGACTCATCAGCCACCATAGGTTTGTCTTAGATAGACATTACCTAGTGGATCCACGTAAGCTAGAAGTTAAGGTCCTTACCTTGGCAAGTAAGGACACCCCTTTTTGGTGTGGGGTAGACACTGGATACCATGTTATAACTCACATGGACTCTATGTCGGTTAAGGCTAACTCCCACAATAATAATGAACTAAGGTTACTTCTAGAAGTATTTCACATGTGTTCAAAGATGATTTTTACATGCATTGACTACGATCATGATTATGTTTCTGACCTCTTATCTTATGTTTTAACTTGGTTTTTACATGTCATGTAAAGTCCTTTTAGCATGATTTTATAACTCTTATGCATTGCTATCATACTTGGTACATCCTTTGTACTAACGCATACGCATACCTACATTCTTTCAAATTTAGGGTCCGACGCTCCGATTTCGCATCCTCGTGGCTAGTGATCACTTTAGTAGTTGTTGAGAAGTGGTGAGTCCTCATTTTCCAAGGACCAAACCTTTTGTTGTTTTTCGACTTTACTTTTCATGTATTGTATGTGATGCATGGGTCACGTCCCAATCACTCTTGATGTAATAGATGACTTTAAGACTATGTATTCTTCCACTTTGTTTTTTACAAACTCTTTATGATATAAAAAGTCTTTTAAACTCTTAAACTCTATTATCTTGTATGATGTATGCTAAGTGGCATGTGTAGGGCCTTTCGAGGTCCTATGCGCCATGTCAAGTCTAGGGGGTACTTTGGGTTGTGACAACGGAATAGTCATTATCTTAAATTGTCTTATCATTAAAAGGCATGGGTAATCACCGCTTGCCTTATAATCCATGGAAGGCACATCAAGTATCCAATTTAAGCTAGGTTTCATTAGAATAGCTCCTAAATCCTGATTCAAAGTTTAGTTGAGAAACACATTCAACTCTAAGAATCCTTTATGTGAGAAATCCTTTCACTACAACAACAACAATATGAATGCTTTACTCTCAAAGCAACTTAAATCGTTTTTCATCAATTTCATAAAGAACACGCATATCTTCATAAATTTATCTTTAATAGTTCAAAAGCTTATTCATATGATCATAGTATAGAAATCATGAATTTCACATGGGTTCATGGGAATTCAACTTAGAAACATGCACTTACTCTAGTTCATGCATAAAAAGATATAAAACAATCAATTAGATCATAATTGAAAAAAACCCATGAGATTGAGTAAAAATGCTAAATTCCATAGGAGATTTTACCTTACAAAATTGGAGAATTTAGGAACCCTATAGAGGAAAGAGCTCCATAGGTGAAGATTATCATACCTTGAATTTCAAATCCCTCAAGTAATTGGTGAATTTGGAGACTTGATCTTGAAACCCTAACTTGACTTATTTTTCTTCCTTAGAGAGAGAAATATTTTGGGAGGATTAACTTGTTCAACTTTTGGAAATTTAAGAGAATGAATTGAATTGGTAGATTTGGGGATTTAAAATAATTATATAGGGCTTAGGGTAGAGGGTAAATAGACATAGTATTGAGTTAAAACAATTGGGAAAAGACTGAAACGGCCTTGACTTAAAACTGCTTAAATGCCTCTCTGGAAGGGCTTCACGAGCCATCTAGAGCACCACGGTCCGTCTAGCAGGTCGTGAAGATGCTCTGCCCAACAAGGCTTTACTATTTCAGGTATACTTCTTCAAGCTTGCAATTAGGCAAACTTGGTGGAATTGGAAAGAGGGCTCAGAGGTCTTTAATTTGATTGGTCATGAGCACCAAATTCATTCTCAGCTAAAGATATGCTCATTTAAAGTTGACCCTAAACTCTAAATCTAAAAAGTCTCTTTCACGGATGACTTCTTGGTCCGTGTGAAGCTTTACGAACTATTTAGACGTTCGTGGTCCTTTACAGTGACCTTGGATAACTCTTTACCAACTAGGTTACTTGTACGACCCATTTGACAGGTCGCCAAGATCACCACAGGCCGTCTAAGGCACCGTCAAGGTGGCCCTTGCTTGAGGCAGGTTCTAGAAATGTTCAAGAGCACCTTAACAGATTGTGGTCCCCTACACGGCCCATCTAGGGTTCCATGGAGGGTTCCATGGTCCATTTTTGGGTTCTTCACTTTCCCGCTTAACCCCTTTTTAGCCTTTCTCTAATTCGAGGTTTACAAGTATAAAGAGGGTGTTACCCAAATAAAGAACCTAACAATGGTTGGGGTCGATCCTATGTACAATGAGGTTCAGACTTAGCTTAACTGTTATTATTAGTACTCTTAGTCAGGTTAGTTTCATAAAAGAAAGGGGTTGTAGAACAAATATTAATTGGAATGATTGTATGTAACATGTATCAAAGTAACAAGATTTATATTTGAAAATATCAATCGAAGACTAAACTAGGGTATTTGTTTTTCCCACAAGTCCTAAACTTAGTAAATCTTATAATAATAACCTTGTCTAATGTCTAGCATGCAAGATCAGTAAGTTAGATATCGCCTAAGTGGTTGGTCACCTAAATTAGTGAATTTCACAACTCAACTTGGTCCGTCTATAGGTTTATGATTTACTAACCCTCACCTTTAATCCCAAATTAGTTGTCCCTTAGTCCATTCAAGCTATTAGATGAGGGTTGATGGCCTCAAATCTATGTTGTATAATCTCTTTTTCCATTCATTACCCCCTTAATCCGGTTAGTAGGAATAAGGTGAGTTCTAACATGGGCCTCTATTAAAAAGAAATCAAAGAAAATGGGAAAATAATACATGCATGAACACTATTCAAGAATTACTAATTATTAGATCTACATTGTTAAATCTTCATGGTTCCCACACCCTAGTTGTGGAGTTAGCTACTCATAGTTGTTTGATCACAATTCATAATAGTTAGGTTAAAGCAAATCAAGAACTTAAAAGATGAATGTTTCAACTACAAATCTTGAATTGAATTGCAAAGTAAGAATAAAAGAACCAAAATATGATCCAAATTTGTATTCGAGAATTATCGCAACAGTAGTTTACTAACAATTCTCAAACTCCAAACTGAACATATTATGATAAATAAAACCTAAGAAAAGTATTTGTAGACATCTAATCCTCAATAAAACAAATCTAGGAAAACTAGAATTTGGTAGCTTCTATGACTCATGATGTACGGACCATGGTCCCTTGTAAGGCTCATGGAGTCCTCTCGTGGAAAGTAGTGTTTCATCAATCTCCAAGATCTCTTCTATGGACCGGACCTATAGTCCATAGACCAATGTACGGTCGGTAGACTAGTGTACGGTCCGTACTGGTCACTCGTGGTCTAAGTCCTAAACCTTCACTCTCGGATGGTCATCTACGACCCTCATGTACGACTCGTAGAAGTTTGTACAGTTGTCAATGGCCTTCGTAGTCCCCTACTTCACTTTACAGGGGTCTCATTCTATGAGTCCTTCTACCACTCATAGTTTAAACCATGGCTCGTAGAAAGCCAATATACTACTGCCAACATTGTCTTCTATACCCATGCTGCAAAAACCCATTTTCCTGTAAATCAAAGACAAAACACAATCAAATATGCTAACAAATGATTAAAAGACTCGCAAAATCCTAAGTTTAAAGCATAACAAGTACCATAAATCTAGGGTACATCAACACCCTCAACTTAAAATCATTTTTGGTCCTCAAGTGAAATCATTATCACATAATGACACTATGCAAAAGAAGATCAAGAAACTGCAACAATCACACCACCTTTTTCAATCACAACACCCTCAATTTTCATTCAACAACCAGTGCATCAATATTTTCTTATCAAGCAAACACATTTGGATCAATTCATGACATGACTATACCAATCGACAAGGTTACATACACAAACAACAATCACCAAAATAATGAATTTTTGACAATGTCACTTGTGCCCTTACCACAAAGAAGTCGCAATTTCACACACATATAAAGATATTTTTTTACGAACAAGGACTAGGTACACACTAACCCTCACAAAAGAAGTTTGAACTATGCATACACAATACCATAGATTTGCCCTTATTTTCAACACTTAGAACCATTGAATTAAGATCACTTTAGGACTTTTTGGGTTATAATGTAGGGTTGGGGACAAGTGTGGTATATTTGGATAATAGTGAATTTGCCCTCCTTGACACTACCTTCGCTTTACTCCAGTTTTCACAATCATGCATCGTTTTACCTCCTATTATCTTTCTCCTCAATTTTCATCAATGTTTGGATGTGGCTTACACTCTTCTTTTCCTTTATATTTTTTTTTCTATTCATCCTTTTCTTCTTTTTTGGCCACACCTAATTGTTTTCCTTTTTCTCATTAAACTATTATTTTCATACCCCTTTCTTTTCTAATTTTCCTCTATAGTAGTCGCCCTCAACTTAGGAATTTTTTTTGAGTTGAAGTGCACAACGTTCAAGGATGGACCAGAGCCAAAATAAAAGTCAACAGTGAATGACGGGGAAGGTAAATTGTGTAATACAATAAAAAAAAGGTTTGTTAAAGCTCAATAATTTGGATTGAGGGATAAAATTTCATTTGGTTGGTCATTTTTAGGCTAAGTAGACTATTTTCAGTAATAGCCTATGATCCTTTCCAAATCAACAGTTCAATTTTCATAGAAGCCCAACGGGACCCATTCTAGATTGACATAAATAATAAGAATGCAACAATCTCACAACACATGGCACAAAGTCGCATTATCAATCATTGGTATATCTGGTTCATGTTTTAACTTAGGTCATGCTTATCATATTGGCTTATGACATGTCAAACAAAGATTCTACATAGTCAACTTATCAATTAAATACATATATAGAACATCAAAATTTTGGAGGGTATTATTTTTTAGCCAATCATTAACTATCATACCCTATTTTCCTATTCCTATTTCACATTTTACAATACATCCTAAATGTGTTGGTTCAACAAAAATTAAAATGTCCTCCAAAAAAGAACAAAGGCAAGAAAACCCAAAGGACACAATCGAGTTTCTCGGCTACTCAAACTTCACCTAGACACTAACAAGCAAAACACACCATCCAACCCCATCTTGAAAAGTTGTGCATTGTCCCCAATGCACTATAATAAAAAGATTCAATAGAGGTTGAAAATAAACATGGGAAGACTAAGCACCGGAGTACTAACTAGACGTGGTTGGGTCCATTGGAGTGGAACCAGGGTTAACAATATGTGTTTCTGAATCCGTCAGTGGGACACCAGCAGTAGTCTCGAACTCGAGGCTCCAATAACATGTTGCCTCTCATTCTCCACCCTAAACTGCTCATCTAATATGGAAGTGATTCTGGCCTCCTAAATCTCACGGTGCACTCTCTTTGAAGTTCAATCCTCTGACTCCTCCAAAGTGTCATCCTAAGTATGTAGTCTTTTCCACGCGTCGATGGATGGTCATTCTCCACAAAAAGATCAACAAGTCCAGATCGTGGGGTAATATATCAAATATACCCCTACACAAATATATTTTTTAGTTAAAAAATTTTGAAAAATAAATTTTGAATTTGTTTTTCACTTTGTTAGAGTAAAAAAGGTATATGTAGTTATTTGTATAACAATAAGGGTATATATATAAGTCACTTTTATAATAAGGGTATATCAACTCTAAATAGAACATTGAGGGGTATAAAAGGCTCTTTTTCTTAATATAATAAAATTGCATATTTACCCCTATCAATTTGCTTTCAAAATCTATTTATCATTATGTGTACTTTTTTAAAATTATACCTTTTTTTTTTTTGAATGAAGAGTTGAAAATTTTTCCACCTGCAACTAATCAAGTCACTTATTAGTTTAAATTATATTTTATGCATGTGGGTAGTAGCTACATATTTTTTAATGTTATTGTAAACTGATAAAAACTGATCAAGTCAATCCAATTTGCTTACTTATTTGTTTTTTTGATAAGCGATAATTTATGTATTGTAATTCCTACATAACCTACAGAACTAATACATACATAACTAACATTTGCATAATTACACCCACATAACTCTAAGCAGACCTCTTAAACCTTCAACTCTCCCTTATGACAAAAAAAAACTAGAAACTTGAGCCATTTTTTAAAGAAAACTTAATTCTCACTATTTATACAATATAATACATGCAGTAATAATCATAATCAAGTGATAAAAACTAGATATACATCTCTCTTAATATTTCTCCAACTTCTCTCTTCATGAATTTAGAACCATCTAAACCAATTCAACCTCGAGACCCACCTTATCTAACCAATAGCCTCAGGAAATATCATCCTAAAAATTCTGAAATTCGATCACATGGCCTAACGGCTAATACAATGGCTATTCTAGTTGTTAGAACCACCAGAGACAACGCCGAACCTACCACCATAACCTCTCTGACCATCGAAATCAATCAACCAGCTCCACCGAACTCAACCCCTACACCATCCTAGACCTACAATCCAAACACCACTACTAATTTTCCCAAAATATCTACCAATATTGACCTAGTTCCAATCAATTCACAACCTACTGATAATAATCAACTCCAAATGCAACTTGATAGAGACAAATTCCCATCCAATCCCAATAAACCAAACCAAATAAGTGGTAATCAAGTAAGAAACACTAATTATAATGGTTCTAGGATCACTAACGCAAATAGCAAAACAATTATGTCAAAAGTGTACCTTTGCTGCTACAGTGCTAGTTAAACTCCCTTCTCTCAATAGTAGCGATGATCAGATTAAAATTCTTCATGGAACACAATTTGGAAAATCGGTGGTGTTTTTCAAAGCGGAAGACTACTTCGCCAAACTTGCCAAAGATTGCATATTCATAATCATTGGTAAGTTCTATCGAGGTAAGCCTTCTATGGAAGAAGTTTGGAAAACTTTTGTCAAACAATTTCAACTCTCTGGTCTGGTCAAGATTGGTTATTTCAACCCTAAGCATGTCTATCTTGATTTTGCTAATAAAGTCAACCATAAACATGTCTTCACTAAGGAATACATATCGGAGAGTTCCCATGAAAATCCTAAAATGGACTCCGGATTTTTAACCTTAAGAAGAAACCTCAATTGTTCCAATGTGGATTCTTATTCATCAACTTCCCTGGCATTGATTTAATTTTCAAATCATCTCAAGACTTGTGAGGGACATTGGTATGGTTGTTGCTCCAGATCAAGCTACCTACTCTCTAAATCTAGAGGAAATGTTTCCAAGTTAAAGTTGAAATTGATCCTCTAAAGCCAATAACCAGATAGGGTTAGGTTTCAAAAGATTAGATGGTACAGATTATGGATAATGGATAGACATAGAATATGAGAAGGTCCAAAGTTATTGTATCTACTACAAAATGCAAGGTCATTTCATGAACCATTGTAGTAACAAAGTCAGAGATGATAGAATCAAGGCTCAAAACAAAGAATAAGCTAACAAAACCAAAGACCAAAGAATTGATAAGGAGATGATGGATGACTTTCAAATTTTTTGAGAAGGGAGGCAATCAAACCTTAGAAAATCACACAGCAACATGTAAACCAACATATCCAAAATGATCATGACATAGATGGAAAATACATGAATGAGAAAAAACATCATCAGCAAGGTCGCTATGAAAATGATCATGAGCAGGTTACAAAAAGGAGTGATGGAATCATTATAAAAAAATCAGTTGACAATCAAAAAGCCAATACCTTAACAAAGGTTCTTTGTAAAGGCAATGGAAAAATAGGTGAAGAAAACACAGTGAAAGACTTTCAAAAGAACACAGATAAAGTCAACAATAAGAGGATATACAAAAGAAACAAAACGAGAACTACCTTGGATATTGATAACAATATGCATACTACTGTCAAGAGCCAGGGGTACCCCCTAGATGTAATATGACATATAGAACCCCAAAGGACTCCATAGAAGCCACTTAGCTCTTATAACATAAGAAATAGAACAAAAAGACTAAAACAATAGTCAAAGTCAAAAATATTTTATAAAAGCAAAGTGGAAGTCTAATACACTTGTCTCATCATATCCATCTAATACAATAGAATGAAATTGGGCCTAACCCATACATCATGTCCAAAAGAGAAATACATGAAAAGGAACTATAACAATGAAATTTTGTTCCCGAAACATAAGGACTCACCAAAGCTCAGAAATATCTCAAGTCAACCTTTAGCCAAGAAACTAATGACCCTAACTGTCTGACCCTACATTTGGCGAAATGTAGGAAAGAGTATGTGTTAGTACAACACAATGTACCAAGTATTATAGCCATGCATAAAACATTTAAAACTCATTTCATGACATGCAATTAACCAAGCTAAAACATGATATAAAAGAATTAGAAAACATAAGTCATACAAGGTCAATGCAAGCTAACTTCATATTTAAAATCTTTGAACTCATATGTGATACTTCCTGAAGTAACCTTAGTTCATTATTAACGTGGGGAATTATCCCTAACCGACATAGAGGCTATGTGAGCTATAACATGATCCCCCGGTGTCTCTCACACCGAAAAGGGTTGTCCTACTTGCCAAGGTTAGGACCATGAACTTCTAGCTTAAGTGGATCCACTAGCTAATCAACCTATGGGGGCACATTGTTAATGGATAAGGGGATTGCAACTAGAAATCTGGCCTCTACTTGGGAAAGTTTCCATCTCATGAGATTGCTCCTAGAAACCCGGCCTCTACTCGGAAAAGCTTTCATCTCATAATCAATATCCTCTCGGTGCTAAGCATAAATCCCATGGAATAGTTACTAAGTCTTGACTTATCTCATAATCCATGGAAAGGCTCCCTTGGACAACCAAACCAAGCTAGTTTCATTAGGATAGCCCTACTCTTTGATTCAATTAGGTGAGAAAGCCTTTCAACCTAAGAATTTTTTCTATGTGAGAATACCTTTCCCATCATGCTAGTTATGTGTTTATGAGAATGTCCTTTCAACAACACAACAACAACAACATCATTGGTACTTTACTTTCAAAGCACCCTTAAAATATTTGCATAGATTTCATAAGGAAATGCATAAGACCATATTTTACCTCAGGAGGCCAAAACCCATTTTCAATCATCAACTCTTAGAAACATGGGTTAGATATGGATTTCATTATAAAAATATGTAAATCTTGTAATACATACTTAATTTCATAAAACTCCACCTTGAAGATTAAAATCCCTCATCATATAGTTCATAACTTGAAAACATGAGGATTACATGGGTTCATGGGTAAATCACCATAAAATCATCATATTTCATCAATTAATGCATAAGAGATCATAATTCAAATATATAAATCAACATTGAAGAGAACTCATGATAATTGAAGAAAGCCCTAACTCAATTAGGGAATTCTAGTCTTTGAAAATGAGGAATTTGGAAAGTCCATTAATGAAAGGAATCCATGGATGAAAACTATCATACCTCAAAGCCTAAAGCTTAACTTCAATGGAGAAATTGAGATTTCACCTTGATCCAAACTTGAATCCTTTCTTCTTCTTCGAGTTTCTAGAGAGAGAAATATTTTGGAAAGGAAGAACTTTTATTTTCTTTTGGGTTTTGGAAATAATGACTTGAATGAGTGAGTTTTAGGGGGTTAAAATGCTTATATAAGGGTCCTAGGCTTAGGCAAAACGACATAGCTTTTATTTAATTAAAATCAGAAAAGACTCAAAAACTCTTGAACTGATAACTGTCGAACCACCACCACGCCTGGCTCACGAGTCGTGGTCCCTTGATCAGTGGCTTGGCCACCACCACCACCACCACCCCTTAACCCCTAAAATTATAACTCTTCTTTACGACCACTCCCACAACTATGGTGGCCTTCACGAGCCGTCTAGTGGCTCGTGGGAAGGTCATGCTTTGGGGCAGTGTAGCGTAGCTATTGCCCAACCTACCACGAGCAACACCACGGCCCATGGTGCCTACCACGAGGTGTCATGGTGGCTATGTAAGGTGAGGCAGTGCTTGGTGAAGGCTTCTGTCACGACCCAAGCCTAGGGCTTAGACGTGACCGGCGAATGGGGAACCCGAGGGAACCCCAAACAAGCCTCATAGCATATCATTACACATCCTTGGTCGCGGAAGCAATTAAAATGACCATAAGCAATAAGCATAATCAAGGGAAAATCGGGACTAAGGGAACAAAAAAAAAAAGGAGAATAATACATAAATACCATAGATGAGTCAACCTTAAGTAAAATACACAACTTGTCCATCACCACCTCTAAACATGGATACTTAGCGGGGAACGAGACAAACTACCGGGCTCACCCTCATAGTCAATACATAATTAAAAAGGAAAAGTCTTATACATAGCAAGAGATCATAAGCGACGTCCCCGAAATGGAGGACTCACCAATAAGCTCGATAGAAAATCGAATTAGCCACGCGGAGGAGGATGGTCGACGGTGCTCCCGGTCCTACATGGTGACATCATGTAGGCATAGAGTATACATTAGTACGTTTGAATGTACTAAGTATATGGGATGCAATGCAATGCAACAATGGATGGACATCATAGGCAAAATGCATAATCGTACCCGATAGATAGCATATTAATGAGATGATATGTATAGTGATGCTTATATAAAAGTCATATTTAGTAGGGCATAGTATATGTGTAGTGAGTGACCATCAATATAGTATTTCCAAGGCCTACCACCCCCTTGGAGAGGCGAAAGAGGTACAAACCCCTCAATGTGGTTACCCGGGCCTACCACCCCCGAGCTAGGGACCAAGGTACAAACCCTCGATATGGTTATACGGGCCTACTACCCCCGTACTAGGCAACCAAGGTACAAACCCCTCGATACGGTTATACGGGCCTACTACCCCCGTACTAGGCAACCAAGGTACCAACCCCTTGATACGGTTACCCGGCCTACAACCCCGAGCTAGGCTTGGTCGACTCACAACACTTATATAGAGAAAATCATATACATTTATCCATTTCATCATCATTTCAATACTTATATAATCATCCGACTCATAGGACGTACATTGGACCTTTCATTTCATAAGAATTCTATAAATGGCATTTTATCAAACGTATGGTGGGCTACTTGTTCATGTAAATAAAATCATGTGTTTCAAGAGTGCTAAGTCCAACCAATTTCAAAATCCATATAAAACAGCCCACCAACAACATACATATAAATATATATACATATATAACAACCTTCATAATTTGATCATGGAGGCATGAAAATCATAAACATCATATAATAATTCCATTTTATGATAATATGCAAAAATAGACCATAATAGGATGTGTAGTAGTAATTCCATAATTCAAGAGTTCATAAATGATCATAAGGACCCATAAACTTGAAGTAAAATAGAGGATAAATGGTTGGACTTGTGGAAAGGAAGGTTTCCACAATCAACCCACATACCTCAACTTTGGAGAATTCTTGATGAAGATTGGAATGGAGAATTGCTTGAGATTGAATCTTGAATCCGGAATTAAAGCTTGGGATTCTTGAATTTGGTGGATGATCTTGGTGGAATTTTTGGAGAGGGCTTAGAGAGAGTTTTGGGATGTTTTGAAGTTAAATGACTAAGTATGGATATGTCCCCTTTTTATAAAAAAAACGTCCCAACATTTAGAAAGAAAAAAATGAGGCGGGTGAACAGTGTTTTCGGCTACTGGAATTTGCATTT
Organism: Solanum commersonii; assembly: GCA_029007595.1. NCBI lineage: Eukaryota > Viridiplantae > Streptophyta > Magnoliopsida > Solanales > Solanaceae > Solanum > Solanum commersonii. The sequence goes on along the minus strand of JAJTWQ010000233.1, from coordinate 22,182 downwards.
TCTGCCGGACAGGTTTTACGAAAACGGTCATAACTCCTTCATCCTAACTCGGAATGAGGTGAAAAAAATTGCGTTGGAAAGCTAACTCATAGAGCTTTAATTTTGATAGTTTGAGCTCCTTCCAGTTCCTTGTGTGCTGAGAGATATTCCCCTTTAAAGTTGACCCTCAAAATCGCATTTTTTTGTGCGATTTTCGAATTTTGATACGGTTGCTCTAAAATTCGGGTTAGACCCATTTCCCACTCAATTTGACCCCCTGAATAAGAATATGAAGTCGAATTTCTGAAATGATGCACGGATTTTGAGATATATGGAAATTACAATTTTAGGTGTTTCCGAAGCACATTTTCGGGCATTTTTGGGGTCGTTTCAGCTTCCCACCTTCCTCCCTTGGCACTTGCCCTCTCACTTAGCCCTAGATTAGCCTACTAGATTCTGAGGTGTTACAATCACTTTCTATAGGGAGAGGTCACACTTATAATGGCAGATATATCACCAACAACTTTATAGGAAAAAGGGATAACAAAAATGGTGGTCCACTCAAGTCCATAAAGATGATCTAAGTACTACACAATCCTTTCATATGATGAAAATAAGGACTAAATCAATAGTACTAAAGATGAGGAAAAGGTCAACAGCAAAAAACATGACGGCACTCAAATCACAATAGACGTTCATTCCATTGACTCAAGGGATACCCACAACAAATAACTCATGCTAATCAGTGGTACTAGCTTGGAGGAGACCAAAGTAATGGAGAAATATACACGGAAGACCCTGTTCATATGGTTGATTTATCATCCTAAGATGATGGGAATGTTGAATCCTCTAAGGATGGTTATTATGAGGATGATATGAGATTAGAGTAATATGAGAGCCTAGACACTCAGAATACTTATGAGGATGATGTTCAAAACAATCTAGAAACTGATATGGCTCATAATTTTAATGAACATGTTGCTCAACTTATTGAAATGTATAGTCCTCAAGATTTGGTAAACATTAATGTCCACTCTGATTTTGAAAATATGATTGATAAAACACACTTATCTCCAAGAGGAAAAGGAAGAAACATAAACAGCACACGAGGTAGATACAACACAAAAGGAAGAGGTGGAAGATAGACAAATCAACCATTTTAGGGAATTCCACAGGATCAAATTAACTCCAATTGACTTATGATGTTTAAGTAATTATATTGGAATATTAGAAGTATCACCTCTAGTGGTGCCTTTGATAGACTTTAACAGATTATCAAACTACAAAAGCTTCCTTTCATAGCCATTAGTGAACCATTTCATAGCTCGGATCACTTGGATAACTTCAAAAGAATGTTAGGCTATACTATGCAAATTGTAATAGCCAAATCTGAATATTTTGAGATGATATTATAACTTGCAGTGTCGTTAAGGAATTTGATCAACATATTTCATGTAGCATAGACTGGATGGGTACTAACATTCTAATTACTTTTGTCTATGCTAAATGTGATGCTTCGTTGAGGGAAGAATTGTGAGACATCTAGCGAGTTATTTCTCAGAATTACAATATGTAGTAGCATATAGCTAGAGACTTTAATTGTGTTAGGATTTGAAAATTTTAGAGAAAAAAATTAGGTTCAGCAGCAGAAACTTTCACTCATATTCAGCTTTTTAAAAGCATACACACATATATCTACATAAGTTTTTCCAAAGTTATTAGAGGACCATACATATCCAACCACTATTGACTTTCTTACAATACATATTCCATAAAACAAGGACTATCTTTCCTTTACATACTTAACATAATATTTAAGAAAATAACAATTAAACAAAAAACATCTAGAAATATCTCATTTTCTAACACTCCTCCTTGAGATTTTTCTTGGATACTCCCAACTTAGCCCTTAGAACTTCAAATTTCCCCTTAGGAAGAGCCTTGGTCATGATGTCTGCAATCTGCTCATCTGAGTTGCAATGAACAAGTTGAACTTCGCCATCCTTCTCTGCTTGCCTGATAGCGTGAAACTTCACATTTATATGCTTGCTACGACCATGTTGCACTGGATTTTTAGCCATAGATATTGCTCACTTGTTGTCAACCTTAATGGCAGTACCTTCAATGTCATTTTTCTCCAGATCACGTAGAATCTTTCTTAACCATAAAGCCTCATTAGTTGCACCAGCTGCGGCGCTGTATTACGCTTTCGGAAGATTGAGCTACCACCTCTTGCTTCTTTGAATTCCATGAGAACATGCAGAACCAAGTGTAAAAGCATATCCAGAAGTGCTTTTCATATTATCAACGCTTCCTGCCCAATCACTATCTGAATAACCCATCAGTTGCCCTTGCTCTTCCCTTTTAAACCAAATACCATAATTAGCAGTTCCTTTGATATATCTCAACGTTCGTTTAGCAACACCAAGATGAACTTGACTTGGAGCTTGCATATATCTCGACAGTAAACTTGCCGCGAACATGAGATCGGGTCTTGTTGCTGTCAAATACAGCAAACTACCAATCAGAATTCTATAAAATGTTGGATCAGCCATGTCACCTCCTTCAAACTTCGAAATCTTTTCATCATGAACCAGTGGAGTCGGTACAGACTTGCACCTCTCCATCTTGAACCTTTTAAGAATATCCCATGCATATTTTCTCTGAGAAATAAAGATTCCAGCAGTAACTTGATGAATCTCCATTCCCAGAAAGTAACTCATTTCACCCAAATCTGACATTTCAAACTTGGTCTCCATTCCTTTCATGAACTGATTCACCATTGCTTTATTGCTTCCTGTTACCAGAAGATCATCAACATAGAGTGATACCACAAAAACATCTCCTCCTTTAGCTTTCTTCACATATAAAGTGGCTTCATTTTCACTTCTCTTGAAGCCATAATGAATGAGATGATCATCAATTTTACTGTACCATGCTCAAAGAGCCTACTTTAATCCATACAATGCCTTATGAAGTTGGTAGACTTTATCCTCTATTCCTGCAACTTGAAAGCCTTCTGGTTGATCAACATATATCTCCTTCTGCAACAGTCCATTTAAGAATGCAGATTTCACGTCCAAATGATACAGCTTCCAATTTGATTGAGCTGCCAAAGCAAATAGCAGCTTTATTGTATCATGTCGTGCAACAGGTGCAAACGTGTCCCCATAATCCAGACTAGCAACTTATGCATAACCTTTCACAACAAGCCTTGCTTTGTATTTATAAACTGAGCTATCTGGATTAAGTTTGGTTCTATAAACCCACTTCACCCCAATCACATTTCTTTTTTTTGGGTTTATCAACTAACTTCCAAGTATCATTCTTTTCTATCATACCAATCTCCTCCTTCATGGATTCAATCCAAACTTCATGTCTTGATGCTTCTTGATAGCTATTTGGTTTCGAGATTGCAACATTACATCTTTCATATATCTCGCAAAAAGACCTTGTCTTCAAAATTGGCGAATCAAGTGAGGATTCCCCATGTGATTCTTCGTCTTCTTCCAGAGTTTCAGACCCAAATGATTTGATTTCAGGCAGCGGACTCAAGTTCTGAAAAACTACATTATCTTTCTCAATTTGATCCTTATCCCAATTCCAATAAGCATGCTCATCCACAACTACATCTCTTCGAATTGAAATACTTTTTGTTTGCAAGTTGAAAACTCTATAACCCTTGGCTTGTGATGAATAACCAATAAAGATCCCCAATTCACCTTTTGGTTCAAGTTTGCTTCTTTTGACAAAAGGAACATGAGAATAGCATATCGAACCAAAAACTTTTAGATGCTTGGCAGATAGTTGTATTCCACTCCATGCCTTAATAGGAGTCTTTTCATCCACAGCTTTTGTTGGCAGCCTATTTAACAAATACACTGAAGTATGGATAGCTTCTGCCCAAAAACTTTATGGCAGTTTCTTTTCCAGCAACAAACATCTTACCATTTCAACTACTGTTATGTTCTTCCTCTCCAAGACTCCATTTTGTTCAGGCGAATAGCTTACTGTCAACTTGTGATAAATCCCCATATCTTCACAATACTTATTGAACTCATTTGAAGTGTATTCGCCACCATTGTTTGACCTCAAAGCCTTTAGCTTACAACCACTTTGTCTTTCCATAAAAGCTCTAAATTTCTTGAAAACTGAAAATACTTGAGACTTGTTACTCAGAAAATACACCCAAGTCATCCTTGTTAAGTCATCAATAAATAGCACAAAATATTTATTGTGTCCCAAAGATGATGCCTGCATAGGTCCACACACATCAGTGTGAACTAGTTCAAGTTTTTCAGTTGCCCTCTAGGTAGCACTTTTAGGAAATGATTTCATGTGTACCTTACCCATTTGGCATGACTAACAAACTTCTTTAGACAATGAAATCTCAGGTAAATCCTTAGTCAAGCCCTTTTCATACATAGACTTTAAAGTAGCATAGTTAAAATGACCATATCTTTTGTGCCACAACCATGACTCATCCTTACTTGCAAAATTTGCACTATCAAACCTCCCATCTAAAGGAAAAGTTTTATCCACCATTCTTACTTTAACAATCAAACTATCTTCGGAGTCAAAAATCAAACAATGTTTGTCCTTAGAAAATAAGGATTAGCCTTTAGACATCATTTGAGCCACACTTAACAAGTTACATGCTAAAGAAGGAACATACAACACATCATGTATAAACTTTGTACCTTGTGTGGTCTGAAAGGAAACTGAACCCTTTCTATGTGCATCAACCATTTCACCATTTCTCATCCTAACTTTAGCTTTGAATGACTTGTCAAGTCTGTGAAACAAGAGCTCATTGTGTGACATATGACTCGTACATCCACTATCTATGAACCATGAGGATTTCTTGGCTGTATTTTCTACATGAGAAGCCATAAACAAGATTTCTTCTTCATTTTCAGACTTTTCAACAAAATTTGCCTACTGCACATGATTTTGTTATGGTTAATTCTGCCTGGCCCTGCAATTTGTCTCAATATGACCCATCTTTCTACAAAATCTACACTGAATCGGTGGCTTTCCTTTGAACCAACAATCTTTTTCTTGATGATTGGTTTTTTTACAGTGGCTGCAAAGTGGAAACTTCCCTCTCTTTGAAGATTCCTTCCTTGGTTTTCCCTTTTCTAATTTATCTCCTTCCATTCTTCTATTTTCCTTCATAGGTTGTTTGCCTTTATGTTGTGCTTGAAATGCCGATTCTGCTACTTCTGCATCTCTTATACTTGATCTTTGTCTTGGGCTTGCGACTTGCTGATCAGTTCTGCCACAGATAAAGTCTTCAAATCACAAGATTCTTCTATTGCTGAAATCTTGGACTCAAACCTTGCAGGTAAGCTTATCATCATCTTCTCCACCACCCTTGAATCTAGAAAGGTTTCACCAAACAGCCTTACTTTGTTTACAATCTCCATAAGTTTGGCAGAATACTCTTTCACAGTATCTCCTTCTTTCACCCTTAACATCTCAAATTCTCTTTTGAGAGTTAAGAGTTTGACAGTCTTCACCCTATCACTTCCATCGAACTCCTCTTTTAGCTTCTCCCATACTTCTTTGGGAGTTTTACAAGCCATTATTCTTGTGAAAATCACATCTGAAAGTGTTGAATGAAGACATGTGAGAGCCTTGGGTTTCCTTGACTTCGCATCTTCATAAATCTTCATTTGTGCAACTGTTGGATTTGGTCCAAGTGGAAGTGGATCATCTTCACTTTCAATGGTTTCCCATAGACTAAGAGCTTTGAGATAAGCCTTCATCTTTATCACCCATATGTGATAATTTTTTCCTGTAAACATAGGAGGGCCTGCACCCAAGAAGCTGTTGGATGCCATGTTACCGCTTGCCGGCTCTCACCTTAGAAGGAGAAAAAACCTTAGCCTTCTTGCCTTCACAGATCCCTCAAGAAGAAGGGCTCTTGATACCACTGTTAGGATTTGAAACTTTTAGACAAAAAAATAAGGTTCAGCAGTAGAAACTTTCATTCATATTCAGCTTTTTAAAAGCATACACACATATATCTACATAAGCTTTTCCAAAGTTAATAGAGGACCATACATATCCAACCACTATTGACTTTCTTACAAAACATATTCTATAAAACAAGGACTACCTTTCTTTTACATACTTAACATAATATTTAAGAAAATAACAATTAAACAAAAAACATCTAGAAATATCTCATTTTCTAATAAATTGTATTATTGATCCATGTGAGAAGAAAGAGGTGATCCTCATAGAATGTCTCAGAGTTTGCCTTTCATTCAATGTATTATATATGGATTGGGACCTTCTTGATCCAGGCTATTCAGGATCAAATTTCACCTGGTGCAATAGTTAGGCCCCTGATAAAAGTGTTTGGAAAAGATTAGACAATAGTTAGGCCCCTGATAAAAGTGTTTGGAAAAGATTAGACAATAGTTAGGCCCCTGATAAAAGTGTTTGGAAAAGATTAGACAAGGTTCTAGTCAATCATGAATAGATGAATGATTTTGATTCTTCTAGTGTGGGCCATATTATCAGTACGGTTCTAACCACTCTCTCTTACTCTCTGTTGCTACTTCTACAGATCACCCCCAATATCAAATACTTCAAGTTTTGAGACTTTTGGGTTGATGAGGAGAATTTTAAAGAGGTGTGAAAAAGTTTTGGGATATAGGATGTGTTTGGTATGAAGGAAAACATTTTTCAAAAATGTTTTTCAATTTTCTCATGTTTGGTTGGGTAAAATGTTTTGGAAAATATTTTCCAAATCAATTCATTTTCCTCAAATTTAAGGAAAATAACTTCCCTTCAAAAATTAAGGAAAACATTTTCCAAAACTCTTCTCCAACTTCATATTACGATTTTTTTTGTTGAAAAATATAAATTTAAAGCTTATTTTTTAAAAAATATTTTCAACTTCAATTTTTTTATTTTTTTACCCCACCCTCACCCTACCCCCCCCCCTTCCACTCCCCCCAAAAAATTTAAAAATTAAAATTTCTTTCTAAAAAATATTTTCAAATTCAATTTTTTTTTATTTTTTGACCCCACCCCCCGCCAGCCCTTTACACCCCCCCCCCAAAAAAAATATTTAAGTTTGTTTTTAAAAAATATTTCCAATTTCAAATTTTTATTTTTTCACCCCACCCTCTTGTAGCAACCCGGAAAATGATAGGTTAAACTAGAGCCTAAAAGTGAGGGTTAATGTCAAGAGTTAAAGTGGTTTAGTTGTTAAACGTTAAAGTACGTATTAGACCCCTAAGTTTAGAAGACCTTCTAAGGTTTGATTGAGGGTGCAAGGCCTAGAGCCAAGCCTAAGCCAAAGGCCAAGGCTGCCCCTAGCTTGGCAAGACATTGCCCAAGGACTACGACCACTTTCACGACCAGCGGTCTTGACCACGATCCGTGAAAGGCTCGTGAAGGTCCCTTAGGCATGTGTAAGGCATGGCATTAAGTCCTAGCCACTGCTTAGGAACCACGACTCGTGGTCTTAACCATGGAGCGCGGGAGGACTCGTAGTCTTTCCTTAGCATTGTGGGAGCCTTGGGTGCATAAGACACCATCTAGACACTGCCTACAGTCACCACAAGGGTCTTCACGACCCGTGGTGGCCACCACGAGCCGTGGTGCCACCCGTGGTTAGCATGGCAGTGTATCCAAGAAGGTGTCAAGCCAAGGCACCCTTTCACGAGCCACTTCACGACTCGTGGTCATGACACGGATCGTGAGAAGGCTCGTGGGGTTGCCTTAGCTTGGTGGGAGTTGTGCATGTTTTAGGAGACTACTGCCTCAAAGTCCACAGGCACCAAAGTTACTTCGCCTCAAAGGAGGCAAGGCAACTTTGCCTAGATGTTGTCTCCATGACCACGACCATCACCACGACTCGTGGTCTTGACCATGGATCGTGGGAGGTCTCGTGAACTTGCCTTAGGCCTTTGAGGGCTTGGCAAGATAGAGGAGTGCACTGGTCAAGGGACCACGGGCACCACCACAACTCGTGGTGCCCCTCACAACCCGTTTGGTTGGGCGTGGGCCCAAATTAAGGGCTTTTGTGTAATTTCTTTTTTATTAATTGTTAAGTGGGGTTGATTTTAAATGGTTTATATCACTAGTATATACAATTTTAAGTCCTAAAATAACTCATTAACTCATTATTTCTCTAAAACCCAAAAGAAGTTCTTCCTTTCAAAAAATTCTCTCTCTAAACTCAAGGAAGAAGAAAGAAGCCATTGAAGCTAGGGTTGGTGGATTCCAAGGTATTTCTTCTTCAATTTTCGTGGGGATTCAATAGAAAGGTATGGTAGTCTTGATCCTTGTCTAACTTTTCATTCAAGGAGCCAATTCAAAGGTGATTTCAAAGTATGAAAAATCTAGGATTTTACTCAATCTCATGGGTTCTTTCATCAAAAGTTTTTAAATGGTTTCTAATGAAAAATTATGATTGTATTAGTGTTTAATTAATGATTTATGATGAAAATACTCTATGAACCCATGATTTCTCTCAATTCCTAAATTGTACCTTTATGAAGTTGGTTTGATGATTATGAAGGCTTATGAATGAAATTTGTCTAAATTGCTTTGGGTTATTGAATTGTATCATTATGTATGTCTTAATTATGGTAAATTGGAGGTTTGTTGATGACTCGTGATCATGTCCTTGAAAGGGCAAGTTATGACTAATTTAAGTTTGTTTTTAAAAAATATTTTTAATTTCAAAATTTTATTTTTTCACCCCACCCCTACCCGCGACCCCCCCCCCCAATCAGCCCCCATCCCCTCCAAAAATCAATTGTTTTTTAAAAAAATATTTTCAATTTTTATTTTTCAACCCCGCCCCTACCCGCGACCCCCCCACCACCCCATCCCTCCAAAAGAAATTTAAGTTTGTTTTTAAAAATATTTTCAATTTCAAGTTTTTATTTTTTTACTCCATTTCACCCTTACCCCCCCCCCCCCCCCCGCCCACACCACCCCCCACCCTCCCAAAAAAAATCTAAGTTTATTTTTAAAAAATATTTTCAATTTCAATTCAAATATTATTTTCTACTTTCTAGTAAAAATAAAAGATATTTTCTCAAAAATATTTTTCATTCACTAAAAAATCTTTTCCGGAAAATATTTTCTATTTACCAACAAAACATGAGAAAATAAATCTAAAATCTACTTGTTAAAAGGAAAACATTTTCCTTCATACCAAACACACCCATAAAGGTTCAAAGGTCACCTATGTGAAATTTTCACCTCAAGTTAAAGAATACATGTAAAAGGCTTTCTCATTGGTCTAAAAACTCTATTGGTAACATCTTTGACAAAGTTCAATAATTGGATAAGAGAGTTAAAATTCTTGAAGAAAGGGCCATCAATGAATATTTTGAGACTAACAGAGCTGATCTAAATTATGCTAATGCCATGCTCATCATGTCTCATACAAAAGAAGAAGCCATCTAGAGACAAAAATCTGGCATCAAAGGGAGATCCATCAATGAAAATATAATGCTATTGTAACAGGAGGGACTCCTGATACCATTCCTAAAAGTGAAGGAGAAGTAGAGAGGAGAAAGAAAAGAGAGAATTTGATAAATTTCTGATATCCCCCTCTGAATGCGATTACATCGTTTTAATAGTACTCCTTACAGACAACGGATAGTACTACAGCTGTCCTATTCCTAACAGAAAGAGGGACTACAATGCAAATAACCACAAACTATTCTTAAGGGGCTAAACTGTAAGACGGGAATAAAATACGTAAATACTTAGAGGGCCTAAAGTAAAATAAGAAAACTTCTAATTTAACAGTCACAACAGCTTTTGTGACAGCATCCATCAAAGGCAGGGTGAGGTGAATTCCCAATTCTTCCTTTCTATTGCCGAAGGAAGAAAAAAGAGACCTTCCCTTAAGAAGATCAAGTTAGAGGATGACACATGGATTGATGGAGATGAGAATATAGCCACCAAAGCAATATCCTTTTTTCAAAAACAGCTTTTTAGAGAACACGCTGATACCAACTTCTCTATTTTAAACTGCATCCCACAAGTGATCACTGACATGGACAATGACAATCTAACAGTTGAACCTTCTATGGATGAATTAAAAGATGTAGTCTTCTCCATGAGCTCAAATAGTTCCCCTGTACTTGATGGCCTCTCGGGGAAGTTTTATCACTTTTGTTGGCATATCATTAAAGATGACCTGCTACTAATGATTGTTGATTATTTTTTTTCAGGAAAAAAAATCCCCAGAGTGATATGCATATTTGCCTCGTCCTTATTCCAAAAGTGGATAGTCCCTAAGCCTTTACTGATCTCCGACCAATTAGTTTAAGCAACTTCTCTTGCAAAATTATTTTTAGTCTAGTAAACATGAGGCTGAGGAGTCTTATGAATACGTTAATTTCCCCCAATCAAACTAGGTACATCCAAGGGAGATCCATCAATGAAAATATAATGCTTACTCATGGATATAGTTCACAACCTCATTAATCCTTGCTCTCATGGAAATGTGGTCTTGAAACTTGACATGTCTAAGGCCTATGATAGAATATCACGGGAATATCTTTGTGGAGTCCTTATACAATTTGGTTTTAATAAAAAAAAAAATATTGATATGATTTGGAGACTCATATCTATATCTGCTACTCTCACTATAACAAAAAATAATTTTTAGCGGCAATAAATAAACACATTAATAAAGAGTGCTAAAGTCTTTACCGGCATTAGTTAATTGTCATTAGATCCAATATCGCTAAAGGCTTTAGGGACATATATAAAGAGTGTTAATTGGCGCTAAAAATACATTTTAGAGGCAATTGAGCTATTGTCGTTAATTAATTGTCGCTAAAGATTATTTTTTATATAGTGTATATTAAAGTCAATGCATCTAGATATGGTTTTTCAACTCCACTAGAGGATTAATACAAGAAGATCCTTTATATCCATCTCTTTTTCTTATAGGAGTTGAACTCTTGTCTAAACCAATGGACTCGTTAAATTAATCTACTTTTATTCCTTACTTTATGGATAATAATAGCCCTATAATAACTTATTTATGTTATGCAGATGACACTATTTTGTTTTCCTTAGGTAATGCAAACTTTTTGAAAAGTATGATGGAGAAGCTGTGCACTTATGAAAATGTCTTTGGACAACTAGTGAACAAAGCTAAATCAGGCTTCTATGTTAACTTCAAATATGATGATCCAAGAATCAACCTTATCAAGAATATCACTGGTTTCGACCACTCCCAATTCCCTATGCAATATATAGGTTTCCCTATTTATATAGGAGTGAATGAAATCTTCAATTTTAATAATGTGGTGGCCAAAATTTCTAAGAGAATGCAAGGTTGGCAAAGAAAACTTCTCTCGTAGGGGGGTAAGGCAATGCTCATTAAATCAGTATTTCAGGAACATCTAAATATGCTTTGTGTTATTAACTCCTCAAAAACCGTTTTAAAACAAATATAAATGATCATCACAAACTTCTTTGGGGTACGAATAGTAATAGAAATAAGAAAGCACCTTTGTTATCCTATTGAGCAAGGTGGTGTTGTCTTTAGATCCTTACCGAATATTTGTGATGTCTTTTCAGCTAAGATGTGGTGGAAATTCAAGTCTCAAAATCCTCTCCTTAGAGAATTTTTGATAGCCAAGTACTGCATAAGATTTCACCCATTGGAAAAGAAGAAAGGCTCAGGCCAGTCTCATACTTGCAGGAGAATGATGGACATCAAAAACCAAGTGGAATCTTCTATCACGTGGAAGTTGGGAAGGGGAGAAATTTCATTTTGGTGGGATTCATGGACTGAATTTGGACCATTAGCCTTTATAGCTCAGAACAGGAGGACCCCCAAAAGCACCTTGGTTAAGGAATTCTACTCGAATGGTGCTTGGAAGAGAAACAAATTGTTGAGAATACTTTCTCACTATGCAATCAACACTATCATGACCACCTCTTATAATGATACAAAAGAGTTGTTGAGAATATGTCTCACGATACTACAAAAATAAAATAGTTATTTTTATGGTTTTTAAATTATGTTATTAGAGTCCTATGTGACTTGAAAGTTAGGAGTTAGTTCTTTTTATTTGTTACTTGAATTGAACTGATAAGTTATTAACATATTTTTCTATTTTTAGTTAGGAACTATATCTACAAATGTAAGTCTCTCGATTATTAATAAAATAATTCCCTTTGACAATACTACAATATTTTTCTCTCAAAGTCTTTCTCTATTATTTTCTTAATTTCTTTATTAAAAAACCAACAATTGGTATCAAACCTTCTTCTTGAGGGACCTGGGAGTAGAAAAATGGATTCTGAAAATAGTTTCTCACGAATGGCTCCTCCTATTTTTTATGGTGAATATTGTCAATTATGGGCGGAGAATGGAAACCTACTTGGAGGCTCTTGATCTTTGGAAACTCGTGGAAGAGGTTAATCTGCTGCCAAATAATTTCACTGTGGCCCAAATCAAGAGTCACAATGAAAAGAAAACAGTTAAGTCCATAGCAAAAGCAACTTTGTTTGTTGCTATTTCGATAATTGTTTTCACGAAAATCATGGCACTCATATCACCAAAAGATATTTGGAATTATCTGAAGAAAGAATATGTTGGAGATGAAATAATAAGAGGAATGAAGGTATTAAATTTAATAAGAAAATTCGAATTGCAGAGAATGAAAGAATCAGAAACAATTAAGGAATACTCTGACAAATTGCTTGGTATTCTGCCAAGGTAATTTTAGACAGATTGTGTGTTTTCCAAGGTTGTTATAAATGTTTCATATCTTTCGGGGACTGTAACAAGAAATTTTCAACAATTTTTATATCTTTAAATTCAGTGTCTAGGGAATTTGAATTGCAGAGAATGAAATAGTCAAAAATAGTTAAGGAATATTCTGACAGATTGCTTGGTATTGTCAACAAGGTAAGATTACTAGACAGTGAATTTAAAGATACAAGAATTGTTGAAAAATTTCTTGTTACAGTGCTCGAAAGATATGAAGCATGTATAACAATCTTGGAAAACACACAAGACCTGTCCAAAATTACCTTGGCAAAATTGTTAAATTCTTTGCAAGCACAGGAACAAAGTAGGCTTATGAGAAGGGGCGGAGCTACAGTGTCCAGAGGGTGTCCAATTGGACACCCTTCATCGGATCAAGATGCTATGATCCAACGGTGTGAGGCACTCCTGCTTACTTTGAAGGCGCGGGTTCGAATCCCCCCAAGTGCATTTTATAATCATTTTAAATAGAACACTCTTATTTTATTATTCATTAACTTATTTTTTTAATTGTCTACGCTAATTAAATTATATTCTTAATTAGAAATCTAGATTTAGTAGCTAATTGAATTTTCAATAAATTTGACTTTTTATTACTTTTCATTAAAATTTGAAATAAAACTTAAATGTAATTATTTAATTTAAAATTAATAAACAAATTCTAAACTTTTTCTATAAAGCTGCTAAAAGCGAACAAAAGAACACCTCATTTGATTATGCTTCCATTATTTATGTCTCGTTATTGTTGTCATCACCATAGATTAGTGAAAGCTTGAATGCCTCCCCCCCCCCCCCGCTCCTTTTTTTTTGCTTTGTTCGTTCACTTTATATTGAATCAAACACAAACTGTAACGACCCGGAAACTTGTTTAGCTGTATATAAAAAGATCCGTTTCGTTTTTCGAAAATCCGACTTCATATTCTTGTTTAGGGGGTCAAATTGAGTGGGTAATGGGTCTAACCCAAATTTTAGAGCAACCGTATCAAAATCCAAAATTTCCAAGTGAAGCCTTTTTCGAGGGTCTACTTTGGAGGGTCATATATCCTAGCACACAAATTATTTGGGTGGCCAATAATATATCCATGGAAAGCCCTTTGAGTTAGCTACCTAACGCACTTCGTTTCATCTCATTCGGAGTTCTGGAAGAAGAAGTTATGCCCATTTTCGTAAAATCTTGTTCGGCAGAAAAAGGCAATTTCAATAGGCGTGGTTACTGTTCACCCGCCTCATTTTTCTTTTCTAAGTGTTGGACCATTCTTCCAAAGGACTTATATTATTTCCTAGATACCATTAGTTCAATTCCCATTCCCTAAAACATTTCTCTCTACAATCCTCCATTAAGAATAAGAAGAAGTGGGAGCTAGGGCTTTGGATTCAAGGCTTTCTTCATCAAATTTCGTGGAGATCATAGCAAAGGTATGGTGGTCTTGATCCTTGTCTAAATTTCTATTCAAGGAGCCAAATCCAAAGTTATTTCAAAGTATGAAAAATCTAGGTTTTCACTCAATCTCATGGGTTCTTCCACCAAATGGTTTTAAAAGGTTTCTAATGGTACTTTATGGTTATATTGTTGTTGTATTGACGATTTAAGATGAAAATACTCCATGAACCCATGATTTCTCTTTATTCCTAGTTTATGCCTTTATGAAGTGGGTTGCTAGATAATGAATGTATATGAATCAAACTTGTTTAAAGGTCTTTAGATTGTTGAAGTATGTCATTACCCATGCTTATTTTATGGTGTATTGTTGGTGAATGGGTATGTGAGGCTTAGGGCCTTAAAGGCATAGTATGAGAAATTGGAATGTTATCATGACATTATATGAATGAGAATTCAATGAAGATAATGTGATCATGTTATGAACGTAAAGGTGTTGCTATTGAAAGATTATTTCTCAATTTGACACTTATGAATGTTGATGATAGAATATGAAGGATTCTTCAATATAAAGTATACCTTGAATTGGTAGGGCTTATGCATCATTTTCTTGTATAAATGATTATATTGTTGATTGTTGAATCCTTGGATCGGTAGGCTAGTGGCACCCTTCCACACGAGCTTATAATGAACCTTGGAATCGGTAGGCCTATGGCACCTTTCCATGAAGGTTAATGATGAGACTTGAACCGGTAGGCCCATGGCACACTTTCAAGAGGAGTTAATGAGCTTTCCTAAATGAACCTTGAAACTAGTAGGCTTAAAGCACCCTTTCACGTGTTAATAAATGTAATTTGGAGTTGGTAGGCCAATGGCACCTCTCATATGTGATAATGTCAATGTAACGAACTATTCTATGGGAATGTTGGCTAAGCACCGAGTGAATTTGGTTAGATGGAAACTCCCCCAATAGTTAGGCATGAGTTTCAATGATCGTCTACCTTATCCCATAAACTATGTGCCCGCATAGGTAGCTAGTGGATCCATTAAGCTATATATCGGTCTTCCTTAGGCAAGTAGACCACCTATTTACGGTGTGGGGACTTATGACACCGAATTCCATGACAAGCTCTCATGGTCTATGTCGGTTAAACGCTTACTTCCCATCATGCGAGATTTCATTATGGTTTCTTAATAGGTTCTACAAAGTGTAGGTAGTAGTATGGGATGCTACCTATACATTGCACGAGTAGGCTTGGAGAGGATCATAGTGAGTTTCTCTATGTGATACAATTGTGGCCTAAATGAGGTTATTAAAGAATGTTGGCTCTCAAATGTTTAATATGAGATGCATGCTATACTTGGGTTATATTACGAGTTATTTTTCCCTTGTCATGTCTTAATTAATGATATACCTCTTATGTATGAATATGGTCCAAAGGTGAAAAGAAAGGAATGATAAGTTACTTTAAGTAACCTAAATGTGGTGCCTTAGTATGGATGGTGGTATGGGACGCCATCCATACATTGCCACGATAGTATAGCATAAGGGTTTCTTGAGTGAAGGTCCAAGGTAAAGGTTTTCATGTTGAAATTGTTTAAAGGTAATATTATGACTTACTTGATGTTTATGCTTGTATTGTATGTCTTTTATGCAACTATTCATGGTACTCCAAAAGTGGCATAATGCATGATTTCTAACCAAAATGTCCCTTTTAAAGCATGTTTTACATGGTCATCATACTTAGTATATTTTGTGTACTAACCCATATTCTTCATATTTTTACTATAAGTGTAGGTTCCGGCAAGTGATCCCTCTAGCTAGTTTGAAGTGTTGGATTGCTTTCCTCCAAGACTTGGTATGTCCTCATGGATTCGAGGATAAGACTTTTAAGTTCTTTTGTTCATGTAATAGACTTCTTTTGATTGTAAAGGGTCGTGTCCCTACTTATGTTTTGTGACTGTGTCTAAGATGGCCATGTGAGACTTAGACTTCCGCTGTGTGTTTTTAAAGTTGTTTTAATGAAGTTTAAATGTGTGGATGTAAATAAGTTTTTTTTATTTCTGCACTATTTTCATTTTTGAATGCAATGAATGACTATGTGGCTCGTATAAGACCCCTTCGGGGTCGAATACGCCATGTTACGACTAGGGGGTACTCTCGGGTCGTGACACAAACATTAAAGTTAAATATCATGCAGTTTGATTTTTAAAATTTTGGAACATTTATTAGTAGAAAAAAAAAATATTAATGTTATGTAGTTCAATTTTAATTTTTTCAATGCATCCATTCATCAAAAAAAATTACTTATGTATTATTTGGACACCCTTCATAAAAATACTAGCTACGCCACTGCTTATCATGAGGCAAGATGTCATGGTTGAAGGAGCATTGGTAGCCAGCCGCAAAACTCAAAGCAAGGGTAAATTTTTGAAAAGTTACCCACCTTGTCAGCACTATGGCAAAAATGGACATCCTCCATATAAATGTTGAAAAAGACCATATGCATAATACAAGATCTTCAAACAATGTGGCCATGAAGTTGTGATTTGCACAAGCAAATTTCAAGAGGAGGAGGAGGATTTAGGTAAAAAAAATAATTTTAAATGTTATTTAGGTGTCTGATATTGATAAAACTTTGTTTAGTGTTGGTCAGTTAATAGAAAAAGGATTTAAATTATTATTTGGAGACAAATATTGTTAAATGTTTGATTCTACTAAGCAAGAGATTTTACAAGTTGAAATGAGAGGTAAGAGCTTCTCATTTAATCCAACAGAAGATGCTCACTAGTCTTGCAAGACAAAAGATGAATTGTCAGATTTGTTCACAAGGTTAATTTCATATGAGACTACAATTTACATTTCGTGATCCAAGGAGGAGTGTTGAGATCAATATGTCTCAGGATATTGCAGAAATAAAACAGTTGGCTACTTTAGGGTTTTTAAATTATGTTATTAGAGTCCTATTTGACTTGAATTTAGGAATTAGTTATTTTTATTTGTTATTTGAATTAAACTGATAAGTTAGTAACATATTTTTCTATTTTTAGTTATGAATTATATCTATAATTGTAAGTTTCTGAATTATCAATAAAATAATTCCCTTTGACAATACTGCAATATTTTTCTCTCAAAGTCTTTCTCTGTTATTTTCTTAATTTTTTATTAAAAAAGCCAACAAGAGTATAGTCCAATATGGAAACCTGATCAATCAGGAAAATTCAAATGCAAAATAGCTTGGGAATTGTTAAGACAAAAGAAGGGTACAACTCTTACTGGAAGATGTATATTCCTTCAAAATTTGTTTCTTCATGATGAGAGTTTTTCAGATAATGTTTCCACTGACGTTGCTGTGCAAAAATGCGGGGTAAACATTCCATTCATTTGCAACTGCTGCAGGGTCAAACACAATGAGGAAAATAGCGAACACCTTTTTAGTGGAGGTTACATTTCTAGTAAAGTTTTGTCCTTTTTCAACAAGTCATGTGGCATTAATATGGACCATGGTCAAGTTAGGCACAAAGTTATCAAATGATCGTTTACAAAATCCAAAAATGAAGTCCATAAGATGATCTTGCTATGTCTCCCTAACATTATCTGTTGGCATATGTGGAAGAGCAGATGTTCGGCAAGGTTTGATGATAAGAAAATGTCCTACTGGATAATCAACCAACAAATCATCAAGACGATACACATGACCAATTTCCCAGGCTTCAGTTATCGAATCATTGGTATGACTTCATTAGAGAAGCTAAAACTTTGAAACCTATCATCCAGTCCCAACCAAATTTTTGGGCGAAACCTTGTGTGGGATGGACCAAACTCAATGTGGACAGATGTAGAAAAGGCAATCCTGGAAGTGCCGGTGGCGATGGCATAATTAGAGACCATAATGGAGCTTTTTTGTGTGCTTTTGCAAATTACTACGGCCACTGCAGTAACAATCTTGCTGAAGCCAAGGCCATGCATAAAAGTATCATGTTGTGTATTATTAAAGGCATTGTTAATGTAATTGTGGAATCCCACTCCATTTTTTTGCTTAGCTTGGTTAAAATAAATTAAGAAACCTCATTGGCAACTTGAGCATACTATTGAGGAGATATGGAAGTTGGTACAGAATGGATATTTCACCTTCCATCACATGCTAAGAGAAGGTAATAGTACAACTGACATTCTTGCCAACCTAGGTGAAAAATCCAAAACTATGACTATCTTCACTAAGGTTGTCTCATTACCTAGATATGTCAGAGCCTCAACGAAGTTGGAATTAAAAGGAATGCCAAACTTCATATTCAAGCAATAGAGAACAGCTACTACGATCAATGATTGCAATGATCTGGTGTAAAACCTTCAATTGGGGGCATTCAAATTGCAAATGGAAAGCCAACTTCAATCTCACCCAAACTCGTATGTTGTACATTTTTTTGTATCAAATGATGACTACCTCATCAATCCACAAGGCTCTAGAGGCTAAGGTCTATGTCCTCCTACATGTAATTATAAATTTTTGAAATACATAGGTTGGAGTCATGCCTTAATGTTGGAAAACTATATGCACAGTGGAAGCATACCAAAATTATACTGCTTACATGAATAATAGATAACCAATACATTTATGCTAGAACACACATAATCATGCTAGAGCACATAAACTTGTTGAAATTTAATTCAAGAATTACATTTTGAAGCGTGAGCAGATATCTTCAAGCGAATCCACAAGTTAGACAGACCTTCAAGCGAATCCACAATTTAGACAATAACATTGCGGTGTTCTATAGTGATCCTAAGTTCACATCTTAACTCTCTCAATACTTGGGTGGGCAAGTATTGTATAGAAAACTGATCCTTTTTCTAGGTTAGAAAAAACTCTACTTATAGAGATTTCTTCCCACTCCACCAGGAGAAGAAAAAATTACACGTTCCTTTCAAGAAGAAGAAAGTCATGTTCTTTTCCTTTTCCTTAAAATTTAGGATACCGAGTTCTAGTTAAATATGAGCACTATACAGACCACAATTAATTACTAAAGCTTCCTATTATGGAGATAATTTCAAATAATTAATTTGAATTATTTTTACCATAATAAATTGAAAATCATTCCACTAGAAATTGGTAATTGCACTCCTCTATTTATATTTTGAAATTCCTCATTAAACACTTATGCAATTCTTCATGTTAAGATTACAGATACAAATCATTAAATTAAATTACTGACGAATTTAATTCAATGATTAATTTCCTTTAGAGAACTGTTTAACTTATTTCATGTGTCAGATTCATAATTTCACTTGCAAGGTTTGACACGATGAAAACTTATAAGCTTCTCAAAAAGACATATCAACCAGCCTTTGTAACGAGCCATGTATTTCATCATCTAACTTATTATTTCACCAATATATATTATTATCATCCAATCTACCAGGTATATTGACTCATCTCAGAATCTCAGCTTTTAATAAAACAAAACAATAATTAATATGTATAGATCATAATAGTTATATCAGGATTAAAAATATAAGTACATTTAACAGTTTAGAGAATATGTTTTTGTTAGTCAGTCTAAAGCAACTATCTCTACTCGGTCCCGTTCAACACATACAAAATGCACTAGCACAAGAAGTTGGAACTATATTGTTCTCATAATCAAGATAAATTATATATAATCTTGTGCTACAATCGTACCGATGGAATGTCCAATTTCCATCCTAGATTGTGAACAAAAAACTTTATACTTACAAGAACCGATTATTTAATCTCATGTGTATAAACTAAAACTTTATGCACTGAATCATCTACTATATAAGTAGACAGACATCATAAACGAATATATGATCTGTTAAAACTCAATAAATAATTATTTTATAATAAATATTATATCTAAATATATGGTTAATAGTATATATCCCAACAATCTCTCACTTAGACTTTTAAACATCACAATTGTTATAATGTACTATATCTAAATGAATGCTTAATAGTATATACCCTAACAATCTCCCACTTAGATGTTTAATCTTGAAAATAGTTAGAATACTATGTCAAAATACATGATTAATAGTATATACCCTAACACTTAACTCCTCCCCATATAGTGGATTATAAAAATTTTTAAAGAACATCATAATCAACTGATATAGGTTTTTCATTTAATTTATGACTCTTATTATGGTATTGCTTCATTTATGTAACAACCAACTACGAGTAAAGCAAAGTCCTAACATTTTGTATCCGCTTTTTTCGATCTCGTGATTATCATCCTTCTTTCTCTCCCCGACCCCTCGACACTTGAACCCCATCCTTTTTTCCTGACCCCTTCAAAAGTCCCCGTTCCTCTTTTTTCTCTTTTAGATTTTTCTGCTTTCTTTTCTTGAAAGTTTGTCTTCAGTTGTGAAGCTTTAACTTTAAGATTACCCTACTGACTTAAAAAAATGAAAAGGGTAAGTTTAAACAAATAACTCTAAAAGTTAAAACAAGTTTTCCATAAAAGATAATCAAACCAAATTCAAAATCAGAGGAAAGTTCATTCTGTTTTGCCAAAAAGGAATGAGACCTTGTTAACTTGCTTGTCATTTAAAAAGGCTAAGAAGGCTAAAAGTACATTATAACATAATAGCCAAAAAGACAGTGTTGAGTTGGGTAGTACCGGTAAACTGAGCTCATATTTAATTTTAATAACCCACCCATATTTTAATGGATTGGATGAGTGATTTTTTAGATGGGTAAAATATGAGTTTAAACTCATATTTAACCCATAGAAATATGGATATTCATTGGTAAACTATGGGTAAAATATAAGTTAGCCATATGGGTTAAGAGCTTCCAATTTTTATTCACCAAAAGTCATGATATCAACAAAAAAAAAATTGTAATTCCCCTTCCTTTTTATGTTCTTTAGTAAAATTAATAATTCCTCTCTATAATTGTAAAGGTAAAGTCCTTGGCCTTCCAATATATATATATATATATATATATATATATTTCTATTATATAGAAATGTGATGAAGAGGACAACCAAGGGTAAAATCGTCATTTTAAACTAACAAATGCACCGACTTCAACCCTAAACTCAATATTTCTAGAACCATCAGTCTTCCATCTTCTCAAATCCTCAGTCTTTCATCTTTCAAACGCCAAACGGAAGACGAACGAATAATTTACATCCCTCTTGTTCCAGTACCAGTGAATCGATTCGCAAGTCTTCATAATCCAGGTATGTTCTACAAATTTTGTAACAATTTTCTTCCAATTTACTTAACATTCTTTGTACTAATTTATGGCTAAAATCCATGGTTGATGAGAAGGTTTGTGTTGTCCTTACATATTGCTATTATTTATCCTAAAGAAAATAACAGATTACTAATTACTGACTGATCTAACATAAAGTTCATATTTTATGGAATTGAACTCTGTTTCTTTATCAATAATTATACAAATCGGTACCAATTGCTAGAGGTTATGGACAAGTTATCAAACATGGTATCTGGGTTCAATTACTCTCTACAAGTATTAGTTCTTTTATCTCATTTCCCAAGTCTTTCCTCTTGGGCCTTCTTTTCCTTTTCCTGATTAAAAAAAATTATAGGGAAGACGAAGAAGTCATTATTTGATCACCAATTTTTTAGATCTTCTTCAAAAAATAATAGGGTTTCTTCATTTAATTTCAATGATATTTTAGGAGGGTTTTTTGTTGAGATTTTTTACTGATGATTTTTCATATTGAGTTGGCTTTTTCCTTTGTTTATGGACAAGGAAGAGAGCAAGTGTACTTCCTTCAATGATAAAAATAAAAAAACATCATAAGTAGTCATATTAATCTAAAATGGTGGGACCCATTTTTTCAAGGGTAGTCAAGTAGTTTCACTCAATTGTAAAAGTAAGTAAAGTCTGTAATCTGAAAAAATTTAGAAAAATCTAAAGAGAGTGAAATCTGGAAAAATCTACCATCTCTCTCACAAGTATAATAGAAACACACTCTTCCAAATTTTCAAGGTTGGGTTCTTTTGACTTCTCTCGATCTACAAACTCTCTCTCAACATGGGTTTTGC